>CM076577.1:227065476-227665476 GCA_034641835.2 Pinus albicaulis | reverse complement strand
AAACATAACTGTTGTTTGAGAAGTGATGGTAGAGGATGCACCGGAGACAAAGGAACCATACATAGGTATCGTGGTAGTTTTCCAGATGGTGTTGTGATACAAAGACATGGCACTTGAAACACCCAAAATTAGATGTCCTAAGGATGTCTAACCTTGTGGAATGGATGGATGGGTATAAGGTTGATAGGCCTACCCCCCAAAGGGAAAGCGTTCAGGAGGAATTGGTGCCCCTCATATAAAATATCATCCATACCACCAATGGTGCTTGAAACCTCAAGGGGAGATGAAAAATCTCCTTCAGAAGCCATTGGTAGAAATAGCTAATGAGCTGCAACATGATGCGCAAATGGTGAAGGTGGAAAAGGTACTCCAAGTGTATCAAATGGACCATACATTTGTTCAGGGGAGACTTCTACGGAATCAAATAATAGATTCTCGAGGAAATTTGATATAGCTAACTAGCTCGTCAAGAGGAGACTAAGTAGCAAGAGGTTGAACACTTGGAAGGATGAAAATATCAACACTTTGGGATCCAGCCAATGGTGAAGCATTAAGATACTTGAGACGATTTCCCTTTAGAAGAGGATGAGGAATGGGAAGCTAAACTTGATGGTTCAACCACGATGACTTTGACTTAAAAGAAAAAGAGGAAAAGAGGTGATTAATTATATTAGCACTAGAATCAACACTCAGATTGTATCAAGTGCCTGACTAGACACATCTTAAGCTCGAGGGATTTTTCTTATAGTTGGAATAGGTTTTGTAAGGTGTTTGAAATTCTCACACACTGGTAAAAAAAGTGATTTGGAACAGATAAATCACTCACAGATATGGAGGTACTAGTGTGTTAGGTCCCTAAAATATTAGTGTATCCCCTTATTGTTGTTAGTGTATCCCCCTTATTGTTATTTTTGTACACCTATAGCCCCCGTATTTTTATTATTGTGCACTTAAATTATTATTGTTAAGTTGGCTAGGATTATATTGTGACCCTGTGGACTCTTATATATATAAGGGAGGTTTATTAATTTGTATAATCGAAGAATTTTTCATTTATGTAATTTAAAGGAGGTTTCCCCCTTGAAGTGGCTTATTTATAAGGCATTGATCTCTCTTTTCTTCTATTTTTGGAGTTGGTTTCATAACATTTGGTATGAGAGCATTGGATTTTAGGGTTTCACTGATCCAAACAGGTCATTGGTGGAATTTTCGCCATAACATTTGTTCTATGAAGTTTCAAAATTTGAAATTTTTACCACACGAAGCCTAAACCTTAAGGAACGTCATGTGAAAATTTCAAATCTTGGTCCGAAATATTTTCAGAGATATGATTTGTGGAAGTTAAGGTTTTTGCAGGATCCCAAATTTCATCCAAAGGAGGTGACCTTGGGAAAATCTTCATAAATATATCTCTAAGAATTAGATTGGAATTCTATAAAAAGTGGTCAAAATAAAATGGAATTTAGTTTCATGTGCATCAATTTTAGATCTGAAGGAGGAAAAAGTGACATGTGGCACATTGTACAAGTTCGCTCTACTGAACGAGTCTATAATTAGGCCATTGTGGGAGATTCGGCATAAATTTGTCTTGAAGCATCCAAATCATGTCAAACCTATGGAATTTGAAATAAGAGTCAGTGGGCTACTACAGGACCGAATTTCAGATATTAAAGATACCGAATCACAGAGATAATTTAGTTTCAATATCTAGCTCCTCAAAAGCAAGAAAACGGTGTGTATTTTTTTTTCAAATTGCATAAGTCTTGTTTGAAAAATCAGTTTGAAGTGATTCCAAGGGCATATTGAAATATATATATCACTATTGGGTTCTAAAATGCACCCTAAAAATAATTCCACACCCATTAAGCCCTTAGAAATCTATACTCTGACGCATGAAGCAGAAGAATTGCAGTATGATATATCAAAATTACAATACCAAGTGCAACAAATTTTGATCTTACAAAGAGAAATCAAAGATGACATAGATGGTTTAAAAGAAAAAATGGAGGCTAAGTTGGATGGTTTGAAGGATCAAATGAAATCTATTATGAATGATAAAGTAATGGAATATTACATTGAGAATCCAAAACAAGTTCTCCAACTCTGAAAGTATAACCTAACTTTGGTGTAGAATCGAATGAAACAACAGGAAAATCAACATCGCAGCAAAAGAATTTCTGAAGCAGTCACATAAACAAGAACTCGAAAACTACGAAATCGATAAATTTCAGATTATCTCAAGAAGTGGAAGAACTTACCCATGCAATATTCCACATGGGAGGATAATAATTTTATATAGAAGCATCCAAAAATAATCAAGCGTTGAGGGAAACACTTGTTTGAAGGAGAGGGGCATGTTAGGTCCCTATAATACTAGTGTATCCCCTTATTGTTGTTAGTGTAGTCCCCTTATTGTTATTGTTGTACCCCTATAGCCCCCATATTGTTATTATTGTACACTTACATTATTATTGTAAGTCAACTAGGATTATATTGTGACCCCATGGATTCCCATATATAGAAAGAAGGTTTTTTCATTTTTATCATCCAATAATTGTTCGTTTATGTAATGTAAAGGAGGTTTCCCCCTCGAAGTGGCTTATTTCTAAGGCGTTGATCTCTCTTTTCTTCTATTTTTGGAGTTGGTTTCATAACATAGTGTTTGATGTGGTAGCAAGGATAAGTTTGTATTCTAATGGTTAGGAGAATATGAAAATAATAGTGGGACTATATGATAGAATTCCACTGCTAAGATGAAAGGAAAACAAAATATTTCATACATGTAATGTATTGATGAAAGAAAGGTTTTTCAAGACTTACATCATCACACATTTAAAATATTTTTGTCACAAGGAATTCTTATGAGCAGGCTTACCATACACATCTTATCAAGCAAGCTTGTAAAAAAAGACTGATAAAAATAGATAACCATGTATAGCTATATCATAAGAATGACAAAAACATGAGACAACATATGTAGATCACAATCTGGAAATGAATTTGTAATATATGGAAACACATAAGGACATTACACAATACACACATCAAAAGAATTCATAATTCCTCAAGAGTGTATCTGGATATTATAAGTTCAAAAAGTACATAATTCAAGATTCAATGAGATGAACAACTCACAAACCCTTTTCTCATTTCTTTTCATAATATATATACAAAAAGGTAATCTGTTAAAGATCCACGAAAAGTGCAACTATGTTGTAGGAACTTTATTACAACTTTCTAAATATATAAAACCATATTTAAAGTTTATATAAAAATAACATAATGGAATTTTGATGTACAATATTTGGTTTACAAATGCATGAAGATAGAACTTTATAATATGGAAGTCGAAATGCTTGAGTTGAGGTGGCTAACTTCTCCTTGATCCCTGGAAGATATTCCTCCACAAAAAGTGCAACAGTAACTAACTGAAAATGACACCTGGATCTTTATCCACAAGAAGTGCAGTAGCAAATAACTGAAAATGACACTTGGATCTTTATCCACAAAAAGTGCAATAGTAACTAATTGAAAATGACACCTGGATATTTATCCACAAAAAGTGCAGCAGCTACGAACCAATTGTGACATCTAGAATATAGCTTCACTGAATAACACTTGGCTGGGAAGAGGAAAAATATTACCACTGTGGCAACATATACTTTATCACCATCTAATGTCATTCCTTGAGACCAAAACAAAGAGCTACCTTTTATCTTCTTATGGCCAAAACACAGAGCTAATTTTTTGAAAATGTAGTAATTTCTGATAACTTTGTAGATAGGCCCAAAATGATATTGATATTCAGATTTGCCTTGTTTTAGATATTCAATCACTAAAATCTAGCACAGAAGCCAAAAACCTAAGAGCTTTTGCCTTATTGACCCTCCTATTTGGTTTTCTCTTTTCTGCTTGTTTCTTCGTCTGAGCTTTCTTCTTCCCTGAATCATTTTATGGACCCTCCTCTATATTTATTATCTCATCTTTGAGAGCAGGATTAGCTATGAACTTGATAATTATCCTAAGATTATTTTTGGGTCTGGTATGAGGCCTTTGAATATATGGATTAGGAATATATGAAGGCCTTCTTCTTCCCTGAATAACTCTACTTTGCTACTCATCTTCAAAATTTGTTTCAATAAACTCGGTTTCACTACTCCCTTCCTCAAATGATGAGAATGACTATATTGTAGAAATTATATGCACTAAGCATGCATATGTCCAAGATTCTCCTGATCTAACACTATTTTAACTTCATGAAAAATACATAATCTATTCCACCATTGATCATTTGCGGAAATTAAATCAAGATTGCAATGCACACATGAAACAATAAAAATTCACACACATTAACACAGTTGTTTAATGAGAAAGCCTGAAGTTAAAAACCCCAACTATCTATATATAATATATTTCATAGAGATCATGTAAAAATCCTCATACAAAGCTGATCATATCAAGCTCTCAGTACAATACAATCGCTATACACTAATCAGGACCAATCTTGCAAATCCATGCACCGATCTTTGCTTCCTGCCAGCCTGCCTCCACTGCGCAATCCAAGCTGATTAAAAAGACCAATTCAATGTAATCCCACTCTCATTGACTACATTATTATCATTGGCAACTCTAATGTATATATATATGCAATTCATGCATCACTAGTAGTCACAACGGATAGTCCATCTTGCCCTTTCACCTATATCTCCACTGGGTCTCCACTAGATCTGGAATGCACTGTAGTTAACTGTTGTATTGTTCAGTTGATTAATGAGTTATTATTTGTGAATTAATTAACTAATTAATTCAATCCACTCTCACTAGTGTATCATTCAGTTATATTAGATACAACTAGCTCAATTGAGTCTAACTGAGTTAAACTGAATACAACTTGATGAACTACTCTTCCAAATCTATCATAACTTTTCCACTTTAGTTCTAACTGAGTCCTCCATGCATGAACTCCAGTAAACCCTCCTGCTACATATAGAATATGCTCAACATGTCTAAAAATAGGCATACACCTAAAAATAGCCTATGTGAGCCCCACCTAGTTTAGGTGATTATTTTCCAACTAGGATCAAGGATGATGTTTCAGGATGCCTCCTTCACTATTTCTTGTTGAAAAATTCAACACTCCCTCTCAACAAGAAAGGACTATCTTTTCATGCGACATGCAACTCCATGCATTCGCCATGCAACTCTTGTTGCAACACTTCCGAAACTAAAAGGCTCCAAACAACTCAATCAGTCTAATACATCTATCATCAAAGTCTTCAAATTATTCTGGTACCAACTACATGTCTTCAGGAACCACGGCGCTGTTGAACTCTGCACCCATGCACTTTGCACTTGTTTTCAACTCTAAACTGAGCTCCAGTATCTGACACTGTCACTTTGATCTGCCTGCATCAATCCAACTGATCATGCTACTGCTTCTCTATGGGCACCTCGTAGCTAGGTTCAATTCATGAGATCCACACCATCTCAATGGATCCTTCCTAGAAATATCCTCTTGGGATTACTCATTCATGTCGCCCCACCCCTCACCTGGTGGTATAGTTGCATGCACTCCCTCTACCCATCTGGCACGAAATGTCTCTGCATGAGTGGTTGCTCCCACTCCATGATCCTCATCTTGTCGCTGCTCCACATCCCGAGGTTCACTCTTACCTGCATGAAAATCCTACTCCCTCTCAAGCTTCAATTTCCTATCTTTATTTCACTTCCCAATAGTAGGAAGCTTTGTAGAAATCCCATCTACATCAAATCTATAAAGATTCTTATGCATCTCTAGTTGTGGCTGCTCCACAACCTTCTGAGACTGCTTCTCAGGTTGCATGTTGAGAGGCTCCCTCTCAACCACCAAGTCACTAACCTCTGCTTTTCTCCTCAAATCTTTGCGTGCATATTGTACCTCAGTGCATGTAGATTCTTGGCTTGCACACATTGTAATTATTGTGCCGTCGCAAAATTTTCTAACAAAAGAGTTGATTTTAAATCGATGATATCTCCCTCATCCGCGCTCCGATTCGATCGATGTTTTTTTTCAATTTGGGCATTTTTTCACAAAGAATCTAAATATTCTATTTGTTCCTGAAAAAATTTCACCAAAAATTTCAGATATTCTCTACAAACTCGCACACCCAAAAAATCTTGCTCTCATTCCATGTAGAAAATCTATAACACTACTCTGATACCATGTAGAAATTATATGAACTAAGCATGCATATGTCCAATATTATCCTGATCTCACACTATTTTAACTTCATGCAAAATACA
Organism: Pinus albicaulis; assembly: GCA_034641835.2. Taxonomy (NCBI): domain Eukaryota; kingdom Viridiplantae; phylum Streptophyta; class Pinopsida; order Pinales; family Pinaceae; genus Pinus; species Pinus albicaulis. The sequence continues at coordinate 227,659,194 of CM076577.1, read as the reverse complement.
AAATCTATTCCACCATTGATCATTTGCGGAAATTAAATCAAGATTGCAATGCACACATGAAACAATAAAAATTCACACACATTAACACAGTTGTTTAGCAGACTTTAGTGAAAATAAATATATGTATATAATATATGTCATAGAGATCATGTAACAATCCTCATACAAATCTGATCATATCAATCTCTCAGTACAATACAATCGCTATACACTAATCAGGACCAATCTTGCAAATCCATGCACCGATCTTTGCCTCCTGCTAGCCTGCCTCCACTGCGCAATCTAAGTTGATTACATAGAAAAATTAAATGTAATCCAACTCTCGTTGAATGTGTTATTATCATTGGAAAATCCAATGTATATATATATGCAATTCATGCATCACTTGTAGTCACAACGGATAGTCCATCTTGCCCTTTCACCTATCTCTCCACTGGGTCTCCACTGGATCTGACATGCACTGTAGTTAACTGCTGTATTGTTCAGTTGATTAATGAGTTATTATTTGTGAATTAATTAAATAATTAATTCAATCCACTCTCACTATTGTATCATTTAGTCAGATTAGATACAACTAGCTCAACTGAGTCTAACTGAGTTAAACTGAATACAACTCCATGAACTACTCTTCCAACTCTGTCATAACTTTGCCACTTTAGTTCTAACTGAGTCCTCCATGCATGAACTCCAGTAAAACCTTGGGAATTGCGTAATTCCCTCAGTCCACTGATGTGCCAAATCTTTTCATTGAAATAAAGTGCTCCAAGAGAATAATTTGTTGTTTATTGTCGGATTATTATTAAGAGCTAATAATAACCGACATGCATCTATTTTTATATCAACGATCTATAAATAGACTTCGCCCAATATTCTAAAAATATAATCTCATCTATTTTTCACATTTGACCAACCATCTACAAATAGCCTCCTGCTACATATGGAATATGCCCACCATGTCTAAAAATAGACATACACCTAAAAATAGCCTATGTGGGCCCCACCTAGTTTAGGTGATTATTTTCCAACTAGGATCAAGGATGATGTTTCAGGATGCCTCTTTCACTGTTTCTTGTTGAAAAATTCAACATGGATTGTTACTTTCCTCTTTACCTTAGCTAATGAACTCAAAGATGAATAAAGTTGAGATATTTCTGGTTCTTCTGTTGTAATCTCTGAAACTTTACTTTTCCCTTAGCTGATGTTTTTAGAGAGGAATAGACCTCTACTAGTATTGTTTCCTCTCCTGTTGGAGTCACGTTGAATTCTTCACTCTCCTATCTAATCTTTGAAACGGGGCTTTGTGCTAATGGTTCAAGGGTGGCCTTCTCCATACTAATAGCTTCCACTGAAGATCCTTATTACAAAATCAGTCTTCTTCTACATTTATTTATTGAAGAGGAAGCCACTTCTTCTTTTTATTTAGAAATAACATTCTTGTCAAGTAGAGTGGCATTTTGTTTAAACTTGTTTGCATTTTCTTGTCGGAAAGACTCTAAGGTTTTTGGTTCCTTAGGTAGCCTTCTGGTATAAAGCTCCTTTGTTGGTTGCATCATAGGTATATAACTGGTTGTTTCAACTCTAGCTCTTCTAGCTAAGCTTCTTTTCTACCTTCTTTATGGTGAAGAAGATTTATCAACATGTAAAGGGGTTAGTATAGGTGCAAGGCTTGAATCTTCCTCCCGAGTCTCTTTTTTTGAAGGCCTTCCCACTTTTCTCCTTGAATTATACTACTGAAACCCTCATCTTTTAGAAACTTGTTCCATGTGGTTATGTTCTTCTTCAAATGATACACTACCAACATTTTAATTAACCCTCTGTGATAAATATTATGGAGTGAATAATTTGGGGTTCATTGTATCTTCTGAGACATTTTCACCAATTATTTATAGAGGAAGAAAGGGAGGTTCATAGGTCTAGATCCCAAAATATGAGATAAACCTCATCTGATACTAATGAACTATGGATAAACTGCCTTCATGGGTGATATAACGTTGAAATATGGTGATAAATCCCTGCCATTCAAGCTTAAAATAGGAAATATGGACAATAGGGTTCCAATCCACATTTACATGCTCAGGTTTAGTATATGTATTTAAATCCTCTCTAAATAAAGTTTTTCTTTTATACCATGACTCACATGAAGCTAAAAGCTAGGTAGCTCATGCTATGATGGCTTTTGATATTTTGAAATTCCAAGACCCTAGCTTGACCTTCTCTCCATTAAAATACTCAGCAAATGATTAAGAAACTGCAACTTTCTCCCCTAAAAAGTTCTTAAAAAAAAGATACCATCTAGTTGCCTAAAACTGTGCCTTTGCACGATGATAAAAAAATAGTGTATTAGCAAGTTATGAGTGGTTTACGTTACCACTTTTTTCCATTCCATTTTACTAACATCCAAATTAACTGATAATGAACGCTTGTAAAACAATGAACAGAAACAAGCCACGAAGCCCTAACTTCTTGCTGGAAGATAAAAAACTGCTTTTTGGAAGATAACCAACTATTGTAGCTTTCTCGGGGTAAATGGTTATGGGAAAAAGTGAATATAGACCACTGGTCTCTGTATTCCTTTGATGATGGTGAGGTTAGTTGACACAAAATCGAATGATTTAATTTTAGGTGCCAACTCACTCCACCAAATATTTCACCCCATCAAATAATTAACTAACTACTACTCGTACTTCATTTTTGATCTGCTTCACCTTTCATGAGTAGTGTTAGATTAACTAACCTTAAAAAACATAATAGCCAACCCCTTTTTAGTGAACCTCTAGTTAGAAATGGCTACGTTCCAAAAACGGTAATACCTTTTGTTTAGCGGACCTTCAATTATTCCAAAATAGTAGTGTCTTTTCACTTGAGTAGTGCCTTTTCAGCTCTTTATACAAATTCTGAGAAAATAGCTACTTTTTAGAAACGGTAGCTATTTATGTTTTTCTTTTGAAACCAAATTTTCTCGAAAAATTTATACTTTTCGGAAAAGGTAGAAATTTCTTGTGATTCCTAAAATAGCAGATGACTCTCACATTTTATCCTCAACCTTGGATCATTCACTTTAAGAATATATCATTATGGATAAATAATACTCTCAAACTGAATCTATGGCCTTAACTACTGAAGTTAGTTAAAATAGTTATTTAGAAGAAAATTTAGCCTAATTAATCTAATACACAAAAAAAAAATACTGGACTCAATAATTTTGGATTTTGTTGAAAATAATAAAAACTTTGACAGTTTTTTAACCCTCCAGGGCCTTCAACCACAAGTTAAAGGGACAAGAGAGGATCAAAAACAAAAATTAAATGGTGGCCAAAATTTGAAAAATTTGCAGTGCTAACAAATTCATGGCTTTAAAATATATTCATAAGGAGTTACTCATGATGTGGCCGAGTAATATCTTAACAGGTGATCCATGTGATCGTGGGAAATTTATTTTAGAACTTAAAAAACAAATAAATAAAAAAGGGTGAACTAGGCATAAAGGATTACCAGGAATCTGTGAAGTGCAATATACACCTTAGAAAATAAATTTACCAAGGACTTAATGTACGACAACCAATCTCCCTAAATGTTGTGTTCGATGTATCACATCTACAAGGTGGTCGACCCAGTTGCCTATGGCAGTTTTGCAGCCTAATGGTGTCTCCAAAAATATAATCGACGATATGTGGGAGTCCAAGTCCATAGTCGTGTTTTCTGGTGCATAACCATTTGATGAGAGCGTCCCAAATATAATTATCATGCATCAATATACTTCAATACATGGGACGGGATATCACCCCCAGATTGTAACATAGACTGTTAGCGACATCTCCTACATCTTACGATATCGATACACGTCTCTAGCGTAGAGCTCTAAATGTGTTTCGTTAGGTTCCAAATCCTCCTTAGGTTGATTGAATAAATTTTATATTTTATCTTGAATTAGGTCTCGGTTTCAAAACCCTACCAATGTCACTTGAATTCCTAGGATGCAGCTATATGATAAAAAAAACCATTCATTTCGATGAAAGCTACGCTAATTGGGAAGAAGAAGTTCAATCAATCAATGCAGCAATCAAGAAAATGCATTAAATTATAATTTTCAATATTTATTCAAGTGTATAATCTAAAGCAAAATGGAAATTTCTTTCATTCTCTTAGTTTTCACTGAATGCACCAAAATTAATCGAAATGAAGTTTTTCCCCTAAGATGTAAACTAAAATTAAAAAAAAAAAACTGTTCTTTTCAATGTAAACACAATACAAAAAGATGCAATAATAAATCGAATGTAATTAAATGCTTTGAGTATTTATCTAATGAAATTCCTCACAATGTTACAAAACACGACAATCATACCAAAGATAAATTTTGCAACATGTTCCCAAAAAAATATATTCTTCACACTTTTCACACTGATCAATCACACAAAAAGGATGTTTCAATTGAAGGCAAGAAATGTGATCTATGCTTGTTGATTGAAAAGAGAATAAAGTTCACACGGGACAAAAACTTGAAGGCTCTAATCACATAAATCAACTGAAAAACATAAAACAATCAAACCAAAATGTTCCAAGATGGACGACAGAACCGACCCAACAATAGGTCTAGAACCCAATAAAGCATGCAACCAATAGAATGACTCGAGACATCTAGAAACCATAGGGTGAAGAGGATGCACAATTTGAATGAAAGGAGACAAAAACTAAATTGAATGAGACAATCATGTCATAGAACATAAGACAACAAGAGAAAATCAAGCAGAGAAAAGAATCTGGAAGGGTAAGACCAATTGGATCTCAAAGAAGAGAAACCCTACAAACAAACACACAGGAATCGACGCACTTGTGAGGTTGCACCTTGTGCTGGAGGGGAAAAAGCATGATTGCATTAAATCATTTATCATTTATAAGCGCGTCTATTAGAGAAAGAACAACATCGATCAAGTGAAATGATAAAAAAGAAAAGGGTTTGTCTGAATCAAGCCATGTTTATCACTTCAAAATAAGGATGGATGACTGGAAGCAGTCACCACAATGAGAAAAAAGGAGAGGTGGGTATTCGAAAAAAAAGATGAACAAAAAACCAAAAGCTCGAAAAGTGAAAAGAGACTAAAGGCAATGACTCTCCAGTATGGTCACCAAATTGTTTTATAGGTAAATCCTCTCTGCGGACAGAGACGATCCCTCTAGCCCTATAATGGGTCTACAAACTAGGGAAACACGCTAACACTTATTTTCCTAGATCATACATGAAACATAGATCGAAAGAGATCGCCTACCTCGATATGATGCTATGATGTTACTCTTCATTGAGGATCCTTGATCCTTCGCTTTTCTATAGTGTTATCAGAATATTGGATCTGATAGGCTGCTTGATCAGTCAACTTCATGTAACTATTTCAAACCTAATCTTTTGACTGAGGCTTAGCCTCCTCAGCTTGAGAGGGCTCTCTCAAGGGTTAATGATTTGGATAAAAATATAGATGGCCAACTCTATTTAGGAAATAAATAGATAAATGATAGATTTAGGTTGAGAATCACATCAGCATGAATACATTGGGCTTATGGAGTCAAAGCAGCTCAGTAATTCAGTGAATCTACTTAACATGGAAGTTTAGGCATATCAGAGTTTTAGTCATAAGGTACACACACATGAAACTGTAAAAACACAGTCAGTTCACTTATATAGGAAGTCAGAGCATCTAAAAGATGAATTCTGAGTAATATAGATGAAACACCACTACAATGAGATATACAAAAGATGCAAATAGAATAGGAAAACACTAAAACTCCTTCTGAATCTCAATTTGATCAAGTAGAAGATCTCTCTATTACTTGAAAACCAGTCGATTCACAACAAGCACAATTTTGCCAAAAATGTCCAACCCTTTACAAATTCGACCTCTTGGTCTTTAATAGACATCTTACAACATGGGATGATCTGCCTTTAGGCTAGATACATCGAATTTCTAACTACTGACACCTTGCATAACCATAAGACATGGAATTTATTACAAAAAGACACCTAATATACTTAACAGTCCTATTCCAAAAAGGACTCAAACTGCTTTTTGCTATCTATAACAACCTTATCTACTTAAATTTACATAATTTCCAAGTGTATCATCACATGGTCAAATCTAGATGCTGGGCTTCATTTCTTCATTACCATTTTGCTGACCTCCACCAACATAGGAAACAGAACCCTGTTTTTTTAGGCATAAGATCTTTTGGCATTCTTTGAACATTTTGACCATCATGTACCCTTCATTTCATGGTCCTTGGCTGTTGGAAGTTGGCATAACACGTCCCATAACTCCTCCCTAGCCTCCACTATCTAAAATCACTTTAAACACTGCTCAAAATGCTGTAATGTTCTGCGCTACGAAAACATAGCTGTTTCGTAGCGCCTTTTGTAGCACTACTATTTCAACCTGTATTCTTCAAATCTTTGACTTATTTCCTCCAAGATTGTTTTAATTACCCTTTAATACATCCTCCATAGCAAATTCAGTTCTTGATTCATTCTTTAACCCTTTAAAAAATTATCAAAATAAGCAAGAAAAGTAGCTACAACAGTTTCGTAGCGCTTTTCTTCTTTTTTACACTCAATGCGCCACGAAATTGCTAAGTATGCAGTTTTGTCAAAAAAAATCGAAATGAAAACTGTAGTTATGACAAAAACTCAAAATATACGTGTATTCATCATTTAAAAACCATCTCAACTATAAAAACACAGTCATTCTAGCTTTCTTGAGGTCCCTTCTTCATTTACACTTGGTTGAGCTATTGGTTCTTTTATGACTATCATTTTAATGCCTCTGCTTTTTAACTCATCATGAATCAACTCTAGCTACTTCTTTAAGTCCTCCACCTAATCTTTAAGTCTTATGTTAGTAGCTCTCAGATGAGTGTTTACTATTCTGAAAAATTTGTCTTCTTTTATTACCGAAATTGTCCATTTGAAAAATTGCTTTGTATTACTTAAGTTTTCAGAAGCATAATCAACTTTTCCTTCCCACATTGCCTTCATTCTTTTAAACTGTACTTTCTCAACACTGTGCCTTTTAGCTCTCTTTTTCATGACAACAATTTCTTGGTTTTCCAACCTTAATTTCTCCTCAAGGAACTGAAACTTTGTTTTCTCTGCCACTTTCTCCTTTCCCCCTTTTGTTTTGTTGATTGTATCCTTCACAGTGGGTGATGAGAGGTCAATTGTATTTTTGGATGATTTAGCTGTCTCAGTGGGTATTTAGACTTCCTTGCTGCCTTCCATCAATTTCCTGCAATGCCTAGTCATAGGCTTTCTTGCTTGAAAAATGAAACCTGCATCTTCCCCCTCAAACTCTAGCCTCTTTGTAGACTTGGCATTTTTCAGTTTATGCTCCTCTTCCCCAATGAACTCAGCTTGGACATTGGGTGTTTCTTCTATGTCAATGGCATGAAGAATATCCTATAGATTCCCCTTTTTTACTGGGTTTTCCTCTGTAGCAACTGTCTTTCCTTTTAATGCCACTGCTTGGATTCTAGTTACTCTTTTGATTTCCAATTTGTTGACAGCTTGTTTCTTTTTTGCATCTTTGACAACCTTTGACCTCTGTTTTGCAGGTGAGAGAGTTGGAGTATCAAGCATTTTCATTTTCTCTGCCCCTTTCTCAGTTTGCTTTATTTGCTTCACTCTTGTAGTTGCTTTTGGTTTTGCAACCATAGTTTTGCTTGGTTCTGATGCTAGTGGTGATGGAACTCCTTTAGCTTTAGGGTTTCTTACAGGAGTTAGGGTTTCCAACTCAAAACCATTTATAAACAAGAAAGATGACCAATCTCTACCTATCTTCTGAAGTTCATCTAAAATTAATAACTTCGTTAAACCATGATGAAATAAGGATGTTTCACTTCCTCTAGAATTTTCTTGCACCTTATCAGCCATATTTGCAAGACTCTTATGTAGATAAAAAGGTAAATCGAGTGAAATCTTACCAGTGAAGTGTAGAAACAATTTTAAATGATATGAATAAACCTTGTGATATTTGCCTTCACAAGTAAATTATTTCTGAATGTTGAGAAATAATTTTGAGTATTTATCTTTGATGCAGATTCTAGGGATAGAATTATTAAGGTCCATGTTTGTGTACTCAGGCTTCATGAAATGTTTACACTGCTCCATATCAAATTTGAAATATTTGAACCAGGTTTCTTGATCTCTTGGTATCTCAGTAATGGCAGCAATGACCTCTGGTGTAATAGACACACTTAGCATCCCGACCTTAGTGGTTGTTCCATTGAAATTCATCGCAAATTCTTTGGATACTTGTGTGTGACAGCACTGAAACTTCTCATAAAACCATAGGCAACCTACTCTTCTGAACACTTCCATCACTGTTGGGTATTCAATTATTCTTTCATGTCTTCCGGTTCATGCCTTAAGCAGTGTCCTCCTTTGTGAATTTTCTTTTCCTCTACCATGTTCTTGAACAAATGTTTCAGCATCGTTTGAAAAAATGTAACAACATCCTCGCTTGAAAAACTATTAGCCTCACTTGAGAAAATATCAGCCTCGCTTGAGAAACTATCAGCCTCGCTTGATATGTGTGTAGTAAAACCTTTATATGAACCAACCACAGGTTTGGCTTGACACTTAGAGATCAGACATTTCGAATGGAGGCAAAAGGGAATGAGAATGACTAATTAGGAAAGATTTTGAAATTTGAAATGTCCTCTCATAAGTGAATTATGCCTCATTCATAACCTATAATGACAACCATGATTGTAAACATGGGTGTGTACATCGAATTTCAACATTACATGACCCAACAAGCCACTATCCTACCCTTTCCCAATGGTTTCTGACATATGCCAACTCAAATTACAAGACAATTACAAAACTGTGCTTTCGTAGTGCCTGCAGTGTAATTTTTCATGTTTGTGCCACGAAACTATCAGCGCTTTCGTAGCGCAAAATGACTTTTTTCAATGGGTGGCGCTACGAAATTGCGGTTTTTCGGCTAATTGAGCAGTTTTGACACAAAACTTTGGGAAATGACATAAAAATGGAAAATAATGAATATTTGACATGAAAGAACTTTAAAGAATTCTTTATTTGAACCTTAGGATTAGCTTTAAACTATAAAAAATCTAAAACCTACCCTTGATCAGACCTAAATTGACTCCTAAAACCCAATTTTGATCCATGAAATTTTGTAACCTTGTCAAAATGATGTTTTAAAATTTTTTAGGTGATAAAAATGGCTCCACTTGGGATAGTGTGCCCCTGTGGTACACTAAGAACCAGTAGTTCCAGTGCTGCTATCCATTTTCTTTCCAAAACAGAAAAACTTTGAAATTGCCAAGCTTTCTCCTCAAGCTCTAATGGCCTTCACCTCAAAATCAAGCTTGTTGATTTAGCTTATCATTATTAGTAGAAAAAATCATAAAATGGAATATTTACAATGATATGAATGATCAACAGATTTTTAGGAAGAATAATTCTTTAAAAACATGCCATTGACAGGTCCTCCCGCATATGATTTTCCATCTATCTCCTGCAGTATGTAAGTATTGTTTCCATGGAAAGAAGCTATTTTGAAAGGACCTTTCCACAAGTTCTCAAACTTACCATGTTTGCCTTTCTCTTCAATTCCGAGCTCCCAATTCAGCACTTCATCCTGAATTTGAAAACTTTCTTCTTTGATATTCTTATCAAAAGTCCTCTTGATTCTGTTTTGACACTGTTGATTGCTTTTATAAACTTCATCCCTCTTCTCTTGTAGAGCTATTAACTGATTTATTCTTCTCTGAACTGCATTAGGTTCCTCTTTTAATCCTTGAATCGGCTTCATGACAAGTACCCCTAAAGATGTAGGAAAATTGGCTTCAGCTCCATATACCAGATCATATGGTGAATTTCCAGTTGAACTTTTTGTGCAGATCCTATCAGCCCATAAGGCATACTTCAGCTTCAAATTCCAAGCCTTCTTATTTTCTTGCAACACCTTTTTAATGATCCTCATAATGCTCTTGTTAGAAGATTCAACAAAACCATTCCCTTACGGATAATATGCAGTGGAATGCCCAAGAGTAATATGATATTGATGACAGAAATTGATCAGCTTCTCAGACTTAAATGCCTGTGCATTATTAGTTCTAATCTTCATGGGGCAACCAAACCTAGAAAAAAATATTATTTTCCAAAAAAGAAATAATCACAGAATCATTTGCTTGCCTAGTTGGGATTTCTTCAATCCATTTGGTGAAGTAATCAGTCGATGTGAGAATCCAGCGATGTTTTCCTGATGATGATGGATGAATCTATCCAATAAAATCTAGCCCCCACTGCTGAAATGGCGATTCCACATAGATCGGCATTAAAGGTAAAGGTACAAACTTCTTCTTACCATAAAAAATTTGGCATTCATGGTAGGAAGAAATTTGTTTGTAGACATCCTTAAACATTGTAGGCCAATAATACCCTGCTCTAAGAATCTTGTTCATTGTGGCCTTCCAATAATGTTGAACTCCACAATCTCCTTTGTGGAACTCCTCAATCACTTTATCAACCTCTTCTTCCAGCAACAATTCAACAAAAAACTGTTGGTATCCTTCCAAAACAGATTTTTATCAAAAATGCAATACCTCAAGGATTTTAGCTTCACAAATCTTGCCTTAGGCTTTGTTAGCTCAGCAGGTGCTTTATGATGTTGTAAGACAAAAACAATATCCTTGTACCAATTTGAAGAGATTTACTTTTCTTCAATAGGGACTAGTTCTTGTTCCTCATCTAAAATTTCTGATATTTCTGCAATTAAATTTATGTCAAGAGAGTCAAAGTTTGACAGTGCCATCAAATTTTCTAAGCCTTGTCCTTTGACCAATTTTGTTGGCTTAATCTCTATATCATATTCCAGAAATTTAGAAATCCATTTTCCTCTCTTACCATCAGGATCGACTTGAGTGAGGATGTCTTTCACAACAATATTAGGAACAAAAGCCACAATCTAAGAATGCAGAATATAAATTCTGAAATCTTTGATAGCCTTCACCAAGGCATAAAGTTGCTTCTCTAAGATATTATACTTCAACTCAGAGTTAGCTAATGTCCTAATAAAAAATGAAATGGGCTGCTCAATACCTTGTTGTCCCTTTTGCAACAAAACTCCAGCAATAGTATTTTCTGATGCGAAAGTGAAAACCAGAAATTCTTTTGAGAAATCTAGAATAATCAATACTGGTGCTTGAGTGAGTGCCTTTTTTATCTCCTCAAATGAGTGCTTTGCCTCTGCTGTCCACTTAATTTCAACTCCCTTGTTCAACATCTTTGTTATATCCTTCAAAATCTCAACAAAATTAGGAATAATTATCCTTACAAAATTTACCTTTCCAAGGAAAGATTGAATCTCCTTCCTATTTCTAGGAAAATGCACCTTTTGAATTGCATTGACCCTATTTGGATCTGTCTTAATCCCATATTTATAATGATGTGTCCAAGTAATTTACCTGAAATTAAAGAAAAAATACTTTTGGTGGGATTTACAGAGATGCCAAACCTTCTACACTTCAGCATAACTCTTTCTAGGTGTTTCAAGTGATCTTCTTACCTCTTTGAGAAAATTGTTATGTCATCAAGATAAACAACTACGATATTTTCTTTCTCTTCAGAAAAATCAATGTCCATTTCCCTCTAAAAGGTAGCTACTGCATTCATGAGACCAAATGGCATCTTGGCATACATAAAAGTGTTGCATGGTGTAGTAAAGGTTGTTTTTTCCTGATCATCTGGATGCACAAGGATCTGATTGTAACCTGAAAAACCATCAAGCATTGAAATCCTTTGTGAACCAACAATATTTTGCAAAATTTGGTCCATTTTTGGGAGAGGATAGTTGTCCTTCAGAGAGGCTTTATTCAAGTTTCTGAAGTCAATGTATATTCTGATTTCTCCACTCTTTTTCCTAACCGGAACCAAGTTTGCAAGCCAATTTGAGAATCTGATTGGGACAATGATTTTGGTATCAAAGAGTTTCTTGACTTCCTTCTCAACCAATGGCATGAGAAGTGGGTTAATCCTCCTCAACTTTTGCTTGAAAGGCCTTGCATTTTATTTGATAGGAATAGTATGCTGAATAATAGTGGGGTCATATTCTTTCAAATCAACATAATTCCAAGAAAAAACATCAATGAATCTCTTCATCATCTCAATATAATTATACTTCATATCAACTGAAATAAACTTTGAAAGTTTAATCATTTTGGGCATAGCTACTGTACCAATATTGTAACTCTCAACCTCCTCATCATTAGCTTGAATCTTAGGAGATTTAAAAATATCATTCTGATCAAAATTATTTTCAAGAGGTATGAGACCCTTTGGTATGGAATTATTCTTTAGCTGCAAAAATTCAAGTTTTCCTTTAGATTTAGCAAGAATATTTTTCTGATCTACTTGTATATTTTCAAAATTCTTATTTCAGCTCAATAAAGTTCTTCACTTGTTGATCATCCTCAAAAACTTGCCAATGAGTAATATTATCAGGGATAGCTGGTTTATGGCGAACTTAAACCTTATATTTTTCAGTGGAATGTATGGGAATAATGAAAAGACTTGCAGAGATAGCAAGAGAATCAACAATGGAGTTTTGGTCTCTAGTTTTGACAATGAATGAATAAGCTTGAAAGTTTTCCAACATGTCCAAAACTAAGTTTCTATATGCCCTCATCCTTATATCCTTCGTTTGATAAGCACCTTCAACTTGTTTAATGACTAATTCTGAATCTCCAAAAACAGAAATATTTTGAGCATTCATCCTTTTCAAGACTTCTAAACCCAAAATCAAGGATTCATACTCAGCCATGTTATTTGTGCAATCAAAGTTCAATTTGTAAGAAAAAAACTTATTTTCATCACTTAGAATTATGATCCAAATCCCTGCTCCTGCCCCATCTTTTCCTACTGATCCATAAAAATGTAATAACCACCAACCTTCCGCCTCCTTATCACTGACTTGCTGATCTTCTGTTTGTTAATTTTCAGACTGTTGAATTTCAGATTGCTGATTTTTTATTTTATTCTCATCCTCTGCTTCATTAGTCAACTCATTGAAAAGAATATTAGATCCAAGTTCAATATCAAGAGCATAAATTGGAAAATTCTGAGATTTGTCTTTACTACTCACCATGTAAGCCATTCTTGTCTCTTGATACAATCTCCTTTGCTCACCCAAAACATGTATGGTGGCATAGGTAAGGTCCATTTGCATTGTACCTTTGATTTTTTTCTGCCCATGACCTTTATAATAGCATGCCAAACATTGGTGGAATGTCTACTACCACGATGTCCATGACCATTTTCATGGCAGGGACTTGTGTAAGACCAACAACAACAACCTTAATTAAACCAATGCATTGAACTCTTTTCGAATCAAAAGAAAACAAGTCCTTATATGGTCTAGTTATTTCTAACTCCATCCTTTCCATGATTACTTTGGGCATAAGGTTGTGAGAGGCCCCTGAATCTAAAATAGCATTATGTAATGTCATGTCATGAATGCTAAGGCTCACATAAAAAGGAGGCACCTCCTCATTATGTTCATCTTCTAATCTTGGACCCAAGTAAATTATTGGATGATCCTCTTGTACATTTAAAATATTAGCAGCTCCTGGTTGCGAATTCAAAATTTTAACAATCTTTCTTCTATACTCATTGAATTTAAGAATCTCACCAAAAGGTACTAGTATTTTGATCTTAGAAATTTCATTTTCCAAACTGAAAACAGAACAAATATTTCAGCTTCTTTGATAGTAGGAAAAGGTGGTGTATCTTTCTTACCTTCAGCAACCTTAGGAGCATCTTTCTTGCCATCAGCGGCCTTAGGTGTATCTTTCTTAGGCTATGTTTTATTTGTAATGATAGGTACATTTCTATTTCTGAGATTGTATTGTCTTTTCATTTCAAAGATAGCATGTTGATGCCCTTTGAGATAATTTGATGGTTCATCTCCATGATTACCCTGGACTGATTCATCATGTTCCTCTTTAGTCAAGAAAATTCCAGACATTTCTTCATCTAAATAGTGAATAGACTCTTAAGGAATTTCAGGATCATCTTCTTCATCAACTAAGTTTTGCTGGAAAGGAGGTCTCATTGGAGGATCAGGCTGCTGATTTCTATTTTCTCTTGGTCTTTGTTGATTCTGAGGTCTCCTGAACTAAGGGTTTCTAAACTGAGGTTCATGTTGTGCAGGAGGAGCAGAGGTATTCCCAAGAGCTAGCCTATCCATCAACTTTTCCATTGCTTTCATCATTGAATCAAATTTATCATTAGAGGTAGAGGAGGAAGGTTTCTCTTCTTCTTTTAACTTAGTCTTACCCATTTTTTATTTTTTGGCTACTATCATATTAATCTCCACCTTCACTGCATCATTTTTCATTTCAGCAAGTGTAGGGGATTCTCTCTCTCTTAGCAATATATAAAAGTCATAATCAAAAGCTTCGGCATATCTCATCTGAGCTAAAGCTTGTGGAGGTTTTGAATGAGCAAGAATAGAGTCATAAACCTTATTAAACCTATTTGATATGTTTTGAACAATTTCATCAACAACTCTTCTTAAAATTTTATACTCAGTGAGGGCTTGTACTGGATTAGTTCTATTTCCCCATTTTCTCAAAAAGGTATCTTCAAACTCATTCCAATTATGAATACTTCCAAAATTAAGGGCTTTGAACCACTTCCTAACTTCACTAGTAAAGCTCTGAGCAAGAAATCTCAACCTGAAATCTTCATGATAAACCTCCTTCTTGTCTAGAAAATCATTAAATTGGTATACATGTTCCTCTGCTGTAATCTCTTCATCACTTCCCCAAGTTTTGATTCTAGTAGCATATTTGCTAGGGAGGTCATGTAAAACAGTTGGAAGAACAACAGGGGTGTATCTAGCAGGTGAAGTAGGTGGAGGACGTACATTTCCATCCATAGTGAGAGGGAATGTGGAAGATTTAGGGATAGCAACAATAGAGGATGAAGAACTGTTATGAGGAGGAATGTTTGATCTTTGTTGTCCACTAACAATTAAGCTCCAATCAGGAAGAGGTAAACCAGATTTAATTTTCAACAAGACTTCAAAAGGTTTAAGCTCTTTCAACTTATCTAAACACTCTCTTTCCAACAACAACTCAGAAGTAACAACTTCCCAAAACTCCTCTTTATCTTCTTGTGTTACTAGGGCTGAGTTATCAATGCCTCTTTTATCCAAGTCTAAGATAATTTCAGTTGATTATTTTTCATTTTTAGACCTAAACAAGATTTCCTATATTTTATCATCAACTCTTTTTTCTTCAGGACTTCTTAATATTTCAGAGGACAAGGATTTTGAATGTGATGGAGTACCTAATATTTCATAAATGCCTTGACTGCCTCTAGAAATGGTGTTTAGATTTTCCACAATGGTAGGTGGATCTGGGTCAGGATTACTCCATGTGTATCTCCTTCTCGAAGCCACCTTTGGTCATATAAATTTTAAATGGAGTCACCAAGGTAGATGAAACCTCGAAAATCTTCCTGAGCTCCTGCTACCTTCAAAATTTCAGCTTCAAAATTTCGGGAAAGTATAATCTTCAAGCTCCCGGCAGACGCACCAAAATGTTATCAAAAAATTGGATCTGATAGGCCGCTTGATTAGTCAACTTCATGTATTTATTTCAAACCTAATATTTTGACTGAGGCTTAGCCTCCTTAGACTAAGAGGTCTCTCTCAAGGGTTCATGATTTGGATAAAAATATAGATGGCTAACTCTATTTAGGAAATAAACAGATAAATGATACATTTAGGTTAAGAACCACATTAGCATGAATACATTGGGCTTATGGAGTCAAAGTAGCTCAGTAATTCAGTGAATCTACTTAACATGGAAGTTGAGGCATATTAGAGTTTTAGTCATAAGGTACACACACATGACTATAAAAACACGGTCAGTTCACTTATATAGGAAGTCGGAGCATCTAAAACATGTATTCTGAGTAATATAGATGAAACACCACTACAATGAGATATATAAAAGATGAAAATAGAATAGGAAAACACTAGAACTCCTTCTGAATCTCAAGTTGGTCAAGTAGAATATCTCTGTATTATCTGAAAACCAGTCAATTCACAACAAGCACAGTTTTGCCAAAAATTTCCAACCCTTTACAAATTCGACCTCTTGGTCTTTAATAGCCTTCTTAAAACATGGGATGATCTGCCTCTAGGATAGATACATCTAATTTCTAACTACTGACACCTTGCATAACCATAAGACATGGAATTTATAACAAAAAGACACCTAATCTACTTGACAGTCCTATTCCAAAAAGGACTTAAACTGCTTATTGTTATCTATAACAACCTTATCTACTTAAATTTACATCATTGCCAAGTGTAGCATCACATGGTAGAATATGGATGATGGGCTTCATTTCTTCATGACCATTTTGCTGACCTCCACCAACATAGAAAACAGAACCCTATTTTTTAGGCATAAGATCTTTTGGCATTATTTGAACATTATGACCATCATGTACCCTTAATTTTGTGGTCCTTGGTTGTTGGAAGTTGTCATAACATGTCCCATAACTCCTCCCTAGCCTCTAGCTGTCTAAAAGCACTTTAAACACTGCTCAAAATGCTGTAATGTTCTGTGCTATGAAAACATAGCAGTTTCGTAGCGGCTTTCATAACACTGCTATTTCAACCTTTATTCTTCAAATATTTGACTTCTTTCCTCCAAGGTTGTTTTAATTACCCTTTAATACATCCTCCATAGAAAATTTAGTTCTTGATTCATTCTTCAACCCTTCACAAACTGATCAAAATAAGCAAGAAAATCAGCTACAATAGTTTCGTAGCACTTTTTTGCTTTTTTACACTGAATGCGCCATCAAACTGATGCGTATGCAGTTTTGTCAAAAATTTGCAAAATGAAAACTATAGTTATGCCAAAAAAATCAAAATATATATGTCTTCATCATTTAAAAACCAACTCAACTGTATAAACACAATCATTCTAGCTTTCTTGAGGTCCCTTCTTCATTTACACTTGGTTGAGCTATTGGTTCTTCTATGACTGTCATTTTAATGCCTCTTCTTTTTAACTCATCATGAATCAACTCTAGCTGCTGCTCTAAGTCCTCCACCTGATCTTTAAGTCTTCTGTTAGTAGCTCTCATATGAGTGTTTTCTATTCTGACAAATTTAGCTCTTTTATTGTTGGAACTGTCCATTTGAAAAATTTCTCTGTATTACTTAAGTTTTCAGAAGCATAATCAACTTTTCCTTCCCACATTTCCTTCATTCTTTTGAACTGTACTTTCTCAAAATTGTGCTTTCTAGCTCTCTTTTTCATGACAACAATTTCTTGGTTTGCCAACCTTAATTTCTCCTCAAGGCGCTGAAACTCTGTTTTCTATGTCACTTTCTTATTTCCCCTTTTTGTTTTGCTGATTGTATCCTTCACAGTGGGTGATGAGAGGTCAATTATATTTTTGGATGCTTTAGCTATCTCAGTGGGTATTTGAACTTCCTTGCCACCTTCCATCAGTTTCCTAGCATGCCTAGTAATAGGCTTTCTTTCTTGAAAAATGAAACCTGCATCTTCCCCCTCAAACTCTAGCTTCTTTGCAGACTTGGACTTTTTCAGTTTATGCTCCTCTTCCCCAATAAACTTAGCTTGGACAATGCGTGTTTCTTCTATGTCAATGGCATGAAGAATATCCCCTAGATTCCCCTTTGTTACTGGGTTTTCCTCTGTAGCAACTGCCTTTCCTTTTAATGCCACTTCTTGGCTTCTAGTTACTCTTTTTATTTCCTGTTTTCTTACAACTTGTTTCTGTTTTGCATCTTTGACAACATTTGACCTCTGTTTTGCAGGAGAGAGAGTTGTAGTATCAAGTGTTTTCATTTTCTCTGTCCCTTTCTTAGTTTGATTTATTTTCTTCACTCTTTTAGTTGCTTTTGGTTTTGCAACCATAGGTTTGCTTGGTTATGCTATTGGTGGTGTTCGAACTCCTTTAGCTTTAGGGTTTCTTACATGAGTTAGGGTTTCCAACTCAAAACCATTTATAAACAAAAAATATGACCAATCTCTACCTATATTCTGAAGTTCATCTAAAATTAGTAACTTCATTAAACCATGATGAAATAAGGATGTTTCACTCCCTTCAAAATTTTCTTGCACCTTATCAGCTATCTTTACAAGACTCCCATGCAGATAAAAAGGTAAATCAAGTGAAATCTTACTAGTGAAGTTTAGAAGAAATTTGAAATGATATGAATAAACCTTGTGATATTTTCCTTCACAGGTAAAATATTTCTGAATGTTGAGCAGCAGTTTTGAGTAGTTATCTTTGATGCAGCTTCTAGGGATAGCATTATTAAGGCCCATGTCTGTGTACTCAGGCTTCATGAACTCTTTACACTGCTCCATATCAAATTTGAAAATTTTGAAACAGGTTTCTTGACCTCTTGCTATCTCAGTAACAGCAGCAATGACCTCTGGTTTAATAAACACACTTAGCATCCCGACTTTAGTGGTTGTTCCATTGAAATTCATGGCAAATTCTTTGGATACCTGTGTGATAGCCCTGCAATTTCTCACAAAACCTTAGGCAACCTACTCTTCTGAACGCTTCCATTACTGTTGGGTATGCAATTATTGCTTTCATGTCTTTAGGTTCATGCCTTAAGCAATGTCCTCTTCTGTGAATTTTTTTTTCCTCTGCCATGTTCTTGAACAAATCTTTTAGCCTCACTTGAAAAAATGTAACAACAGCCTCACTTGAAAAAATATCGGCCTCGCTTGAGAAACTATCATCCTCGATTGAGAAAATATCAACCTTGCTTGATATGGGTGTAGTAAAACCATTATATGAACCAGCCACGAGTTTTTCTTAACACTCAGAGCTCAGAAATTTTGAATGGAGGAAAAAGGGAATGAGAATGACTAATTAGGAAATATTTTTAAATTTAAAATGTCCTCTCATAATTGAATGATGCCTCATTCATAACCTATAATGACAATGATGATTGTAAACGTGGGTGTGTACATCGAATTTCATCATTACATGACTCAACATGCCACTATCCTACCCTTTCCCAACGGTTTATGACATCTTCCAACTCAACAGACAATACAATTACAAAACCGTGCTTTCGTAGTGTCTGTAGTGTAATTTTTCATGTTCGCGCTACGAAACTATCAGCGCTTTCATAGCGCAAAATAACTTTTTCCAACGAGTGGCGCTACGAAATTGCGGTTTTTTGGTTAATTGAATAGTTTTGACACAAAACTTTGGGAAATGACATACAAATCGAAAATAATGAATATTTGACATGAAAGAACTTTAAAGAAGGCTTTATTTGAACCTTAGGATGAGCTTTAAACTATAAAAAATCTAAAACCTACCCTTGATCAAACCTAAATTGACTCCTAAAACCCAATTTTGATCCATGAAATTTTGTAACCTTGTCAAAATGATGTTTTGAAATGTTTTGGGTGATAACATAGAGCTTGATCTCCATTGCTACCAGCGTTCAATTACTTACACAAGTAACCAAGAAAAAAGAAGAAGCATACAAATACAACATGCATATACAGATATAACCTATGAAACTGATCAAGGAATTTCATAATTATCAATCATAAACATGAACAAGAATTGAAATAAATATCAGTCATGTCATATTATAGATAGAAGAGGAGTTGCAAACTGTGCCTTGATGTCAAAGCTCTCCTTCAATGGGTCTGAATCCGGGCACGTCTCCAAAGCACTTGTTTTCAACTGAGCGTGAAGAGGCTAAGGGTTCAACACTCTCCTTCAAATCTTATGGCAATCAAACCTCTCTCTGCTATGTTCTATTATGTTCTAACTAGTAGAGGCATTGGAGGATGATGAATTTATAGAGATGGAGGAGGGAACATGGATCCACTTATGATGGAAAAATGGCTTATCTCTTTGGGAGGTTCCTCTTTTGTAGCAACAAAAGGCCCAAGGGAGGAAGCTTGGCCATATCCTGACCAGCAAACATCAAAATCTCTGCCCTCGAAGCTTCTAGGCCATTAAGATTTGTTTGATTTTTTCAAAATATTCTAGAAGTGGATCAGCGTGGGTGTGATGTCCATACTAGCATTGATCGGCACTGCTGACAAGCTTAGGATGGGTCATCGGCACTGGTGAGACTCAAAGAGGTCACGTTGATCCAAAAAGATAGGTTTTTAAGGAGCTACTATGGGAATGATCAACAGGGAGTTTGGTATGTATATTGCAAGGGATGCAATGGCATATTTTCATGATGGAAAAGGGACATAGAGGTCATTGTTTAGGGTCCTCCAGGATTCGAGAACATGGAGTTCAGAGACAGTGAAAAAATGATGTGTAACACTCACATATGGAACATAGAACATGTCCTTTCCTCTTTCTGTGCCTTGGGACACTATTCAATAGATAAATTTACAAATACAGGAATAGGAACCTTCACTGGTTTACTATCCTGGATATTAAACCTCTGCAACATTATCTCAACATACATCCTTCAGCTTAACCAGAGATTCTTTGTCCATTATCGTTTAATTTCCATGCCCAAAATATAGTTTTCATAACCAAGATCATTCATGTCAACTTTGGAGGACAATTGGGTATTCAAATCCTAGATATTTCTTTGTCATTTCCAATTAGCAACATATCATCCACATACAAGACCAAATAGTTAACATGGTCACTAATTAATTCAAAATACACATAATGATCCACTTTTCTCCTTATGAAGCTATGTCCACCTATATATGTATCAAATTATTGATACCACATCCTTGGTAATTGATTTAACTCATCCAGAGACTTTTTAAACCCACATACAAATTCCTTCTTACGCTTCACCGCAAAGATTTTTGGTTGCTTCATGTAGATCTTGTCTTCTAGATCACCGTGAAGAAATTTTATCTTTACATCCATATTTTCTACCTCAAAATCAAAAGCAGCAACAACAGATAAAAGTAATATAAAATAATATAGCCTGGAAATAGGAGAAAAATATCACCAAAATAAATCGTTGACACTTGGAAATAACCTTTTAACATTAACTGAGCTTTTTATTTCTCCAACTTTCCTTATGCATTCATCTTCTTCTTAAACACCCATTTGTTGCTAATGTATTTCCTTCTAGTCAACAAATCCACCAGATTCCAAGCCTCATTTTTGTCCAAAGATGTCATTTCATCAACCATGGCCTCTTTCCAGAGTTTTCCATCCTCTAAATCCACTTCCTCTCTGAAAATTCTCGGATCATCATCAGAAAGTAGATGGATTATACCTCACTAGTTTCATTCTCTCTTGAACTGATCTCCTCAAATCTGGAGTGTTCGGCTCTTCCTCTTCTGATTCTCGTTCTGCTATAGAATTTGATTCTTCCTTCTCCAACTCAAACTCTATATTTTTAGGTTCCTTTGGTAGGAATTCATGTTTAATAACATCTTTCACCTCTCTAAACACCATATCACGGTTGTAAAAAACCTTCCTTTTTTTTGAGTTCCAAATCTTATAACCTTTTAAACCATCCTTATACATAATAAATATGCACCTTTCAGATTTAATATACAACTTGGTTCTTTTCTCCTTTCAAACGTGTACATATGCATCACAAAAAAAATACCCTCATATGATTCCACACCTCATGCGGAGTCTTATCCTCCCACTCTGATGAAGGTGATCTGTTAAAAAGGTAACATGCAATATCTCCAACCTATTCCCTTAATTACTTCCCTAATCCAGTGCATGTCATGACTCCATTTTTTCATATTTAATAGAACCTTTCCCCTCATGTTTTTACTTAGTTCTCATACTTATTCCAGTCATTTTGCACATTTAGGGGCTAATACTCTTAAACATAAGCATGAAGAGGTAAATTAATAAATTTCCTTTGTTTTCAGTACTTTAAGAGTATTTATATAATAACATCACTAATTATGGATGTTTTCTTCTTCGCTATGCAACATGATCTTTCAACCATAATTTTGTACCATGATCCTGCACTCTTGAGGAGTATTTATATAATATCATCACTAATTATGGATGTTTTCTTCTTCGCTATGCAACATGATCTTTCAACCATAATTTTGTACCATGATCCTGCACTCTTGAGGATTCCCGCACTAAGAAAATATTGTGCATGTTTTCTTCGTAAATTTGGACATATTTTTCATGTCAAGGTTCTCTGAAAAACATATGGATTTGCAAACAAATAATTGTTCACCAACTTCTGCATGAAATACATTTTTGCATGCGCGAGTCTGCCTGCACTAAAGAGAAATCAATTTGGGGCTTTTATAGATCGACACAATTTCAGGGAAAAGCGAAGGAGTTTTTTTTTCCAAAGTAATGTTTTAACTCCTCCACATGAGTTCGAATGCACCCAGGTTTCACGTGTGGGTTTCTAGAAACAAATTCAACAAATCTGCTTAAAATTCGCACAATTTTCAAACTTCCAACTTTCACCTCAATTTTCATGCAGATGGAGATGGATCTATAAATTTTGGCTTAATGTGTTCTTTCCTAGAAGAGGAAATTATCTAAATCCAAAACCATTTCCAAAAATTAGCATTGGTCTAAGAGATACACAATATTCTTTGAGGCAATTTTGTAGAAAAACATTTTTTTCCATATCATAAAATTATGCCCATAATTGCAAAAAAATGGAAATTATGCATTAGATCTGCATTCTCTTGATTTAATATTGATTGTACCAGATATCCCTTTGATGGAAAATTGTTAAAATATTATTTAGCCTTGATGTGACTTCTTTAAGGCCTTCTATCTAATTGTAAAAATTATAAAAAGCCAAATCAAGGCTCTATATGGAGGACAACAAGTTATTTTGGTACTTTCATGTTGTTGGAGTAATCCTTGGGGGTTCTTGCCCCTTCCTTATGATAAGTTAGAGGATCGATTGCTGAATATGTATTAATAACTGAGATTCCTTTAATAAAAAGCTTCGATTCTACGTTCAACTCTTATTTGTGTTCAATATTGTCAATACTTTTGAGTATTTTGTAGTTTAATCTTTTCCTTACATGCAAATGAGTTGGTTAGCTAGGGCCCATCCAAACCAGCTTGTTATCCTTTCATTAGTGTCACTGTGTGGATTGATTTTTATATATATAGTTGTGGTGTGAATATCTAGTATTATATTATTCACGTAAGTTTTCAGAGGTTGTTTTGAAGACTCTAGTCATTTGAAATTATAGAATGTGTTTGGTTTGAGAATGAAATCATCTAGATCTAGAAGAGATAGTTGTGACTATCAAAGAGTTTATGGTGTTAATTCCTCATTTGAGTTCCTTTATTTTAGGATATTCTTTCAAGGGTATTCATAAGTTATTTTTAAACGATTTGGTTAAGTTTATGACAAGATTGATTTTCTTTTTTCTGATGAGAATGTTGCAGCTTGAGGGATTGTGAAAGCCAAGGTTTAATTTTGTCATTGTAAATGTCTCTCTTGTTAAAACCTTTCCCTACACTCGTATATTCTGTTTTGAAACAAATCTTGAAGTGTCTTCTAGATCCATTGTGTGTTTTAATGAATCACATTGGTGTCTTCTAGATCAATATTTGATGAAATTTATCTCTTCAAGTTTTTTTATTGTTCTGAGTATTTAAAATGAGAGTAGCTTGATCTTTTCATAAAATTGAAAGTAGAATAAATTTGAAGGTTTTTAACATTAAAAGTTTGTAGAAATTCCTTAAACAACACTCTAGTGCAAGAAAAAAACCGTTGTATACTCTTTGATTGTTGAAGATGTTTGCCATTGATATTGTTTTTTTTTTCTTGAGTAAAAGATGAATCCAAGCCATGGGTGAATGTCTTAGGAATATATGTTTTAGGAAATTATCGTGGTTACCTATTCCTTTTCATGGTGATTAAACAATCGAAAGAAAAATAGAGTATCGACTGTATTAGAACTGTTTGATTAATTCATGAATAGAATAAGTTCTTGTCATTATATTTCCTGGACTTTTTTTTGCTATTACAACTAAATTTTTTAAATCCCTTTATAGATTAATTTTGAAGTATAGATTCTATGGTTTGGAATATCCTTTTGATTGACTTGAACATGGTGAATTTTTCCATGTTGTGCATGTTTTATGACTGGTTTAATGCATAGTGTGTGAATGGAAAACAACAAGGAATTTATTAGCAAAAAGAGTGAGAAATTGCATTAGTAAATGAATTTGAGAGTGGAATTGATATAGTACAAGAATGATTGGATATTTTTTTGATTTATTTTAAGCACTCTTTTGAATTGAATGGATTGAGACTTGTTTTATTTTGATACTTTTTGATCGTTTATCTAGTATGCACTCTTAGTTTGCTTGATAAGTTAATGAGTGAAGTAGCTAGTGTCCAAATTGATCAAGGTATTTGTTTTTATTTTAATAAGTTTCCAAACCTAGTATATAAATTTATGCATTGTTTTCAAGAACTTAATATATTTCTATTGCATAGAGAAAGGAGTGATTTTCTTTTATCTTTTTCAATTGCTAATGACTAGGGTTTCCTCACAATTGTTGATAGATTGCAAGAATGGTGTTTACTTTTTAATATATAAATACTTTTTTTGAGCATGGGATTAGAACAAGGATTAACTAGTGCATGAATCTGAATATGTGAGCAGTTTCCATATAATTTAGGGTTTTGTTTTTCAGGTTGCTAAAGTCTTTCTTTGAAATTTCTAGTGTTGTGTCTTGAAGTCCATGGACCATGACATTAAATTTTGGTATATGAATATACCCAACAATGACACTGAGCATGCTTCTTGCCTTTTCCATCAACATTCAATTAATTATTTCTGCAACTCCATTTTGTTGAGGTGTGTATCGAGTGGTCTTCTGTTGTGCTATATAAAACTTCTTACATAACTCTTCAAATTCCTTCTTCCAAAACTATACACCATTATCTGTCCTCAACACCTTAATTTTCTTCTCTATCTGATTTTCCACTAGAGCCTTAAATTCTTTAAATCTGTCAAAGACTTCAAATTTATTTCCAAAGAAATATATCCATGTATTCCTCGAGAAGTCATCTACAAATGATACATAGTACACGTTTACATAGATATGAAACCGAAACAGGTCCAAACACATCATTGTGCACAAGCTCTAATATCCCTTTTTCCCTCTTAGCACTAGAGGGGAAACTCACCCGATTATGCTTCCCATATACACAATGTTCCTAGAAATCAAAATCCAAAGAGAAATTAGACATACGTTCAACCATACCATTACCATACAATATTTGAAGTCCCTTCTCTCCAATATGTCCAAGTATTTGATGCCATAACATGGTATTTTCTCCAGAGACCACTAGATTTTCAACTCTAGTTTTAGGAACCATAGAATTGTTGAACCCATCAATAATAACACTACGCAAAATCTTATAAAAATTTCCAATTATAACTCCCTAGATTAATACTAGTGCTTCCAGAACCATCTTGCAGGTATTTTTATCTAACACTATTTTTACACTTGCATCGTCCATCTTTCTTACAAAAATCAGATTTCTGGCCAATGCAAGAGTATGCATAACACAAGGAAGTGTTATAATCCTTCAACCTTGAAAATTCAACTTGAATTTTCTGTGTCCTATGATTCTAGCATTCTTGTCATCCCTTAGGAAGAAATCACCACCATCATATTTTTCATACTCGCAGAACCACTCCCTATGGGGAATGAAGTGAAAGGATGTGCCTGATTCAATTAACCATGCCTCATGATCTACATGTGTACTTGAAGAAGAATCCAAGTACACACCCCCACCTACATCTAACGCGATTTTAGCCTCTACAAAAGGATCATCATCAGATACCTTTCCTTTATTTGGAGTTTTATATCTACAATACTTTTTGTACTACCCTTCTTTTCCACATTTCCAGCATACCTTTAGAGGTTTTATTGGATATTTACATCTACCTCTAGATTTAGATCTCCCACTTGAGGACTTATTTCCATTTTTCTTTGGGAACTTCCTATTATATACAAGGAGTCTCCATTTTAGCTCTTGATATTTTTTCGTCTTATCTCCTCCAACACCAAGGATGAGACTATTTCATCAAACTTCAAGGTAGTTGTATTGCTACCTATAACAACTACCAGACTATCCCATGAATCTAGTAGAGAACACAACAAACTAATGCACTTATCTTCATCTAAAATTTTAATATCAACAGATAGAAACTAAATTACCACAGTATTGAAGCAATTAAGATGCTCTTTCATTGAGTCTCCATCCTTCATTCTCAAGTTATACAATTTTTTCCATAGGAATGGTTTTTTCACCAAAGACTTAGATTGATACAAAGTCCCTAACTTGTCCCAGAAAGCCTTTGTCATAGCTTCCCCTAATACATTCAACAATATTGAATCTGAGAGACACAATCGTATTGTTCTCTTTCCTTCTAGTCTATCTTCGCCTAGTATTCTGCTAACATTCATGTTGGTGTTGAACCAAGATCTACAACAATCCATTGATCTCGGTCCACCAACAGATCCTCCATCTTTAGATTCCACAAATCAAAACTCTAGCCATTAAATTTCTTGATCTCTATTTTTCCAATGTTCTCAATATTATTTCACCACAACAATTGATCATGTTGATCTCCCACTAAATAGGTTCTACCATAGTTTTGAGTAAAACCCCTTAGCAGTTGATGCATCCCCTTGAAGTTGAAACTTGGCTCCGATATCAAATGTATGTTTTAACCCTGTACAAAAGTTACTTGCAAACGAATTCTTAAAACAAAAAAATATATAATGGCAAGAAAATAAAACAAATGTACATAGATATTTTCCCTCGGATCCCAAAACTATGACTACCAGATTGGTTTTTCATTATATTCCTTTCAATGTTACAATACATATACATACATGCTGAAGCATTCATAAAACCTAATCCACTAACCTTGGATTAGAACATAACCGTATTTCCGTTGACCGGATCCACAAAATATCATGGGAAAAAAACCATCATGCCCAAAACCATGTGCAAACCCCATGCACAAAACCATGGGTAGGTACGCCCACCATTTTTGGGTCTGCCCCCCATCCTTAGGTATGCCCAACTATTACTGGATCTGCATAAATAAAAGAATCCTCGAGTGTTTTCCTAGACCCCATGAGATATGAAAAGAATATAACACACACACAATAGTTTCTAATTTAATTGTTAGACTTCAGAGGACCCCAATTGATGTAATTATTTCTCTAATACAGAGTTTGAATGCCCTAAATTTCAAGAGAACTACATGGTCATGGAATTGAGTAAACATGTAGAGCTCATAATAGTTTACATGGTTATTTTAATCCATTTAAAATCCAAGAATTGTTTTCCCTTAGTAATTTGTATATTGGAATAATAATCAAGAAGTAGATAGCATTCAATCGACAAGAACAACGTTGTTTTTTTATAATTTCTGGAATCACAGTAATAAGGCCAATTCTATATTTTCCTACTATAAATAGTATTTAAATTCCACATTGCATGGAATGTATTTATTTCTATGATAAGGGAAATATATGTGTCCATATTTCCTGAGATTAAAATCCTCACATTGGATACATCATCTTTTGGTGCAACATGGGGTTATGTATCGCCAAAAAAGGATACTTATGTGTGATCCATAATTTTTTATCACCAAGGAAGTGATATTTTGTGTGATACAAGAGAATAATATACTTTGGAACAAGTATACATGCAATCTACGTCAAATTATTGTTGTTTCCTTGTGTCATGCATTTCATATCACTGGCTAGAACCTTTGGATCCATATGATACATTGTCGATGTCAAAATATGGTACCCAAGAAAAAAAATAATTTGATTCATATGCTTCAAACTGAAAATGGTGCAAAGTGAATAACCCCTAAAAAATATCTATGTTTCTTGTAGGCTTGGGAGGATTGCACCACTAAAAATAATTCCTTGATGTAACTAATACTAAGCTTGGGCACAATGAAATTTCATAGTTGAAAAATATTCCATTAGATGTTAAATTTATTGGTGTACATGCACATTAACATATCATAAAGCACACCTAGCTTTAGTTATCTTTCAGTGCTTACATGTGGTGTACATGCACATTAACATAGGATAAAGTTCACTTATCTTTAGCTAGCTTTAGTGATTGCATGTGATGCACATGCACATAAACAAAGCATAAATATCACTTAGCTTTAATTAGCTTTAGTGTTTGCACGCAGTTAAGCTTAACTTAGCTAATTTATGTATTTATTCTTTCATCACTATTGAATATGCAAAATTCATTCTCTCTTCCATTTTTTCTCAATTATTGCAAGTTTATGCAATTATTCTCCAGTTTTGTCCTTATTTGTTCAGGCTCTAATAATTTAACTTGGTATCAGAGAAGCAAGGGGCCTAAATAAGGTGCATGAACATTTTTTTGTAGGTTTGAAGATAAAAACATTGGAAACTGGTAGGAGATTGAAGGCTTTGAAATTTTCTACAAATTGAAAGTATCAAAAATTGTCAGAGAATTGAATTGGTGAAAGAATAGAATTCCCAGCTTCCACCATTCTCACTCCGTACAGTTAATATAAATGGAAGCCGATGATTTTTCTTCATCTTGGGAGAAAAGGCTTGTTCAAAATAGTAATGGGAATTGAGACAATACCAATATCATAGGATGAGAATTTTGATTGGCTTAGTTGATTTGACATAGGCTTACGAAATATTGTGTCTATCTATGTCTCATGATATTATTTATCAAATCATAGATATTGAATCGACACATGAAATATATACTGCATTGAAAGGATTATATGGTGTTTAATATGATCTATAAGAACACCATTTGGAGACAAAGAGCTTGATATATCATAGAAACCTTGAAACCAATAAATATTTCTTAAATAACATGGAAAAATATTCTCGAGATAGTGTTGCACATGAAGAATCTACTTCTTTTGTTTTTGATGAAGATATTGTAAATGATAATTGTATCTTATCTAATAACGAAGATGTTTCACATGACGAAATATCTTCCTGTGCTAGTGATGAAGGCTTTGCCACAGATGGAGACATTTCTTTCAAAAAAATAGAAGAAGACTTTGATTCCTCTACTACTGATGATGTTGATGATGAAAATCTAGCGAGGTCTCAATTTGATGATGCCCCACATGCACTCTTAGCCACATAGCCATGAATTCCCATGCATGCATATAATGAGGCATATACAACACCTTGCATGCATCCACAACGGAATCCATAAAGCCATGAATGCACCTGCATGCATACCTAGGGATAGGCATGCCCATGCATGCATAGATGGTACATGCATTTGATCATCAAACACATGTTTAAGTTGCAAGGAATCCATATTGGCATGCAACCATGGATAACAAGAATCATTCCTTGATCAAAACATGGCATTTTTTACATCTACTTCTGAAAAGGAATCTTGTTCCTCAAGATCCATTTGTAGAGAAGTCCACTTTCGACTATGTACTTATTTTGGGATCCGACCCCATTTGTTGATCAAGTAAGAAGCAGGTTTTCATTACATTATCATCAGTAGAGTCCAACTACAAAGGAGAAGTCAATTTTGTAATTCAGGCCATTTGATTGCAACATTTTCTTCCGAACTTGGTATAATTTTCCATTTTCTGACTATCATATGGTGTGATAGTCAAATTACATTGAAGTTTTGCAGAGATCTAGTGGAGAGACATCAAACCAAAGATATCTAGATCCACATGCACTACATCAGAGGATTATTTCATGATGGGATCATCAATGTATAATATTTTCCTTGTTCTTAACAAACTATCGACATCTTCACTAAGAATTTTATTGAGAAGAAGTTTCACCTTCTGCAGGATCGTCTTAGGGTGAAGGACACACCTGCCTAATAGTTATATTTTATTTTATTTTTGCATTGTATTTTGAGGGGAGTTATGTTCCCACTGGGTTTTCCCTCTTTTATCTTTCATTCATTGTACATGGGTACCTAAAATGGCCTTATTTTCGGGACTCATCCATCTTGCATCATACTCACCTAAGTTATGCTTAAGGGGGGGTGTTGGTGTACATGCACATTAACGTAACATAAATCACACTTAGCTTTAGTTAGCTTTAGTGCTTGCATATGGTGTACATGAAAACTAGCATAGCATAAACCACACTTAGCTTTAGTTAGCTTTAGTTCTTGCATGTGGTGGGAATGCAAATTAACATAACATAAAGCACACTTAGCATTAGTAGTTTTAGTTAGCTTTAGTGCCTACATGCATTTAAGCTTAAATTATTTTCTTTATGTATTGATTCATTCATCACTATTTAACATATGAAATTCATTCTCTCTTCCAATTTTTCTCAATTTTTGCAAGGTTATGCAATTATTATTCAGCTAGGTACTTACCTGTGCATGTTCTAGTAATTTAAAAAACCAATGTGCTTCACAAGCATGTGGGTTCATTCTAGTCAATGATAATGATGAGTTTGGTGTATCAACATCATGTGCTTCTTCTTCATAAATATCCACAAAATTATTTTTTTATTATAAAAATTGTTAGCCATATTGAGGGAATGCATATTTAAACTTCACAGATGAACTAAACTCATGGAGACATCCATCACATGATGTGATATGTAGGTTGCAATTCATGCTTTAAATTATCCCAATAAATCGATGTATGAGAAAATAAAGTTTTCATTTGATGCATAACCCTTCTTAGTGGTATCTTAATACATGGATGAATCCTTGATTGTGTAAATATGATCATTCTGTTGTGGTATGCCATCTTCTCAATATAATCTAAGATCTTGGAAATTCATACCACATCCCTAACTCATATCAAGATTGCATTCCTTAGTAGTTGTGGAATCAATCACTACTACAACATATATTCATGTATCACTCAAAAGTAAATATATTCTTTGTATGACTATAGATATGAGACCTGGAGTGATACTCCTAACTCTCTTCACATTAAAATGCTTAATTTTGGAAACTATGAGCTTTATGTGTGCTGGTGAGAGATCTTGACCCTGTTCGTGGGAATGTACTCAGGGGCCAATTTCATTACAAATTATTTGATGGAAATTGACATCAAATAGGATAGGAAACTTGATAAAGAATAAGGTATGTGTGACTTTCTAGTTATCTATGACCCATGGATATGCAATATGTAGTTATGATCAATGATTTGTTTTTTATTGTGATTTTTATTAAGTAAATTCAATTTTTTTTGTGGTTGTTTCTACAATTTTTGACTCTTTGATTACTCATGGCTTGTGAACCAAATGTAATTTGAATCAAATTTTATATTAACACTATTTATGATATTTTTTGTTTAATAGAGACATTAAATGACATGTTTATATTAGTTGTCTTATATTTATGAAAAGAGATGTATATTTATGACTCGATGATTTTATAGATGAGTACATTGTGAGATGGTGGTTTCTATGTTTTTTGGGCTTATGCATAGACATGAACATGCATGAATATCAATCGTTACTTTGAAACTAGAATGTTTTCCAATGTGTAATAATGGAATGATATTGTAAGTGACAAAAATTTAGCTTTGCATATGATGCACATTGCCATGATATTCATGATGACTGAATCTTAATGTATAACAAAAGTATAATGTAACTATTCAATTAAAGCTTACTATGAGTAAGTTATGCATATAAGGACCAAATGAATGTTTATATTTTGTCCAACACACCCTATGATTTGGGAAATATTTTTGATGGTAGTTACAATAAATATATTTGATTTATGGTGGCCATATGATAATCATGAGGTGAAAATTACTTATGTGATCTATTATTGGGTACATGTCATGACTTCAAGTTTTGTTGTTATGATGTGAGTGAGTGTCTAATAAGGCAGCCACCTCATGGGCTTATAGGGTCAATTTGATTATAGATATAGTGGGAGCCCATGTATATGGAGAATATTGGTAAAAATATCATAAAATGGGTTTCAAACAAGATTTGACTTGATCCCTAGTTTTGTATTACCTACTATATAATCATGAGAAGCCTTGGGGATTTTGAAAATTAAAATGATTCCATGACACAATCACTTTACCAAAACATGGGATTAGGGTAGAGCTTTACCCATATTTCCATGGAATTTTGATGATGCATGTCGAGGCCAACACATGTGAATTGTTTTAACACCTTACCATGATTTTTGACATCCAAAATTATAGTCTTATCAAATGGTCCCTTGCCATGGTGAGCGAGACCATTCAAGCACCAAGAGTGGATTGCTAGTGGTTATGAATGGTAGAGTGTGAATAAAATGGTAGTGGATTATGTGTGTATTGCACAACTTCTTGATTATGTTAAATTTATGTGAACCTATCTTCATGAAATAAAAGAGCATGCAACATATTAATGTTATGTTAACTTGCTTCCTAATATTGCAATATGAAATATTTTATTTTTAGGAACTTCGATTTACTATCTAGTATCAATGCACATTTCGAGTACTTAACATGTATACACATCCTGCATTCTCATACTAGTATATTATGTTAAGAGTATTTTTCGTGTGATGAGTTCATTTTGTGCATCTAGTAATTATAAATTAAAAATAAAATATTCAGGTAAATATATACACATAATAATTAAATATTTTACATCAATAATTAATTAATTAAAGATAAAGTTTATTTATAAACAAATTTAGGTGCATATGCACCTAGATATGTTTAGAGGACTACATGCATTTAATATTATTAAATTGATGTACGTTATTGAAATTAAATAGACTTGAAAAGAAGGATTTTTGGATCATTGCATTATTATCTAAATTATGGAAAAATATTAAGATATTTTTAAAAGCAATATGAGGTATAAAACACTTTTCTAGAGCTATTAAGTTTGTGGAATGATAACTTTGAATTGTGAAAATAAACTAGTACAGTATTAGTGGTTAAAGGCTTGGTGTGCCTTCAAATCAAAGGTTAAAGGATTTAGTTTGAAAGAACAATCAATGTTAACATTGTGTTCTTCTTCTTCATCAATATCCACTGGAAAGAATTTTTATCATAATAATTGTTCGCCACATTGAGGAAATGCATTTAATCTTCACAAATGAAATAAACTCATTAGTTTCCAATTTCCCTTGCAAATGGATAAACACCATTGGGTTCATTTGTAAAAATGATTATTTTTCCTTAATGTCACTCCATAGGGAACAATCAACACACATCTATATAAAATCATCTCCACTTTTATTTCGTACATGACAATCCAAGAACCATGTGAGGTTATTGCACCAAAATAATAGTTGGAAACATGGAATGATGGGAATAAAATGAAAAATCTTATGAAGCACTTTATTCATCACTTAATCATCTTGATATCTACTAGTATGCCATGCATAGAATTCCTCATTTTTGGTAGTGTCATCTCCATAAGAAAGCATGCAATCATTAGTGAAAGCATCAAACTTTTTATATTCCATCCCTAAACATTTCAAAATCACAAACACCTCTCTATATGTCTAAGGCAAATTATGCAACTATGGGAGGGGAATATTACCTCTAATTCTGTTAAAAAATTAGAAGTTAATGTACTAAATATTGGTCAAATCTTTCTATTATGCTCTATCCTATCATCATACTCTTGAGGCACATCCTCATCTAAGGGTATAGTAAATAAGTCACTGATAATGGAATTTTTCCCATCCTCCATTTTCATCTAACAACTTATTAAACATTTTTCAAATTGTCAACATAACATTGTAATAAATAATTTCTTCATAACCTTAGTAATCTCAAGGGAAAATATTTTTCAATTGTAACAAAAAATTGTGTTATTTTGTTTCAAAATTACACTCCACAATACATGAAAATTAAAAAATATTAGTATAAAATCAACCTAAACATCACTTAAGTAATGTTTTTAGTGTCTTCCTAACATTGGGTGTTAGGAAAATTTGAATCTCACCCATCATCCCACTAGATTGCGACACTAATAGCTACCTAATAGTAGAGGATGACGTGTACATGGAACTTACCATGCACCCTTGGTTAATGATGGCTTTGGACCTAGATAGGATACTAATGAAGTGTAGAAATTATATGCTCTAAGCATGCATATGTCCTAGATCCACCTGATCTCACACTATTTAACTTTATGCGAGATACTGAATCTCTTCCACTTGTTAATATTTTGCGGAAAATTTAATTGCACACACATGTAAAGCATAAATAAAAAAATCGCACATAACACAGTTTTTAACTGGGAAAGCCTGAAGCTGAAAACCCCAACTATATATTACGTATCATGGAATCATATGATAATCCTCATAAAAATCTTATCAAGCTCTCATTACAGTACAATCGTCATACACTAATCAGGAACAATCTTGCAAATCCATGCACTGATCTTTGCCTCCTGCTAGCCTGCCTCCACTACGCAATCCCTGCTGAAGAATAGCTCTAAATGAATTCAAATTACTCTTGTCTTGACTGCGCAATCCTCATTGGCAACTCCAATGTGTGTGTGATGCAATCAATGCATCACTATAGTCACAATAGATAGTCCATCTTTCCCTTTCACCTATCTCTCCACTGGGTCTCCACTGAAACTACCATGCACTGTAGTTAACTGTTGTATTATTCAGTTGAATAATGAGTTATTATTTGTGAATTAATTAACTAATTAATTCACTCCACTCTTACTAGTGTATCAATCAGTTAGACTAGATACAACTAGCTCAACTGATTCTAACTAATTTAAACTAAATACAACTCCATAACTACTTCTTCCAACTTTGTCATAACTCTGCCACTTGAGTTCTAACTGAGTCCTCCATGCATTAGCTCCAGTAAACCCTTGGGAATTGCGTAATTCCCTCATTCCACTAATGTGCCACATCTGTGTACTAAAAAAAAGTGCTCTAAGAGAATAAGTTGTTGTTTAGTGTTTGATTATTATTAAGAGATAATAATAATCGACATGCATCTATTTTTAGATCAACGATCTATAAATAGAATTTTCCCAATATTTTAAAAATATAATTTCATCTATTTTTCCAACTTGATCAACCATCCACAAATAGCATCCTGCAACTTCTGAAATATGATCATCATGTCTAAAAATAGACACAGTCTAAAAATAGACTTGTGCCAAAAATAGCCTGCGGGCCCACTTAGTGAAGGCCACTGTTTTCACTAAGCTCATAATCTTTTTGAATCTCAACACTCCCTCTCAACAAGATAGGGATTATCCTTCACCCCGATCCTGCCTCTATGGTATTCGAATTTGCTCCTAGTGAGCACCTTCATCATAATATCTACGTACTAATCCTCCATAGGAATGTATTGAAGCAAAATGATCTTTCGCTGCACACAATCTCTGATATGATGATACCGGATATCAATATGTTTAGATATATTGTGAAACACAGGATTAATCGAGAGTTTAACGCAACTCTGATTATCACAATGTATCACTATGGGATCTAAATGTGAACCGAACAAACCAACCAGAATCTTCCTCATCCACATAACCTCACATGCAGCTTGACTTGCTGCCATGTATTCCGCTTCTGCTGAATTGAGTGCCATGGATATTTGTTTCCTGCTATACCAAGAAACTGTCGTAGATCCGACACTAAAAATCCCTCCTGATGTGCTCTTTCTTTCTGTTGGGCTTCCTGCCCAATCTTCATCCGTGAAGCCATGCAACTTCACCTCATCCGTCTGCCTGTACCATAAACCATACTCAGATGTGCCCCTGATATATCTCAGGACATGCTTGCCTACCTTCCAAAAGAGCTTGGTAGGCTTAACCATCACTTGTGAAAGTTGGTTCACCGCATATCATATGTCTGGTCCTGTATTGACTAAATACATGAGCGAATCCACCAACTGTCGATAAACAGTGGCATCCACTACCTCTGCTAATGTAGCATCCTCTTTCTTCCTATTTTCTGGAAGAGGAGTGTCGATAGGCTTGCATCCTTGCATGTGAAACTTCTCCAGTATCTTCCAGGCATACTTACCTTGAGACACAAACAGTTCACCTTTCCGCTGCCATATTTCCAATCTAAGGAAATAATGAAGGAAGCCCAAATCCTTCATCGCAAACTCCTTTGAAAGATCTGCCTTGCATGAATGTATCAACTGCTCATCACCTGTTAGTATTAAATCATCAACATAAAGTACAATGATTAAAAGCTTACCCTCCACCTCAATCTAGTACAGGTTTGCATCCGCCTCACTCTTGGTGAAGCCAAGTCCAGTGAAGTAGTTGTTGATCCGAGTGTACCAAGCACGGGGTGCTTGTTTCAGCCCATACAACGCTCTTTTGAGCCTGCACACATGTGAATCGCTGCTGAAGATCTAAAATCCTCAAAGATGCTCAATGTACATCTCTTCCTCAATGATCCCATTAAGGAACGTAGTCTTCACATCCATTTGATGAATGTGCCAACCCATTTGCGCTGAGAGAGCAAGGATGGTTCGTATGGAAGAATACCATGCGACATGTGCAAAGGTTTCTTCATAGTCAATCCCCTCAATCTGTGAGAAGCCCCATGCAAGAAATCTTGCCTTATACTTCTCGACACTCTCATCAGTAGCTTTCTTTACCTTGTAGATCCATCTTGATCCTACAATTGATTTTCCCACCGGCCTTGGAACAATCTCCCAAGCATTGTTTCTGACAATGGAGTCATACTCCTCCACCATAGCATCTACCCATGTGGGCTCCTGCACTGCTTCTTCAAAAGAAGATGGATGTGTGACAATACACTTACTCATAAGAGCCATGTATCCACTATATCGGTCAGGTGACTGTCTCTGTCTGCACTGTGATGTAGGGACTCCTACATTCTGTGCCGCATCAAGCTTCAGTCTCTCAGCTTCTGTGGTACGCTTTCTGCCTTGTTTGATGTTTGGTTTTGCATGAGTGGACTCCTCCACTCCATGAATCTCCTCCTATGGCTAATCCACATACAGAGGCTCATCGTTGGGAACAAGAAGTTCCTCCTCCGCATGCAAGTGTAGCTCCCTCTCAAGCGACAACTTCATGGCTTTCACCTCATTGAATTTTATATCCCGTCGCACAACAGTCATCTGACTGTCTGTAAAATACACATGATAGTTATGGGGTGTTTCTGTGTACCCCAAAAATATCCCAACTTCTGTAGTCGGCTCCAGTTTCTTCCTGGCGTCCTTCGTCACATGAATGTAAACAGGTGAGGAAAAAATCTTCAAATGAGAAATATCAGGCTTTTTACCAGTAAAATCTTCTGCAGGTGTACCCATGCCAAGTACTCTATGAGGACAACAGTTTTGCACATAAACCACAGTGTTGTATGCTTCCACCCACAAGTGCATTGGTAGGCCCTGGTCATGCAGCATTGCTTATGCAGCACCCATGATCGTTTTGTTATTTCTCTTCGCGACCCCATTCTGCTATGAGTTATGAGTTCTCTTCGAATTCCTTCTTTTCTACAGAAGTCTATGAATTTTCCCGAGATGTATTCACCACCATTATCGCTCCATAGAGCTTTCACTTGCTTCCCCAACTCCTTCTCCACCAATTCCTTGAACTCACAGAACTTTGAGAACGTTTCAATCTTCTTCTGCATGAAGAAGATCCAACATCTACGAGAATAATCATCAACAAATATAACATAATACATGTGTTTTGTTGTTGAAGCAACCGAGAAAAGTCCACACACGTCTGTGTGAATTCTCTCCAGGATCATCAAAGCATGGTTCTCCTTCTCATGAAAGGTGGTTTTCACAAACTTAACCATAGTACATCCCTTGCACTGATCTGACTGCGCAAGAGTACCCTTGGGAAGTCCAGTAAAAATTTTCTACAAAATCTTCAAAGTGTCATGGTGAAGATGGCCCAGACTCCTGTGCCATAATTCACCCTCATCCCGGCTCACCACTTCTTCTGATTTGCCCACCATTGTAGCACAGCCATCTACCTCCAGCTTGTAGAGATTCTTAATTCAAACCCCTATCTTCTTGGTTTTACCCATTGTTTTATGCCGAAGGAAGGATTTTCCCTCACTAAAAACAGCGTCATAACCCTTGCCTTCCAGCATTGCGACTGAGACCAAGTTCTTCTTCAGACCTAGAACACGCATGACATTCTTCAACAAGAATGGATTACCAGACTCCCTCTCAAAGGTAATGGTCCTAATGCCAGACGCACTGTACCGAACATCGTCGCCCATCTCTATATGCATTTGGAGGTCCTTATCCTCCAAGTCACTAAACAACTCTTTGTCTCCTGTCATATGGAAAGACACACCACTATCAAGATACCACACCGATCCCATACAGCTTGAAACCAAGCATGTGATCAAGGAGAAATCAAGTTCAAATTGTGAGGCTAAGGCCTCTCTAGCTGCAGATCCAACAACCTTCTTGTTCTTCTTCTTCTGTGGACAGTTAGTGGCGAAATGTCCATTAGTTCGTGACAGTGAAAACACTTCACTTTGGACAAATCCTACTTCTTGCCATCAGCATCGTATTTTGAAGGATGTTTCCTCCCCTTCCCTTTCCTTGATTTGGTAGCCAAAGCGAAATTCGCTTCATCTTCATTCTTCAATGAAGAACCATCCCTGGTACCCGACCTTATCTCCTCTTGCACAAGATCCGACCAAAGTCGCTCCCATCCCGGCAATTTCTCTCGTCCGTTGACAGAGTCTTTGTAGCTATGCCAACTCTTCGAAAGCCCAAGGAGAGCCAAGCTCACCAAGTCTTCTTCATCAACAGTAACCCCCACACTTCCTAGTTCATCCTTGCAGTGGAAAAACTTCGTGAGGTATTCTGGAATACTGTCACCTTTCTCCATTTTTATTTTTTTGATCTTGTCTTTAAGCGCCAACTTCCTCTGGTCACTTCTACTTTGGAATAAATTTGTCAAAGCCTTCCACATTAATAATGGAGTGGATTTCCCGTGAAGGTTGGACACAATATGGTCCTTCACTCCTTCCAACAGAATCCTTCTCGTCTTTGTTGTCTTCTTTTTCCATGCGTCAAGTAATGCAGCATCGCTAGATCCCGACTTAGGAACATCACTATCGATGAACTCCTTCAGTCCATTATCCTCCAGCACTGCCTCCATCCTATCCTTCCAGGCTATGTTATTCGAGCTCCCATCAAGGGCATACTCCAATCTCAACCTGTTGAAAGACATTTCAATGTGTACTTGACTTCTGCACCAAGAATCTTCTGTAGCAAATTCACCAGCACAAACTCACTTTACAATTGCAATCTTCAATCAACAATGCTCTGATACCATGTATATATTATATGCACTAAGCATGCATATGTCCTAGATCCACCTGATCTCACACTATTTAACTTTATGAAAGATACTGAATCTATTCTACTTGTTAATCTTTTGCGGAAAATTTAATTTCACACACATGTAAAGCATAAATAAAAACAATCGCACATAACACAGTTTTTAATCGGGAAAGCCTGAAGCTGAAAACCCCAAATATATATTATGTATCATGGAATCATATGACAATCCTCATACAAAGCTTATCAAGCTCTCAATACAGTACAATCTTCATACACTAATAAGGAAAAATCTTGCAAATCCATGCACCGATCTTTGCCTCCTGCTAGCCTGCCTCCACTGCGTAATCCATGCTGAAAAATAGCTCTTAATGAATTTTAATTACTCTTGCCTTGACTGCGCAATCCTCATTGGCAACTCCAATGTGTGTGTGATGCAATCAATGCATCACTATAGTCACAACAGATAGTCCATCTTGCCCTTTCACCTATCTCTCCACTGGGTCTCCACTGAAACTGCCATGCACTGTAGTTAATTGTTGTATTGTTCAGTTGAATAATGAGTTATTATTTGTGAATTAATTAACTAATTAAATCACTCCACACTCACTAGTGTATCAATCAGTTAGACTAGATACAACTAGCTCAATTGATTCTAACTAATTTACACTTAATACAACTCCATAACTACTTCTTCCAACTGTGTCATAACTCTGCCACTTGAGTTCTAACTGAGTCTTCCACGCATTAGCTCCGATGAAGCCAGCAGAATTTGCGTAATCTGTTCCACTATTAGCCTTACATACGTATCTGAAACAAAGTGCTCGAATAAGTTGATGTTTAGTGTCGACTATTATTAGAGCTAATAATAATCGACATGCATCTATTTTTAGATTGGAAATCTAAAAATAGATTCCGCCCAATATGTCTAAAAATAGAAGTCCATCTATTTTTCCAACTTGACCAACCATCCACAAATAGCAACCTGCAACTCATAGAATATGATCAACATGTCTAAAAATAGACATAGTCTAAAAATAGACTTGTGCCAAAAATAGCCTGCGGGCCCACTTAGTGAAGGCGACTCTTTTCACTAAGCTCATCATCTTGTTGAATCTCAACGTGAAGGAGAATAATGATGACTATTGGAATTTTTTTCATTAGATTGATTATGCATCTAGATAGGAACTTGAAAAAAAAAACGGATGCTACAAGTGAGGTACATGATGATGAGATTTTTAGGCATGATGCATTGGCCATGGTTGTGGGGGTTTATGGATTTCCAACACTTCATTATCACTCTACTCATGATTGTGATCACATAGCATAAAATGGCATCTCCCATCACCCTCCATTTACACAACAAGCACTAGAGGAATATAAAAAAATTGGGAAGGGATGGAAAATAATTAGAGGAAGGAGCTATACGCATTGAGGTAAACATGGACTGTAGGGTGCCAATTCTAGTTTATGAGATAGAATACGTAAAGAAATAGGAAGCAGAAGTAGATATGGGGGTGAAACACTAATAGAAGGATAAGCATAAGGAGTCAAACTAACACAAGCTAGGTATCGAGGCAAGGGAACACCCCCCATATGAAAGACTCATAAGAAGCCACCTCTAGAAGGACTCAAACTAGAGGTTGCAATGTAGAGGCACATTGCATAACATCGGGTTTTTTCGGTTGACACAAGGCCACCAATGTTCATAATCTAGATAGATTGGAGGATATTGCCCATAAGTACATAGTTGCCACTGTCAACAAGCATTTAGGGGGAGGGGGAGGAGGGGGGGGGAGGTTCATATAGATCACATCATCCCAAATACAAAGTTTTCCTCGAGAGAAACCACCAAATATTATTTAAACCTCAACGTATACATGGATACAAAGGAAATAATAGCATACCACATGAAATTTTCTTCAAAGAAGAACAACTCCCAACTAAGAAGTATTAAGTAAGTGCTACAACAACTCAACGAAAAATAGTAATTGTTGCTAAAAGCCATCCAAGGTTTAAAGCATGCTCCAAAGGAAAATCAAGAAACACAAAATTAGAGAAAAATGAAAAACAAGGTTGATGAGGAGTTCCACCTCTAACATTAGAACTTAAATTTATTTGTTTTAGCTTTTCTACTATCATAATATCATAGGATTTAGTGACAACTAAATTTAAAATTGTTCTATTTTATTTCTACTAAGGGTTAGTGGCAAAAGGGTAAGCTAAATTTAAAAGTATTCTATTTTATTTCTACTAAAAATTAGTGACCAAAAACTAAACTATTTCCAATACCATTTTGTTTATTTAACAATGTTCTAATAATAACATTATTCATTTTTAAAATACTTTAAATAACTTTTTAAAAATATTTGATTTTATAAAAATAAAACTATAATATGATAAACCAACTTTTACAATGATTTTACTAACTCGTTTTTGTAATCGTGCATACCTACCCTTTAATGCTCCAACCAACTTTTACAATGATTTTACTAACTCGTTTTTGTGTGCATACCTACCCATTAATGAATTCAAACAGGTCAACTCCAAAGTGAAAGATGCACTCTTCTCTATTGGGCCCACTCAAATGCATAAAGGAGATACTTCTCAAAAGTTGTCAGTGGGTACACATCCAATGTTGAAACATCAAATGTCCAATGAACAACAGAACAACCAGACTTATCAAAGATTCCTGAGAACCACATGTTATGGAACATAAAGCGAGTGCTAAAATCAAAGGCGGAACTCACTTAGGAGCCATATTTGAAACTTGTAAACACACAAGTGACAAGTGCACAGAATATTAGATTAATAATAATCACATCCTCAGTAAGCCGAGTATTTTCAAAAGTAAATATATTTAGGGTGGATAAAGAAAATGATATGAATTCTAAAAAGGCAGTGGTGGTTATTTAAGCCCTATTAACCTTGAAATATAAAGAATATATGAATCTGACAACTCTAATTCAAATAAGGAAATGGCTCTCTTATATAATTCTGTATATTTGATGATTTGTTTAAATCCTGATTATCTGATCTTTGTAACTCTGTATGACAAAGTGTGACAAAGTAAAACAGAAAGAAAAAACAAAACAAACAGTTGGAAAACTATTTTACAGAGAGAACAATAAAATCTACACCAAAGCATCATATTAATATTTTTTTTTCTAGATGGGGATGTTCATTTTCTTACCTCTTAAAACATGAAAGTCATTTTTTTGAAAAACAAAAAATTTAAATTTGGTTAAATTAATTGAAATGATTAAAATGAAAATTAATATTTAATAGTGTATAGATGGTAATTTAATTGGAAATAATTATTTTATGAAATATTATATAGATCATGAAATTCAAAATCTAATTCTTACCGAATCAATAATAATAAAAAAAACTAATATTTAATAATGTTAGATCTAAGACTTTTGTGATCCATAATTTAGGATTAATGAAATTATTAGTATCTAGTCTATTTTTCGAACCATCTAACGTGGTTCATCATCAAGACAAGGTGAAAAGATGATCGATTTTAATGAATAAATAGTAAGGATGCATCATTGCCCAATAGATAATCGTTAAAATCTAGCCGTTAAAAACTAGCCTTGAAAACTAGTTGTTAAAAGTAGCCATTATTAGTTAGAGAAATTAATTACAAACGTTAATAAATAATAAATAAACAAATAGAAGAGGGAAGTAATATATATATATATATAAGAAATTATTTGGAGAGAGC
The DNA here is from genome assembly GCA_034641835.2 of Pinus albicaulis. Lineage (NCBI taxonomy): Eukaryota > Viridiplantae > Streptophyta > Pinopsida > Pinales > Pinaceae > Pinus > Pinus albicaulis. The sequence continues at coordinate 227,616,143 of CM076577.1, read as the reverse complement.
GGGAGTCCATCTCTTACTCAATTTCCACCCATCATCTCTTTTGAGATTCTTAGCATGTCTCTCAATCTCAATAGCTTCCTATGGTGGAAGTGATCAACCCTAGAAATGACTTTGGAGTCCTCAATGCATACATGGTGACACGATTTTTCGACATGCTCTGCCAGAGCTGAGGTGTGGGATCGATTGTGCCTGATGTCTGCCGCATGCTCTTGGATTCTATGTCTAATAGACCGACCTGTTTCCCCAATATAGGGAGTACCACGTGAACATGGAACCAAATAAACAAATTTCATGTCTTTAGGGTCAATAGGGTCATTTATGGAACCGAGTGAGTTTCTAATAGTACAAAGAAGCTTGAAAGTAGAGCAGACATTATTCCGTTTAAGGACATGAGAAATTTTGTCAGAAATTCCTTGGATAAACGGGAGATGAACTTTGGAGATAGGATCTTCAAGAGAGGATTTTCCTTTTTTCCCTTTATAGACATTTTGAAACGCCTTAAGGTCCTAAGATCTACTATAACCATTATTCTCAAACATGTTAAGAAGATGAGATTTCTCCAACTTCAAGTGGTTATCATCAGAGATTCTTAGAGCATGGGTAGCAAGAGTGCAAAGAACACCAAATTTGCACTCTTTTTACCCGTGCTCTAAGAATCTCTGATGACAACCACTTAGAGTCAGAGAAATCCCATCTTCTTAACGTGTTTGAGAATAATGGTTATAGTAGATCTGAGGGCCTTAAGGCGTTTCAAAATGCCTATAAAGGGAAAAAATGAAAATCCTCTCGGGAAGATCCTATGTCCAAAGTTCATCTCTTGTTTATCCAGGGCACTTCTGACAAAATTTCTCATGTCCTTAAACAGAATAATGTCTCCTCTTCTTTCAAACCTCTTTGTACTATTAGAAGCTCGCTTAGTTCCTTCAAGCACCCTATTGACCCTAAAGACATGAAGGGTGTTTATCTGGTTCCTTGTTCATGTGGTACTCCCTATATTGGGGAAACAGGTCGGTCTATTAGACAAAGAATTCAAGAGCATGTGGCACACATCAAGCACAATCGATCCCGCGCCTCAGCTCTGGCAGAGCATGCGGAAATTCGTGTCACCATGTATGCATTGAGGACTCCAAATTCATTGCTAGGTTTGATCACTTCCACCATAGGAAGCTAAGGGAAGCTATTGAGATTTAGAGGCATGCTAAGAATCTCAATAGGAATGATGGGTGGAAATTGAGTAAGAGCTGGACTCCCGCTCTCTCCAAATAATTTCTTATATATATATATATATATATATATATAACTAACTTTCCTTTTCTATTTATTTATTTATTATTAACTTTGCCTTTTATATTCTCTTAGTTTATATTCTTGACTTATAAATTAATTTTTTTATTAATTATATAATAAAATAAAAATGACCCTCTTTTAGTGTAAATATTTTTTATTAAATTATAATATTATTAATTTATATAATATTAATAAATATTTTTCTTTATAGCTTATTCTTTAATTAAAATCATTTATTGTTTATTAACCCTTGTAATTAATTTCTCTAACTAATAACGGCTAGTTTTAACAGCTAATTTTCAACGGCTAGTTTTCAATGGCTATCTACCCAGCAATAATGCATCCTTACAATTTCTTCATTAAGATCGATCATCTTTTCACCTTGTCTTGATGATGAATCACATTAAATGGTTCGAAATATCGACCATATACTAATAATATAGTTAATCCAAAAGACATTTATCTAAAATATAATATTTAATAAATTATTAAATATTTCAAATTTCATAAAAAACATTTTATACAAAATCAAATTCAATTTAACTTAACAATTAAATTATATATTAAATAAACAAATTATTTAAAATCTTAATTATATATCACATAATAAAAACCTTTAACATACTACTAAAGTATTAATTAACATGATTGTTTTTATAAAGAAATAATAATGAAATAGATCTTAATCTATAATATTAATATTTATTTTTTTGATATAGGAGGTTTATCTTCTCACATATGAATAATTTTTTTTTGTAATATTAAATAAATGCTTTTGAAGTATTATGGTATATTTTTTTTAATGAAAAAAGAAATTAGATTTTCAATAAAAATAATAAAATATTTTTTATAAATTAATTAAATAATTAAAATTAAAATTAATTATAGTAATAAAATATTTAAAATCAAAATTAAAATCAAAACATTCTATACGAGCTTATAGAGTATAGTTTAATTGGGAATTTCTTTGTTATAAAATAATATGTAAAACATAAGATTCAAACTTTAAATCTTTACATTTGTTTTTTAAGAGAAATTTCTTTTAAATGTATACTTTTTGTAATATTTACAAAAACTATTTTTTAAATATATATATATATATATATATATATATATATATATATATATAATTTAATTTTAATAAATTAATTAAAATATAAATGAAAATTTAATAAAATTAATTATAATAATTAAATACTTATTTTATACCAAATCAAATTCAATCCATACTAACTTCTCAATTATATATTAAATAAGCGAATAATTTAAAACCTTAATTATATACTTAAAAAATACACACTTCTAAATTATTCCAAATTTTATATTAAATAAACAAATAGTTTATATCTTAATTATGTATTAAAGAATAATTTTTTTTAACATATCCCCTGGGATCAATTAACTTGGAGGTGGAGTGAATAGTTTAAAATCTTCTCCCACAAAAAGTTAAAGATATAATAATAATGTTCACACAAATTAATGTTGGAATAAACACAGCGGAATTCATTAAACAATTAACACACAGCAATTAAACCAAGCACATAAAGACACAGGCATTAACGTGGTTCACCCAAACCTCCTGGGCTACGTCCACACAACAGGCATCGGCAGTTTTTATTATTCAAAACAGGAGATTACATAATTCACACACCCTCACTCCATTACAAACAATCCGTATGGATACCTGTTATATAGCTAGGAGAATCAAACTGCCTCATAAATCCTCTCAACACAAATTTAGGATGCATTAACTCCCTCCCAAACAAACTGCAGCTAATCTAGGAACTAATTCCTAATTTTTGTCACCTACTGAGATTTTTGCCTATTCTATTCAAAACAGAAAATCTCAACAATCTCCACCTTGACAACAATTAGCCTGATGCCCTGTTATTATTATTTTATCTCTTCTGCAAGCCAAGAGAAGCCAAACACCAACGCAACTTCTCCAACAAAACTGGTTTCGTGAACATGTCTGCACAGTTTTCCTTTGTATGCACCTTTTCAAGAGAGACTCCCCTTTCAGTGATAACTTGTCTTACAAAATGGTACTTAATTGGAATATGCTTTGATTTACTATGATAGGCCGGATTCTTAGCCAAATGTATTGCACTTTGACTATCACAAAGTAACCTGATGTTGTCCTGTAACCTACCAAACTCACCAAGCAAACCTTTCAACCAGACCGCCTCTTTGCAAGCATGCGAAGCAGCAATGTATTCTGCTTCAGTAGTGGATAAAGCAACAATGTTTTGTAGCTTTGACATCCAGCTAATAGCTCCACCTGCAAGAGTAAAGACATACCCTGAAGTTGACCTTCTCTTATCCAAATCACTTGCAAAATCAGAATCAACATATCCGCAAACAAATTCACTACTCTTATTGTAAGTGATACAATAACTACTTGTGCCTCTCAAATACCGAAGCACCCATTTCACTGCTGACCAGTGTTCTTTACCCGGATTTGCCATGTACCTGCTGACAACCCCAACTGCATATGAAATATCTGGTCGAGTACAAACCATCGCATACATCAAACATCCTACTACATTAGCATATGGAATTTGAGACATATAATCCTTTTCTTCATCTGTATTAGGACATAAACCCGAAGAAAGCTTGAAATGGGAAGCTAAAGGGACTGACACAGGCTTCACATTATTCATACCAAATCTCAAAAGTATCTTCTCAACATACTTCTGTTGTGATAGCCACAGCTTACCATTGCTCCTGTCTCTGAAAATCTCCATGCCCAAAATCTGTCTTGCTGCTCCTAGATCTTTCATATCGAATGTCCTTGCCATCTGAGTCTTCAACCTGTTGATTTCTTCAATGCTTTTGCTTGCTAAAAGCATATCGTCGACATACAACACTAAGATAATGAACATGCCATTTTTCAATTGCTTGAAATACACACAATGATCATATTCACTTCTAACATATTTCTGACTCAACATGAAAGAATCAAACTTCTTATACCACTGCCGAGGCGACTGCTTCAGGCCATATAATGACTTCTTGAGCCTGCAGACAAATTTCCTATTGCGATGCTGAACAAACCCTTCCGGTTGTTCCATATAAATTTCCTCATCTAAATCTCCATGTAGAAAAGCAGTCTTAACATCTAGTTGTTGTAACTCTAAATCAAACAAAGCAACTAAAGCTAACACAATTCGAATTGAAACAATTTTAACCACTGGTGAAAAAATCTCATGAAAGTCAATACCGGCTTTCTGAGAAAACCCTTTTGCAACCAGCCGCGCTTTGTACCTGTCCTCCGTATCATTCACACCCCGTTTCAGCTTGTAAACCCATTTACACCCCACAGTTTTCCTGTCTTTTGGAAGTTCAACCAGATCCCATGTGCCATTCTTACTCAAGGCCATCATTTCATCCTTCATGGCTTCTTTCCACTTGTCACTATTCGAACCTTCTATTGCTTCCTGATAGCACAGAGGTTCATCATCGTTAGCGGTCAAAGCAACTGAAGTAACATAATCATCATACCTTCTCGGTGGCCGTTTGATTCTTGTCGACCTCCTTAAGAACATTTCAGGTACTTCCTAATACACTATTACCACTGTGGAGACTTCTTGCCGATCGATGCTCCCAGGGCTGTTGCGATTAAAACTGAACCCTGTTCATGTTAAGAAACACATTCATGACTGAACTATGGTCCTCGTGACTATCATTAGAAGTGTTATGGCCCAGATGTGCTGAAAATCAAATGCATCATCTAATATTCATCTACTATACGCATCTATTTTTTACGAGATTCATTAAACTTTACATCTCATTGTGTGGTGTTTGCGGGTAGTAGGATCCCACGATCTATATCCTTTGTTTCCAGCTTCTCCTCACCCAACAAAGATATACCTTTTAGATTTTGGATCTAACTTGGATACATTGATGTTTAGGCACTGAAGCATATGCATCACAACCAACACTCTGATTTGAGAAAACATCACAAATTGTCCTTTCCATACCTCTTGCGAAATCTTGCAGTCTATCGCCGTCGATGGAGATCGGTTTATCACATAACAAGTTGTTGCCACTGCTTCCGTCCACAACTCCTTTTGCAACCCGGCGTTACTCAGCATACTCCTTTCTCTCTCTAGAAGAGTCCTGTTCATGCGTTCAGCAACTCCATTTTGCTGAGGAGTATAAACCGTGGTCTTATGTCTCTTGATCCCTGCATCCTTGCAATAGCTATCAAACTCCTTGGAAGTAAACTCACCACCATTGTCAGTTCTTAAACATTTTATTGTTCTACCAGTGCTGTTTTCTACCAATGCTCTAAACTGTTTGAAAACTGAAAAAACATCAGACTTCCTTTTCAACATGTAGACCCACACCTTCCTAGAAAAGTCATCAATGAATGATACAAAATATGACGAACCACCATATGAAGCAGTAGGGGCTGGACCCCAAACATCTGAATGAATATAATCAAGTATGCCTTTACTAGTATGTTTGCCTGTTTTAAATTTTTGTTTACTTTGTTTTCCAAACAAGCAATGCTTACAGAAATCTAACTTTCCAGATCTTAGATTAGGAAGTAACTTGCGATCAGCCAAAATATTTAACCCTCTTTCACTCATATGACCCAACCTTTGATGCCATAGGCGAATGGAACTACTGTCATGTTCAGACACCGTAGACACATTAACTGACCCTGTTCTTCCTTCTAACTGAAACAGATTTCCTACTTTCTTAGCTTTCATTACTAGTAAAATACCTTTATAGATTTTCATAACTCCACCTTGAATTACAGTTTTATATCCATTCGAATCAAGTGCTCCTAAATAAATTAGATTTTTTCTTAAGTCTGGAACATGTCTCACATCTGTTAACAATCTAGTTGTGCCATCAAACATTTGCAGTTGTATACTTCCTATCCCAACAATATTGCAAGTAACATCATTACCCATGTACACGACGCCATCATCAACAGATCTATACGTCTTAAACCATTCTCTATGAATACACATGTGGTTTGATGCATCGGAATCTAACAACCAATGTTGACCATGATTTGACATATTAACAGACAATACTTCGTCGCTCATACCTGAACCAGATGTCGAACCTGTATCTGTCGCATTTGCCTCCTTCTTCTCTGTCGAAGAATCTGCTTTTGAAGTTTGCTGCTGTCGCTTCCAGCAGTCCTTCTTCAGGTGTCCAACTTTCCCACAATGCCAGCACTTCACCTTTGTCTTCTTTCCTTTAGACTTTGAACGAGAGTTTCTATGCTTTCCCCCGGAGTGTGAGTGTCTCTCTCTCGAGCGACCTCTGGCCATCATTACCTCTGATGTAGAGGTGTCTGCATTCGACCTCTTCCTCGTCTCCTGAGCCTCGGACAACAAGGCTCCAAGCACATCGTTCTCAAAACGGGCACTCTGAGTTTTCGCCATCTTGTAGCAACCAAAAAACAATAATCTCCAGAAAAAATAAACTTTTTAAATGAAGTTAATCTTAAAACACTGCCTATGCCTTTATAACAAGCCTTTTTTTTTTTTTAATACCGTGTGTAAATGGCAACTTAATATTCAAAACACTTTCTTAAATGCCCTTCTTAATAAAAATAAAGAATGCCTCCTTCACCTTTAAAAAATTCCTTTCTCTTAAAATCGATTTATATTAAATTACAACACTCCAAATTCCAAATTGATTTATTTTATAATGGGCCACCCTTCTTAACTTAACAAAATCGATTTCTTTAAGAAATCACCCCTTTTAATTTGTATCGATTTTCAATACAATATAAATCGACTTTTATAAACCTCCTTTTATTACCATTCGACATATTCAAAACACAATTTTTAAAGTGCCATTCTCTACCAATATAGTCGATTTATAAACTCCAAATCGACCTTTTTCAAAACTCCAAAAAATCGATTTATAAAAAAACATCGATTTACCAAACTCCAAATCGATTATACCAGACCTTATGCCACACATCGATTCATTATTAAACCTTTTAAAAAATCGACTTTTTAAATCAAAAAAATTACGACCTGAGTTCATGAGTAATAAAAATGACGGCTTGACTTTGATTTGTTTTGATACTGGTGGCTTTCAAGAACAACCTGAATTCATGATTTTCAACTTCGACGATCTGAGTGTCACTTTACAGCTCCTGGGCCCGGTCACTGTTCTCCTCGTACGAGGCAGCCCTTATATAACTTTCATAGTGGAGGGTGGCGGGATCAATATATCATCCGCCATCGCACCGCTCAGCGTTAATTCAACCTTCAAATGGCATTCAAATGGCATTAAACACTGCATACACTCACGGCATTCTGCAAACTTCGAAACTCCACGACAGCAATCTCCACGCGCAGGTTAAAAAACATTACCAGCAGTCTACACACCTCCACGCAGCAAGTTAATGCATTACGCATTCAAAGGAAAGGTTTTAAACTTCGACCCATTTCAAATAGATTGTCGACCCATTTAAAAAAAAAAGGTTCAAACGAAATATCGACCTGCGTTCAAATGAAAATTTGTGTCTGCATTCAACTCACTCTGCATTTAATTGTTGAAACTGGAGTACGCACCTCCACGCAGGTGCACAGGCACCGTCAGCTCTCCACCAGCAAGCTCTACGACCTCAATAGCTGCGTATTGTTTGAGCGATGGCCTGCATTCAACTCACGGTATCCAGACACCAGCGACCGACAGTCAACAGGCAGGCTCATGCGCCCCTTCAGCAACGTTCTAGATAGCGCTCAACTGCGCTCCACCTTCACGCAGCACCAGCAATTCAACACACTCCAACACAGCTCTGATACCAATTGTTGGAATAAACACAGCGGAATTCATTAAACAATTAACACACAACAATTAAAACAAGCACATAAAGACACAGGCATTAACGTGGTTCACCCAAACCTCCTGGGCTACGTCCACACAACAGGCATCGATAGTTTTTATTATTCAAAACAGGAGATTACATAATTCACACACCCTCACTCCATTACAAACAATCTGTATGGATACCTGTTATATAGCCAGGAGAATCAAACTGCCTCATAAATCCTCTCAACACAAATTTAGGATGCATTAACTCCCTCCCAAACAAACTGGAGCTAATCTAGGAACTAATTCCTAATTTTTGTCACCTACTGAGATTTTTGCCTATTCTATTCAAAACAGAAAATCTCAACAATTAATTAAGAATTATGATAGTTAAGAGAAATATGATTTAGAATATTTTTCCTTCATAAATTAAAGAGTTCTCTCTTTCTCGCTTTTCAAAATAATCAATTATTGAATAGTGTTAGTCGGATCCAAATCCCCACAATTATGGACGTATCGAGATGGAATGAGAATTAAAATTAGTCAAATATAAGGTATAATCAATACTTATATGGAGTTTTAACCTTTGTCCCATGAAATTCCATGGAATAAGTTTAAAAATCATTGGGATTCCTTGGTTGGAGTATGGGAATGCAAGTGGGGATTACAGTGGGGTCGATGAAACAATTTTGACAAAGAAAATTCATTTGAACACATTAAAAACTATTTTTTATTTACAAATATGGTATATATATATAGTTGGATTGAGATCTAACTAATTCTAACATTATAGATAGGAGTTGAGAAGATTTCTTAACAACCATCTATAAATCTCAAACCAAATTCAAACTTAGCATAGAAGAATTATTTTCCAAGTCTCTTTCTTAATGCTTACATGCCGAATATAAAAGTAACACAAATTATAATATTGATATTTTGTCTGTCTAGTTTTCATCAACACTCACATCCACTCTGGAATCTCATAGACACCATTCTTTCTTCACCGTCACACGAGCTACCACTTGACCTCCATTTAAAACATAACTTCCTCTGACCATCATTAACGAACTTTGTAGAATTGACATTTTTTTACCTCTAGAAGGGTCCAATCTTGATACTAAAGCACTCTATGGACTAACTACCATCTATCAAAATGCATCGAACTACAATTTTGATAGTTATATAGGTAATTTGTTTGGGTATTGAGTGTATTAAACAGTCAATTATACAAATTACCTTTCTTTGCATACACACTTACATACTCACAAAATAACTTGTAATTGATGTACTTGAAGCCTGAAGCATAACAAGGCCCATCAACATATAACAAACTCACATAATCAAATTAGCGATACGTTCTCTCAGCACTGAATATCGTCAAGAACCATCAATTTAAATTATGCTAATCTATTCATTGATTGGTTCTTTATATAAAATTTTATCAAAACATTATAAATACATAATATATCATGCTCACAACTCACATAAATTTTCCCATCAACTTTCAATCTTAGATTTAAATCCAACAATTATTCTCTGAAGCCATCTTCTTTGTCATGCTTTCATCATATATGTTAGTCAATATGTCTATTGTTGAAATGACCAATTTCAACAGAGACTCAAACTCATGATAATAATTGGTTATACTAATGTCACTTCAATGAAAACTAGAATTATTGTCACATGACGACAATGCATTGTAAATCTACGAGCTGCGGCATCTAGCAAAATAAACAGTTGCAAAACTAAAAAAATAAAATTCATTCACATCTAATGTTTTTTCTTGGATGAATCATTAAATTTGGTTACTCGAATATGGTAGTCAGTTTAGCTTATTGATGGTATTGTTAGAGGGGTTGCCCTTATCAGACACTAGCCGGTAGTATATCTTAATGTGCTCCATCATACAATCTGGGATGGAAGGATTGGAATTCATGCGGATGGGATTCGACCTCGGGACTGTGCTCGCCAATAGGTTGTTGTCCTTGAGGAATTTAGTCTTGGGTGGACATCATTTCTAGGGATTAATTTCGAAGGCATGGACTTCAGTGAAGTCATAGGGGTACATTCGGAGAAACCATTTGACGCTGGAGGTGAACCTGTTGGCCCCTAGGTCCAAATACACATGCCTCTTCCTCAGCCATAGATCTAGTGCCTTAGAGGGCAATAGCGATGGCAACAAGTGGTTTTCGACCTCCACATCATTGGTGAATTTGAGGGTGTATCCCCTCCTGAAATCATTCTCATTTATCGAATCTCAATTACTCCCAATCTACCCCGAATCCCATTATATCTAACTCTAACATCTTATATTTCTACAACATCTTCCAACTAATGGTTTCACAATACCTTACTTCTCTAATCCTCTCTGTGAGCCACCGTAGCATAAAATGAAGAATATGGGAGCCCTGCTTTACAATTTTTTCTGAACTTCAATTCCTTTTATGTAAGTGAGTGGTGTACTTCTAGGTATTGCAACATAATCACTCCTACGATATTAGAAAGAGTTTGTGGGATTGGGAAGACTCTTTGTCATCTCCAGAGCTCCTTCAGATTAGGATGAAAACACAAATTGTAGAAAATATATTCTATGGGTGGACAAACACAAACTATAGAAAATCTATTCTATGGATGGACAAACGCAAACTATGAAATGAAAAAAAAAATTCTACTTTAATACATATTGGGCCCTCCCTTAAGGAGTTCCCTAATGTCTAGGCTCTAATACTAGCAAAGAAAATTAATTTGCACACACCAAAAACTATTTTTCATTCACAAATATGGTACACATATATAGTTGGGTTGAGATCCAGCTAATTTTAACATTAGAGATAAGAGTTGAAAATATCTCCTAACACCCAACTATAAATCTCAAACCAAATCCATACTTGGCTTGAATGTATTATCTTCCAAGTGTTTATTGAGCATAGAGAAGGTGTTGAAGGTTTATAAAGTTGAGAGGAAGAGTTTGAAAAAATAAAATCTTACCCACTAGTGAAAAAAAAGATGAATCATCAGTGGGTTTCTACTAGTAATTTCTAGGAAAAAAAAAAACATCTCATGGCTACCAAAATTTTCAGCTAAATCCAATCCATCAGTGTTTGAGAATAGTAAATCTTAAATATGATTTCTAATTAAAGGTAATAAAATAAAAACCCAAGCTCTAAAAGGGGGCTACTAATGTGTTGTTGGCTAGGTTGAAGAGCACACACTTAGAGGGGAGGTCATTGAGGGATTGTATTGGTAGAGAAGTGACTCATTTGTGTATGTACAACTAGTTGGGAAGGAATCCAAAAAATTTGTGGAAGTCCTAGCCTAGTGAATAAAGGGTGGTGCTGAAAATTTCCTCAAGAACCTAAGACCTTCCCTTGGTGGTAACATGGCTTGGCTAGGGGTTGGCCAATTTTAGAAAATAACATGAATAATTGGGCCTATTTTTGGGTGGAAAGGTGCACATCCTTCTTCAGTTGCACGAAGAAAATTTGAAATAATTCTTTTCATTTATTTTCATTCATATAGTGTTTGTTATGTTCTTTATTATATAGGGCTATTGGATGTGTGTGTGTGTGTGTGTGTGTGTTCATGCAAGAGTGTTTCCAAAGATGCTGCTGTAAGTGTAGAAACTTGATTTATTAATGAGTATCAAAATTAAAATATATATTTCTTTGGCCAGATAACAAACCTCAAATGTGAGATAATAAGTTTTATGAGTTAGTTCAACAAGCATAAGTTCCATGGAACATCTAATGAGTTGAAGTATTAATAATGTTGGTTCCATGAGTCACACATTTCATATCGTTGGTTAGAACCATTAGATCCATGCAATGGTTGGCTCATATCATATATTTGAATATATGGTACCTTAGCACAAAAAAAATCTAAGTTATACCATTCAAACTGGCAATGGTGTCTAACGAAGAACCCTCAAACATGTATGTGTTTCCCATGAGTTTGTTAGGATCACACTACTTAAAAGCAATTTAGTGGTGTAACTAATACCAAGATGAGTTGAAGATGCATTGAACTTCCTTAGTCGACAAATAGTCCATTGGATGTGAAACCAATGTGTATCACAGGTATGTGGGTTCATAACCAAATCACATGAGTTAACAACCCTCCCTTGTTGTGATATGTGGGTTGTAATCTCCCAATAAAGGGAAATAGAGCAGAGAAAGTTTTCATTTGACGCATAACACTTCTCAGTGGTATCTTAATACATCGATAAATATTTTAACATTGGAAATATGAGCATTATGTTGTGGTATGCCATCTTCTCAATTCAATCTCAGATCTTGGAAAATAATAGCACATCCTTGACTCATATCAAGATTGTGTCCCTTAGTGGTTGTGGGACCAAACGCTAGTGAAACATAGATCCATGTATCACTTAGAAGGGTTCCTTCGAGCAATATATGCTTTTTATCACTATAGAAATGAGACTTAGTGTGATACTTTCAACTCTAATTTTTTTACAAGAAACCTTGGGGCATGGATCTGCCTCCATAAATATTATTCCACCCTTCCTTGTAGGCTGGAATTTCATTGCAATTGATGTAACACACCATTGTGGCATTTTTATTCTTGGGTGGTATCCCCTTTCTGGAAGTTTCAAGAGGGGTTTTTTCTCAGTAGGTTTTTTCATTGAGGGAAATTTGGCTTAGAACAATACCAGAGTCCATTTTCAACATTTATAGCCCCTACCAAAATCGAGAATTGTTCTAGAATTAGGGGGTAGTGAAAGGGATCCTCTCATCCCCCAATACTATTATCGATGGATACTTAAATCTTATCTTGTCAAGGAGATAAGTTTGGGGCCCAAAATCCAAAATGGATCCTCAGGTTGACTTTTTCTCTTTGCTCTTTACCTCTCTAAATCTCATAGATGTGGAACATGTTAAGCTTATGCCTACTTGGGTGAAAAACTACAAAGAGGATGAGATGGTTGTTGGGCCACTAAATGGTCATTATTATCACCACTTTTTAACGTCTATTTCATCCATTTATACCATTCTTTATCACATTATTTCTCATAATTTATCATTTAATTCCATTTTATAATTATTTATGCTCTTATGGATCACTAATACTTATTCTCCTTTATTTTTAATAAATTGGTAATTATTATGCATGATTTTGTAAAATATGGTTTATTAATCTGTTATAACATCACTTACGCTTTTAGCCTCCAAGATCTCTTCCATATTGGAACTTCGATCTCCAACTATTGCAACTCATAAATTTACTGGGATAAAAAGTGACGGTTTTGTGGTGGAGATTTCAGATAAATTAGGATGAACCTTGAAAATCTGAGACATGGGTTTTGTGCAAAACTGATCCATTCAGTTTTCTCATGATAATCTTTCCTAAATTCCACCTGGATTGAGAGAAACAGAATGTTCTATGAAGGCATTTTTCTTAGATTTGTTTTTGTGGTCATTTTCCAAATTCTTCCAATTAAAATACCAGATTCGACTTATTCTAGTTGAATCATGATAGAAAGATATTTCAGATGTAATATTTCTAATCAAATTGTTGTAGAAAATCTACAATTGTAATGGTAAATCATTTTGTAATCAATTTAGTTGTAGTTTCCCTTTGCTCTCTGTGTATTTAAATGAAAAAAAATATCAAAGAGAGGGGGAATGAACGATTGCTGATTTGTAATGAAAAATTGCTGAGTAGGAGATGAATAATTGTTGAACTTGAGAAAAATACAAGAGCTTCATTATGTTGTAATTATTTCTTAGAGATATTTTAATGAAGGAAGTTATCCATTAAGTTCTACGTATGTTACTTGTAATCTGATTTGAATTATTTCTCAAGGCAGAACTGAGCCTTGGGGAGTTGGGCCAACTACCTTGGACGAGGTGTTGCCTTGAACATCTAAAGTAGTTAAGTTGCGTGCTTGTTTATTTGAATTTCAATTGTTGTTATTTAAAGTAAATTTCATTTTTCATCAAGTAATTTTTTGTTTGTTGCATTTTCCATATTTGTTGTTTCCTGCAATTTCTAGATTTCATTAACTTATTATTCTATATTAACATTTGAATTATGTTGGGTGAAATAGGTTAAATTTAAAATTCATCAAGGTATGATTTAATTCAGTATTGATTCAAGTCGTGTGACTATCATAATTATTTTCCTATCATTTACTTTATTTTTTTTATGTTTAGTATTGTTTTTCAAGTCTTACATTTTATTTCTTTTCGAATGAGCTTGATAGTGTAGAACATAATAATGTAGAATAAATGTTAATTGTTGGTATTTTTTTGCATATATTTTGTCGATTTCCTTCAAGAAAAAAGATGTTCCTTGGATTGATAACTAATGATTAGGTGATCAGTTTTTTGTATCAAGCAATTAATTTTACCCGACATTTTGGCATCGTTGCCAAGGAGGCAGTCAAATAGCACTACCACAATAATATCTGGTTGTAGATTCATACCTAATTTCGTGGCAGTTGGATATTGAAGATGGAAGGTAAGAACCTACGCACGCATCCCGGGGAACCAGTGATGGGTCTAATCTCAATATTTAGGCTTAGGTCATATAGCATGCATGATTAAAAGTATGAATATTAAAGGTAGTAACCTGCTTTTTTTATCATTTTACTTAAGTGGTGATGTAAGCACCACCCATTTCACTAACCAATTTACATGAATATTTCAAGGAGGAGACTCAAATAAACACACAAAGAACATATTCTATTTTGGGAAGAAATGACACACACTGCTACTTTTGGTTTTCCTATCATAGGTCCAGGATGAGTGACACAAATGTACATCATTCCCCCATCCACTCTACCAAAATTTCATGGTTTGGAAAATGAAGACCCAGATACATTTTATTTGAGTTTGAAGTGCTTTGTAAAGGATATGATTGTTGTACTAACGATAAAAGGTTGAAATTGTTTCCTCTTACTCTAAAATGAGCAACTCTCTGATTTTTCATGAGCTTTAGTGGGAACTTCTGTTGGGGCCCTTGTTTTGAATATTTTGAATTTTGAATAAAGGAAAAATTTCGGGTTGCGGAACGACACATGGCAGTCGCAACCAAATCGCAACTACAGTAAGTCGCGGAGCTATCAAGGTGGCGAAGAAGCAAGAGATAGTTGAAGAAAGCAAAAGCATAAGCGCAAACAGAGAGAAGATACAGCGGAAGACAGAAAGCAGAAATCACAACTCACAAGAGAAAGGCCGGAAGTTGCCGAAGAAGAACACAAGAGGAACTAGCAGTTGCGATGGCGGGTGAATAAATAGTAGTCACTCGGCTGAAAGAAGGAGGGAATGGGACAGGAGAGACGAAGGCAGAGCACCTGAAGAGGATTGAGCAGACGCTGCAGAAGGAATCCATTCCGAGCATGATATCTCTGTAGTTACTAGGTTTCTCTTATCTATCTTTCTGTCCTATAAGATGTTTGTGATAGATTTGTAAGGATCTTGCTGTGGAAAGTGATGTAACTATGGATTTGGTTGAATATTATTAATATACTTGCAGGTTACCATCTGATCTTATGAGTTACATGCATGCATGATGTCTATGATGCTTTAAAATTTTATTTGCTTAATACCTAGTCGATATTCTGAATGTTCTTGCGTATATATGATGTTGATGCAATCAATTCAATGTTAATCATGAGTTGTAGATCCCTCCATCACCATTGATCTCTTTCCCCCCCTTGCATGCGATCGCAGCATGCCTCAGGTGAGACTCTTTGCTCTCCGGAGTAGGGTGATAATGCCGACATGGTTCTAGACTATAGCGGATACCCTTGTTGGCTCCAACCTCTAAACCTGGGTCTTGCCTGCGAGACTTGTTTCTTCGCCAACAAATGGTTTCGTTGCCGGGATCCTACACGGTATGAGGGGAACTAGATCATGGTATCGAGGATCTTGGAAGGAGAAATACGGCGATGGTGGGATAACCATCTAGACCAATTTGTTGCTCAGCAAGCAGAGTTGACGAATCAAAAGGAGAGGGTGCTTAAGGATCTCGTCCTCTTCTCGGATTCCGCCAGTGATACCTACGAGATCCTCTGGGGAAAATTCCCTAGCGACCTCTAAAATTGGCTGCAGAGATTAAAGACCAGGGTACCTAGAGATAGCTCGCGGAAGATAAACTGCAAGTGGGTACACGGAGATATGGTGGCCCTGCATCGGTTGGATACTGAGTTGACTCATGCGGTAGATTTTTGGGTAGAGACCAATTTGGATGGATATATTGTGGAGTTCACCGTGGAGTGCTACCAATCCTTCTCGAAAGTTGAGGCCATATTTCGCTCTGGGTTGAGAGGGAAACTACCTAAGGAGATTCCGTTGTGGATTAAGGCCCTGATGGTGGACGAAGGGTTGATAGAGTTCCACAAATCGAGCATGGAAGCATAAACCTCCAGTGCTGGAGGAAGGGCTAAAGGGACAGATGCTACATGAAGGGTGAAGCGGGGGGAGTGGGGAATGGATGTTGAGGCTGCAAGGAAGTTGAGGGAGCGACGTGCACATCGGAGGGCACAGATCGCCGACAGGTAGCAAGAAAGGGTGATGCGGGAGTTGAAGTGACAGGAAGAAAATAGGAAGAACCAGAAGGAGGCGCCTCAGAGGATAGGAAGTATGGACACCCAAGCAGGTACCCGGGAGAGGGAAGGGACCGTTGTGGGAGTGCAACGGGTGCATGGGAGCCCAGCTAAGAGAGAAAGGGAGACGATGACTGACGAGGACGATATAGGTGTGCAGCCCGAAGAAGGTTCCGATGGTGAATGGTACATCGTGATGCAACGGTTGTTTAAAGAGCGGTCACCATTCATCTCTCCAGGCAGCCCCACTTCCCAGAATTCGCACATCATGGATCCCTACCTTCCCCTGGTACTCTACAATCCTTTGAGTAATATTTTCGTTAAGTTACAAGCATTAAGTCGATTGCACAGTAGTTCAGTGCCGCATGTTAGTAGCGGTGTTACTAGTAGTATTACAGTTTCTGGTGGTATAGTCACACAAACAGGACCTGGAGGGTTTATTCTGGTCACCCCTTCACAAGCGAACATGGCCGGGTTATTCACCCAGTATCCAGAATTCTCTGGCTGAGGCAACGATGATGTGGAGCAACACTGGTATCTCTGTGAAGCCATATGGAGGGCTCGGCAGACGCCAGACGCAGGGAAGTTAATAGAGTTCCAAACCACGCTCAGAGAAAGGGCTCTGCGATGGTTCATCAAGTGGTCCGAGGCCCATCCGAATCCAGTAATTTCTGACGTTAAGCGGGATTTTGTCCACGAATTTAAGCTTCCACAAACATACCAGCAGGGTCTGTCCGAGCTCTGGGAAATTAAGCAGAAAGAAGGGGAGACTACATGGGAGCTGATGCGCTGATTCAAGGACGCAATTGGGAAACTCAGCTACCTGATCGACCCAAACCATCAGAGGGATTGGTTCATCAAGGCTCTGCTTCCCTTGACACAAACCCCCCTCACCCAGCAGAAGATTGACAACTTGTGGGACGCTTTGGAGCAGGCCATGAAGATAGAGGCCATGGCGGGCTACCCTCAGGAATATCGGGGAGGGCCGGCCCCGTAGGATCCTTCCTTGGTAGGATTGCAACATTATATCACCAGTCTGACTGAAAAGCTCAAGGAGATGCAGCCAATAAGACCAGCCAGGCCGAAAGTTTGGTGCACTCATTGCCTGGTCGAAGGCCACGTCGCAACTGAGTGTCCTCAGTTGCTTGGCATAGGTATGGGACCCTCTGTCAGGGTCCACCTACGGGGGGTGGCATGGCAATGACCTCGCAGGGGTATACTAGCCGCAATAGCCTTATGCAGGGTTCCCACCTCAATCAAACCCAACCGCCACGGAATACTGTGAAATTTGTCGGACGATGGGCCATCAACCTCGGATGTGCCCAATTCTGCAGAAGTACTCCAACATCTCAAACAATGCATACTGTGAGTTTTGTGCTTCCAAGACTCACAACACCGAGCAGTGCATGGCTCTCGACATGTTAGCAGACCGGTTGGACCGACCCTCCTACCGGGTGAATGAGGCTTCTAGGGGCCGAGGAGGCAGTATGCATGGTGGCCGCACAAGGGGCCGGGGTCCGCTGAAGTGCTACAACTGTGACCAGGAGGGTCATGTGGCCTGAGAATGTCCCCTTCCCCGATGCCCATGGTGTTCCTAGTGCCGCATGAATGCCCATGCAACAGAGGAATGCCCCGAACTCATCAAGAAGTGGGAGGAACGGGCACGACATAGGGCCACGAATCTAGTCAAATCTGAGCCACGGGGGACCGCAACTCAGGCCATGCAGAACATAGCCATTGTGACGAGAGGTGGTAAGAAGACAGTGGAGGACACTCGCGGAAAGGAGCTGACACGAGTTGTCCGGCTAGCCTCCCCGAACCAGTTATTCAGGACAGATGCACAGAAGAAGTATTTCCAAGAGGCGGTAAAGACAATTGCTCAGCTGAGAGGAGCCGAAGGCTTGGAGGTGCCCCTGCCGACAGATCCCGGTGAGAAGAGCGCCATAGGAACCTTGATTAAGGAATGGCTCTAGTTATTCCTCAAGATTGTTGACAGTGTTGCGATGCGGCAACAGCTAAAGCGTACCTTAGAAGATGTACTGCAGGGGAGTACAAGACCAGGGAAACCAATGATCACAGCCCCCCAGTACGTCCAGCGGGTCAAGCGGAACAAGCGATGAATGGGAAAAGAGTTTCGGCTTAACACGTAGGTTGTGGGATTCTAGATCAGCGACACTATTCTTGACTTAGGATCTGACATCAATATCCTGCCGCGGAAGACATGGGAGGCTCTTGGCCGGCCACGGCTAACCTAATCGCCGATCCAGCTTAGAATGGCAAACCAGTATTGCATTGTGCTGATCGGCCAACTCGAGGGTATCAAGGTCGACACTGCGGGGGTGAAGACTTACATGGATTTTGAAGTTATTGATATTATGGGAGACAAGTATCCTTACCCTACCCTGTTAGGCATCGATTGGGCTTTCGAGAATTACGCTATCATCGACCTCAAAAAGGAGTTGATGATCTTTGAAGATGGAGAGCCTTGGGTCACTCAGCCTCTTGGCCCGTATCAAGGCCCGAGATATACCGAAACAGTGGATAATCGGGAGGATGCTCAGATGTTGGACAACCTCTATCAGATGATAGCAGGGAAGCGGGAAGACTATATTAACCCGACCGTGACCAGCTCTGTCAGTTGGCGCAGTGTCCAGAGCTCGAAGTTGGGATCGGAACTAGCATGGGAAGACTGGCAGCAGGGTGGGTATGAGACCAACACGTGGAGGTGTGCCAACATTTCCCGAGTTCGTTGGATTGGTGCAGAGATCCGAGGGTACCCCACCATGTCGAACATGCAAGCCGTCAATACCTTTATTGCAAAAGTAGAAGACACGGTACCAGGAGGAAGTAGGATACCACTTTTGGACGTAGCGTTGCAATCCACATCAGCACGGTGGTGGAAAAATCACTGCAACACTCTGTCGCGATGGAGTTGTGTGGCGGAGGCTTTGAGGGCACAGTTCAAAGAAGATGAAGAACCTCGCAGCTGACATAGGTACAACGGGACTTCTGATCCAGGAGACCACCTGAAAACCTGCGAGGAGCAGTGGCGAAGTATAGGGTACCTGGAAGAGCTGTGGGTACATCGGTATGTCCACTCTTTAGATACCATTCCCCATGCGTGGTACTTAGAAGAAGAGCGGAAAATAGGGACCAGCTCCTGGCCAGAAGCCGCGAGAAAATTTATGCGGTGTTTTTCCTTCGACAGAGAGACAGAGCTAGTGTCCCGGGCATTACAATCAATCAAGGGGGTACTGTTTCTCTATGATCTAGGGACTGACGGGAGCACCTTAACATTACATCCTGAGGGCAGGCACGAGCTGGCTTTCCAGCGGATCGATGGCGACCCAGATGATGACGGTCTGGAGGACTTAAGGCACCTGTACTTCGAGGAAAAGGAAGGCGAGTGAAGCATCAAAGATGAGCCAACCACTGAGGGCGTCCATCTGCTCCCGCTGAAGACAAAGAAGTTGAATATCGGTATGGATGAGAAACCAAAACTGGCTACGGTTGGAGATTACTGGGATGAGGAGATGACAAAGGAAATTTTCAGCTTCCTCCGGGAATATGAAGACCTATTTCCTTGATCAGTTGCAGATTTGAAGGGCATCAAAGGTGACCTTAGGGAAATCCGTATTGTGTTGAAACCGAACAGTAGGCCCGTGAAGCACCGACCCTATCGGTTGAACTCGTGGATCAAAGAAAAGTTCAAGATGGAGATCGACAAGATGCTGGCAACAGGTCTAATCTTTTCGGTGGAAGAAGCGGAGTGGGTGAGTCCTATCGTCATTCAAAATAAGAAGGATAAGTTAGAAATCTGAGTCTGCGTCGACTACCGAAGTCTGAACAACGCCTGCATCCATGATCTGTTTCCCACTCCTTTTATCGATGAAGTATTGGATCATGTTGCGGGCAATGAAGCTTACTCCTTCATTGATGGCTTTTCGGGTTATCATCAGGTGTGCATTGCGGAAGAAGACAAGACGAAGACGATGTTCACCACCAAGTGGGGATCGTTCGCATACCACGTGATGTCGTTTGGCTTGAAGAATGCCCCGGCCATGTTTTCCCGAATCGTCATCGCTGCTTTCCGGGAGTATATCCACAAGTTCCTGGAAGTCTACATGGACGATTGGATTGTCTACAGTTTGCTGAAGAAACACGCCACCTTATTGCGTATCATGTTCGATCGGTGTCGCCAGTTGCAAATTTCCTTGAACTTGAAGAAATGTATTTTTGCAATTCCTTTTGGCACGCTGTTAGGACACGTGGTGTGCAAGAAAGGGGTCTGCGTCGACCCCGCCAAGGTAGCAGTGATCATCCACATGGAAGCCCCCGAAACGGTGAAGAATTTGCGGGCATTGCTAGGGCACACAGGTTATTATCGACGGTTTATCCGAAATTATGCGAAGATCACTGCTCCCTTAGAAAAGCTCTTGCGGAAGTCGGAAGTGTTCCAGTGGGCAGAGGAGTGTTGGATGGCCCTTGATGCCTTGAAGGAAAAAATGGCAATGGCGCCCATTCTGGTTCACCTAGATTGGGATAAGCAGTTCCACGTGCACATTGACTCTTCTAGTATTACACTGGGGGCTGTCTTGGTGCAACCAAGGGAGATGACCGTTGACCACTCGGTTTACTTTCCTAGCCGCAAATTGTCTAATGCCGAGTGGAATTACACCACTACCGAGCGGGAGGCCCTTGCAATGATGTATTCACTCCAGAAGTTCCGCCACTATCTTCTGCGAGGAAAATTCAAGTTCTTTACGGATCATTCTGTGTTAAATTACCTGGTCAATAAGCCCATCTTGGAAGGACGGATCTATCAGTGGCTCCTACTCTTCCAAGAATTTACCTTCTAAGTGATTGTCAAGCCCGGGAGGTTGAACATTGGACCCGATCATTTATCCCGGTTGGAAACTGGGGAGAACGATGACTCTCTCGATGATCAGCTACCGGATGCTGATATTTTTCGTGTCGAGTCTGTACCCGATTATTTGGCCGATATTGTGACTTATTTTACCATGGGGTAGTGCCCTTAGCACTACACCCCGCTTCAGAAGCGGCACCTAGTCGTTCGCGCTGCCGAGTATCAACTGATAGCAGGGCAACTATACAAATTGGGTCTTGATGAGGTTCTTCGCAGATGTATACTTGACCATGAGCGTGAAGTCGTAATGTGGGAATGCCACAGCGGCATTGCAGGCGGGCATTGTGGGGGTGAACCCCACTGCCCGGATTGTGCTTTAAGCTGGCCTATGGTGGCCGACAGTCCACGCAGATTGCAAGACTTTTGTGAATAAATGCAATGTCTGTCAGCGAACGGGGAGGCCATCTCACAGGAACGAGCTCCCGCTACACCCAGTGTATGTGTTGCGGCCATTCGAGAAGTGGGTTGTCGACTTCGTCAGTCCCATAGCCCCGATCGCCCGTCATTCCAAGGCCCGGTACATAATTACTGCAACTGACTACCTCACTAGGTGGGCTGAGGCAGTGGTGGTGCAGGATTGCATGGTAGATACAGTAGCATGGTTCATCTTTGAACACATCATTAGCTGGTTTGGCTGCCCACGAAGCCTAACCAGTGATCAGGGTACGCATTTCATTAACGACAAAATCAAATCGCTACTGGACACATTCATGATTCAACATCACAAAAGTAGCCTGTACCACCCGCAGGCCAATGGTACTGTTGAAGCGTTCAATAAAATCCTTGAAAAGGGCTTAACCAAGATCTGCAATGCCCAGCGGGATGACTGGGATGAGCAACTACCAGCTGCACTATGGGCTTATCGGACTACAGTGAAGCGCTTGACTAATCAGACACCGTTCCAGTTTGTGTATGGCCGGGAAGCTGTGGTTCTCTCTGATTTCACCGTACCGAGTCTTTTAATTGCCACATCCCTCAAGTTCTCAGAAGAGGAGTCGCTACAGGAACACCTCCACGAACTACAGGAACTGGACGAGGCCCAGTTTCTGGCCGAATTTCACCAGAAGGTTCATAAGGACAGGCAGAAAGCGTGGCATGACTGCCACATCACGAATAAAAAATTCTAGGTTGGTGGCAAGGTCCTCTTATATGACAACAAGTTTCAGAAGTTCCCAGGAAAGTTGTAGATGCACTGGTTGGGACCTTACTTCATCATCGAGATTAGAGATTCTGGAGCCGTTCGGTTGGCTCAGCTAGACGGTACTGTTTTACCTGCGTGGGTGAATGGCGCATGCCTGAAACCCTACCAGGAGTAAGTTTTTCATCAATAACTCTCGCAACCGAAAGCACCCATAGAGTAGCGTAGCTGAATAACTCTCCCGCAACCGGGATGAGCATAGATAGTATTTTTTTGTTCATGCATAGCTTGTCAATAACCGCTCTGATTGCGGGGACCACACCGCAACTGACTATGGTCGGGGAGGGGCGTGTCCAGCGTGTCATCCCTGTAGGATCCATAAACGTGTCAATGTCAGTCTAGGTCAGAGTTTATCAACATTCGCCTTCCGCCTCCACCCACCGTTCCACCTCCACCTACCACTTCATCCGCTCCATCCAATTCATCTGCTACCATGTCCAACCCAATCATCCGGGAACTCCTTGGTAGGGACCACGGGGCTGAAGTTGACTCCCGTACTGCAGTAGTAGTACCACTGGTCGACCCCGCTGGAGAACCCCAGGTTTCTCTGTCTAACATAATTACCCAGATGGCACAAATTGTTATCGACTCAACTGGGGCTCAGCCTGAGCCCACTATACCTCCACAGGTTGGCAATATAGATCGGCAGGAGAGGCCGGACTTGAATATGGTCGACTCAGCGCACCAAAATACCCCGCTGCCATCCCCCCCAGAGCATTCTAATCGATCAGTTGCCAGTGGGAAACCCTTGCAGGAAAGGAGGCCGGACCAGGGCACTTCGGGGATCGCCAATTTAGAAACATGGGGTACATCTCAGCTGTACTTATTTATCCAGAGCGTGGCCCAGCAAGCCGAACGGATTCATTCTGAACTACAGAAAAGGTGCGACGAGCAACATCAACAGATTGCAGCGCTTACTGAATGGCGCGACTAGCTCACAACTGCACAGGGGCAGATGCAAGGGTAGATAGAACAAGTCGCCGCGGTGTTTTCACAAGAATGGCCAGTCGTCGAGGCTCATTATACACAGCTGACTACAAATGTGTCAGAGACAAGTATCGTAGAATAGGCCCTCCACCTCCGGATCTCACTCAATGGCCTCCAAAAGGAAAATGTGGATCTTCACATAGCGTTAGCAGCTCGGCCAGCGCTGCCCGATCCAGAGGCAGTTTACACAGCACAGATTGCCGAAAAGTAGAACCAGGTCCACGAGATGCAAGAAATTCTCAGCTCTGCAATGCGTGATGCTTACGACCTCCTGAAGGGTCTTCAAGAGTGCTCAATGGCTCTGACCATCAAAACACAGCCAATATTCCCGCAGTTGCAGCAAATTTTGAGAGAAATCCAAGAGGCCACGGACCCTGCATGGTTGGACCAACTATACGCCCAGGCAGATGCTCTCGAGGTGCAGATTCAGCAAACAGAGGCTAGCTCAGCAATGGCCAAACAGGTAATTTGTGAGCTCTGCCCACCCCTCCAACGCAGTGCCATGACAATGCAACAACTCGCCGCCGAGGGCGAAACCCAAATCGGCACGGTGTTCGGGAATGTACCGGCGCACGTAGAGGAGGCAGCTGTCACTAAGATTGCCGCAAAAACAGATTCATTGGTGCAAGGGTGGCAGCAAGCTGTATTGACATTCCATGAGCTTAAGGCTACAGCGTTCAACAGAGTCTCGGAGTTGGGGCCCTTGTTTAGACAACAGGCTGAAGGCGCACAATGAGAACAGGGCACAGGGTCCAGCGGGGTGATGGAGATAGAAATAGTGATCTGTGATTGACTCGGGGACGAGTCAAGAAACTGTGGTTGGGGCCTGTTGGGGCCCTTGTTTTGAAAACTTGTTTTGAATATTTTGAATTTTGAATAAAGGACAAATTTTGGGTTGCAGAATGACACATGGCAGTCGCAACCAAATCGCAACTACAGTAAGTTGCGGAGCTATCAAGGTGGCGAAGAAGCAAGAGATAGCTGAAGAAAGCAAAAGCATAAGCGCAGACGGAGAGAAGATACAACGGAAGACAGAAATCAGAACTCACAGCTCACAAGAGAAAAGCCAGAAGCCGCCGAAGAAGAACACAAGAGGAACTAGCAGTTGCGATGGCGGGTGAATAAATAGCAGTCACCCGGCCGAAAGAAGGAAGGAATGGGATAGGAGAGACGAAGGTAGAGCGCCTGAAGAGGATTGAGCAGACGCTGCAGAAGGAATCCATTCCGAGCATGATATCTCTATAGTTCCTAGGTTTCTCTTATCTATCTTTCTGTCCTATAAGATGTCTGTGACAGATTTGTAAGGATCTTGCTGTGGAAAGCGATGTAACTATGGATTTGGTTGAAGATTATTAATATACCTGCAGGTTACCATCTGATCTTATGAGTTACATGCATGCATGATGTATGTGATGCTTTAAAATTTTATTTTCTTAATACCTAGTCGATATTCTAAATGTTCTTGCATATATATGATGTTGATGCAATCAATTCAATGTTAATCATGAGTTGCGGATCCCTCCATCACCATTGATCTCTTTCCCCCCCTTGCATGTGGTTGCGGCACGCCTCGGGTGAGACTCTCCACTCTCCAAATTAGGGTGATAATGCCGACGTGGTTCTAGACTATAGCGGATACCCTTGTTGGCTCCAACCTCTGAACCTGGGTCTTGCCTGCGAGACCTGTTTCTTCACCAACAACTGCATTCAAACATGGGAGGACATGAAGAATATATTCTTGAAAGTACCAAAACTATTGTGAGGCCAGTGAAGATATTTTTAGTATTATACAAGGGGAAGATGAAATCTTGGAGGACTATGTAGAGTGATTTCAATACAACCTTCAAAAATTATAGCATAAGCATTTGGAAAAATAGATCTTAAAAACACACATTCTTAAAGGAATCAAAGACGAATTTTTAGAACTCTTAAATTTTTTAGGAAAAGGTGATGTTTTTCAACTATCATATGATGATGTTTGTGATTTATGCATAAGGTATTCAAGAGGAATCTCCAAGGCTGGTAAGAATTCTAGAGAATTTTCTTCTTTCATTTTCAAATATACTACAAGAACAAGAGATATAAGCACTGAAATCAATGATTTATTTGAACATATTAAAATTGATTTTATTAGCTCTCTAAATTCACAATTTCATGTTTTTCAGGTTAAGAGAAATTAGACAAATTTTGAAGAAATGTTTTTTCCTCATTTCCAAAAGGAGCATCCCATAGATAATTTCTCTTTCTTACCTGGGACGAAAAAAATGTATCCAAGAGATGGAGAAGCTGCAACAAATTCACAACCATGGAAACCATGGCCTACATGTATGTTTCAAAACACTTCCTTTCCATTTTCTTACTTGCATAATCCATTATGGAATACTCATGTGCTAGGGAAGCCATGTCAAACTCAATATAACCCCCACAAATCTTGTCCAAAAGTTTGGCATGGTTCATCTTATGATTACATGACTACTTTCCCTCATCTTGTAGCACAAACACATCATCCATATTCTTTACCAGCTTTTCAAGATCTTGCTTGTCTATCAAAATCATCCACACAACCTAATTAACTACATCATCAAAATCTTTCATGCGCTACACAATTTCCTTCTCAACTCATTCCACACCCTCACAATAATAAACCAGTACAACATGCTTACAATGCTGAACTGCAAAATTTACACACCCTTCCTACCCATCTTATCTCACATGCACCATTATAGAAAACTTGTATTGAGATTGGGAAGGCTTCAAAGCCAAAAATTGAAAAATTCATGGAAGAACTTCATGATATGAAAACCATGGGAAATCAAGAGATTCAAGGCTTTATTGAAGATTGGTTTCACTCCATCATTTGTTTGCAGCATCGCTCCATACTTCAGCAATTTTTGGCACCATCTTTTCAAGGGAACTTGGTCTCTCCTACCCTAGTATTTATTAATGTGTATTTTTCTAATTTGGGTATGTATAAAATAGAGGCCTTATTTCGAAAATGGTTCCATTACAATTACTCTTATACATAGATAGATTTCGTCTTTTTCAAATTAAAATAGGTTAGTGTAAAAAATAAAATAAATAAGTACATCAATAAATCAATTTCTTTATATGTAAAAAGAGTTGTGTTTGCTACAATATGTTGTGTAAATCGATATCAGTAATAGATATTTGAATTTATATGTGTATGTATGCATATCATATTGAAAAATCACATTTTTACAAATTCCCATCACCAGTTTGGAAAAAAATGTTTGTATATCATATTTTATGGCTTGTGGGCTTCATGAAATTTCTAGAAAAACATTTGGGACAGTCATGTTTTGAGTGAACAAATGGGTATATTTTTAAAACTTGTTTCTATAATAAGTATCCCTTAATGTCTACTTTACAACCCAATTTGAATCATTCAATTTGGATTTGGAATGAAAAAGTTATAACCAAAAGATTGACAAGGTGTGTGGCAGGTAGCTCAGGAACAACATTGGGATAGTCCTTTTTTTGAGGCCCAAATGAGTATATCTTGAAAAAAAATTTCTATGGTATATTCCCCTATGAAGCTAGTTTAAAAGGAAATTTTAATCATTCTATTTTGATATCGCATGAGAAAGTTATGACCAAAATACTAACTGCCTATCGTAAATCAGCATTCTCAAAACTCTGTTTTTCCAGCTGTTCACTAGAATATTTGACCCATCAATTCTTGTTGCCTCAAAACTTGTTTCTATTAGAGATATATATATGAAAATAATTTAATCTCCTATTTTAATCAATTCAATCCGTTATCAAAAGAAAACGTTATGCTTAAAATATCAACTGTTTGTCTAAGTTAGGAAATTGAAAATTACTTTTTTATGCAAGTTATTCTAAGTAAATTTAACATATCATATCATGGAATTTTTTAGAACTTATTTCTACTGGTGATAGCTATTTGAATTATATTTCACTTGCCTTTTGAATCACTCAAATTGGACGAAAAACAAATAATTTAGGATTAAAACATTGCTGGTTAGTATGGTCGACCACTGCTCTCCTGCAGGTAACAAATTAATTTTACTTTGTTAATTTTTTCTGTGGATTTGTTTTATAGAGTAAATAATTGTTATTTTTTGCACATTCCTTGGATTAAGGGAGCTCGCGCACCTCTCTTCTTCCAAGATTCTATGTTTTATTGCAGGTAGATGATCGGCTTTTGTAGGTCTGAGGAGAATAAAGGAAGTCCATTTATGAAAAAGTGATTCTTGAAGACATTGTTAATGAAATAAGGGAATTTCATCCAAACATCTATTAAGAAACTTAATATCATATGATGTTGATTTTTTTTAGGTGTCACAATCTAAAATATTTTATAATATCTTGCTACAAATTCCCCGCTAATACCTACCAACAAGAAAACGATGTGAAGACATTTTCATTACTTGACGAGTTCATTACAGTAAAAAATGAAGAATTGAACATTAAAGTCATTTCCACCAATTTTTTTTCCAAAAGATCATTTTTCCCATTCATTCACCATTGACAGATTGTTGTTCCTCGAAATAGATTGATGTTCCCTTAGGAAACAACATTTATGCAACTAAAATCACAACTATTGTAACTTAAGTTATTTATTTGTTTATCAAGATTTTCAATAATGTGTTGTTTCTTTTTTGATTTCTCTTTTGTTTTATGTTTTAGGTGTTCAAATTTCCAACCTTTGTTCCTTCATCAAAATAAAAGGAATTTCTTAAGTTTCATGTTGATGCTCCACATCTATCGTTTTTGCCCAATCTTATCAAGTATATGGTTGTCTCATATTTCATATAACAAAAATTCTTATGGTAAGTCTTGTCAGTAATAATTCACTCTTAATTCGTCATTATTTTGTAAAGTGACTATGATTGTTGGATGACTAATCCTTCTCCATGTCACCTTGTTAGGATCACCCATTGAGTTCATTTTTGGAAAGGATTACCACAATCATACTAGATATTTTATGCTTACAAACTTAAAATTGTATGGGTGGTTTTGAGGTTGTAACATGCAACAATGGCATTATTGGATAAATAATCCTCGAATTACGATTTTCATTCCTTTGGGCACAAATTTTGTTCCTTACAACTCAGTCGTTCTCTCTTTCAGGTACAGTTTTTGTTCCCTTTCCAATTAGAATAGTTATTGTTTCTTTTATGTTTTGAGTATTTTGTCGTTGTTGTTCCTTTTGGTGTGAAAAACTATTATTTTGTTAATCAGACAGTTGTTGTTCCTTGACTAAAATGAATAAATGTGGCTCCTTTCATGGTTTGCGCGTTTTACAGTTGTTGTTTCCTTCCCAGATATAACAACTTATGTTTCTTTTATGCTTTGGGTATTTCACAGATTTTGTTCTTTTTGCATGAAACAACTGTTGTTCCATTTTTCAGAAAACCACTGTTCTTTTCCAAAAGGATAATTGATGTTCCTTTTTACTGACTTTCACAAACACTATCATTGTTCTATAAAATTAACATTTTTTGTTTAGTCAAAGGAATGATTGTTGTTCCCTTTGTCACAACTAATGTTCCCTTCAAAGGAACAATTGTTGTCCCCTTTGTCACAACTGTTTTTCCCTTCAAAGGAACGTTTGATGTTCCCTTAGTCACAACTATTGTTCCCTCTATTACAATTGTTGTTACCTAAGTCACGGTTGCCCATTTTCATTTAATACTTGGTGAATGGGAAATAATTTTAATGTTCTAGGTCCTCTTTGACATAATGATTGGGTACTCAATTTATATTTGTTTATTTATAAACATAATGTTATCTTTAAAGAATAATTATGCAAATATGATTTCACCATGTCAATTTTCAACTTTCTTAAATTTGTCAAGTCCCTGATTTTATAAAATATATGATGATTACCACAAAATTGTACTTAAATATTTCTGTCACTATCTAATGGGTTGTTCCTCAACCCAAATATTAACAAAGCAAAATATATTTATCAGTAGTCATTTAAAGGTTATTATTTTTTGAGAAGCAAGACTACCCAAGTAGAAAATAGTTACTACAAAATGGTTTACGCCGTCCCTATCTCTTAAGGAGTTGATCTGCCACCCCATATATTAAGTAATTTTTTTTTGATTAAAAATAACCTAGTTGAATTTTAAATAAAAATAGTCAACTGAAGGATGAGAGGTCTCATCATGAGTTGACCTAGCATGATCATAGGTCCTAATAAAGTAACATTAACACTACTGGTCACCAAGCCACGGTAATGGCCTTTAGTTGTAAAATTCAAGGACAAGAGGTCTCAGCATGAGCCATCTTGTTCACTTTTGTTAGCTCCTGTGAATGTGATTGTTTTAACCAGTTACCAAGCCGGAACAATGATCTTCATTAGAAATCTAATTAAAATGAAATTATATTGTAAATATGTATTTAATTGTAATAGATGGGACACAAACATCTTAATGGGTTAGAAAGGCATCCCTATCGAGGCTATGGACACCTCCTAGTAGCAGTGGCCATGCCTATGGTATAGAAGTTAATTCAATACTATGATCTACTTGGTTACCTTGTTTTCTCAAAAATAATTATCGATAAAGCCTATCGTTGCATATATAAGGTTTGTTGGAACTCATGGTGTATGGGGTAATATTTAATCAGTTCTTAGATGATGATGGTTATGGTTTATATTTATTATTGAGTTATCAATATTCACTATGCATGCCAGCAATGAAAATTTTAGGATATTTGACATTTGACATTTTGTGTCATCTAATCTATCATTCCTTTATTATACAAGTTTCATATATTTAACCAAATATATTTTCTTTGCCAAATCCATCTCCATTTATTCATAGCTTAACAACGCTACTATTATTTTTGGATGGAATAAAGAGGCCTAATTCTAATTGTGAACGCCAATTAATTGGCTATACCTTGAGAAGCAGAGAGTGAGATAACTAATTCTCACAATTTTTGTGCTCATAATAACAAAAGCTTATGGGTATAGGGAATGCATATTTTTCTCATCATTTTTACCCTCATTTATATTCCCTTCTTATCCAATATTATCCCATGACATTCACAACATGTTTATGTTACTTATATATATAATGCGGTAATTAAGGTAATGGATAACTGATTGCGTCTACTTATGATATGAGTTATAGAAATCTTGATGATAGAGCACCTAATCAGATTGGGGGAAGGAAACCTCTCCTACACTTTATGATTACTTTTCTTTAGCTTCCATGGCTTCGCTTCAGCATCATTTTCAGCATTAGCTCAACCTACATCAGCTTCAACAAATGTCTGTCCATACATGCCATTCCAAATTTTTACAGAGGTAAAACTTGAGGTAAAATAACATAAGTTTTTTATTTATTAAAAGTTTAGGATAATGTCATGAAAATCCATTGAGCATTATTCACTCATATTTTCAATAATTAGTTCCACTTCTTTGCCACTTCCCATTTTTCAGAGACACAAAAGCTTTCAGTTTGGTAGAGTGTTAATTTCATTAATTTATTATGATCATGCCATTAATTTTCTTTATCATCCATCTCCTTATTCATTCTCAAAACCGCTCTTATTCCATATTTTTTTACACCAAGCATAGATTTCAACAACGATTGTAGAAACCACCTCAATTTTCTTTCTAGTATAGGTTGAGGGCATGCTAATTCTCCAATTTGGGGAGGATTTTCTATGCATAATGGATGTTTTCTCCTTTCCTCCTCATTTAAGGCATACAATTTTATTTTTATATAGTGCATAAATTGATTCGTGTATATATTTAAAACTATGAACTGGATTCTTGTAATTTTTGAATAATAAATTGGTATCATTAAAATACACAAACACGAAAAATTTCAAGCTAAACCAGTTTTTAAAATTGCAAAAATCATGCATTGTCACCTACAACCAGTTTTCTAATACCTTGAAATATTTTCATTGGATTGCTCTGATTTTCAGAGTGGAGAAGCATTAATATAATAGAAATCTTCCTGCAAAATTTCAGAAAAATTCTGGTTTATAGTTTTTGAGAAAATCATAATGAAGTTTCTTGTTACTTGTATCATATTTTACTGCAACTTCATATACATATTGTTCAAATTCAATGTGTCAATTGTTACAACTTCACCAACATCACTAGAATTGAATATATATTATTTTAAAGAAGTATTTGAGGAAGAAGCCATTTATTCCATCAATATCATGAGTTGGGGTGAGCATTTTGATTATTGTATTGCAACATGGTCAATACAGAGGCATTGGGTTGCATGAGGACATGCAACATGTTCAGTTTGGGGGAATGTTGGGCCACTAAATTGTCATTATTATTACCACTTTTTAACGTCTATTTCAACCATTTCTACCATTCTTTATCACATTAATTATCATAATTTATCATTTAATTCCATTTTTTAATTATTTTTTCTCTTATGGATCAGTAAAAATTATTCTCCTTTATTTTTAATAAATTGATAATTATTATGCATGATTTTGTCAAATATGGTTTATTAATATGTTATGACATGACTCACTGTTGTGAAACCAGCTCCAAAAATAGAAGAAAATAGATATCAACGCCTTAGAAATAAGCCACTTCGAGGGGGCAACCTCCAATACATTACATGAATGAACAATTCTTGGATGATACAAATTACAAAACCTCCTTTCTATATATAGGAGTCCATGGAGCCACAATGTAATCTTAGCCGACCTAACAATAATAATTTAAGGGCACAATAATAACAAAATGGGGTTTACAGGGGTACAATAATAACAATAAGGGGGTTACACTAACAACAATAAGGGACTATACTAGTAATATAGGGAGATAACATGTCTCTCTCCTTTAAAAAAGTGTTGTCCTCAACGCTTTAGTAGCTCTGGGTGCTTCTGTATAAAATTATCATCCTCCCATGTAAAATTTTTAGTGGGTAAGTTCTTCCACTTGATGAGATACTCTGAAATTGATCGATTTCGTAGCTGTCTAGTTTTTGTTTCCGTGACCGCTTTAGGTTCCAATATGATTTTTCCTCCCTCATCAAGTTCTTCCAATATTGTTTGAACTGGAATATTTTCACCTATAACCTTCTTTAAGCATGAAACATGGAAAATTGGATGCACTCGTGAAGAAGCAAGAAGCTCTAATTTGTATGCCATAGTACCAATATTTTGCAACACCTTTTAAGTACCATAGTACTTTGGCGATAATTTATTATCCTTCTTAGCTTGCTTGAGGGACATTTGTTTGTATGGTTGTAGCCATAAAAATACCTAGTCTTCTACATCAAAACTTCTCTCGCTGCGATGTTGATCTGCCTGTTGTTTCATTCGATCTTGTGCCAAATTCAGGTTATCCTTTAAGAGCTGGAGAACTTCTTGTTGATGCTCGATGTGATCTTCCACTGCTTGAATCTTCGAATTTTCTCTTAAAGATGATGTGATGGACTATGGATGATATCCATAAAGTTCCACAAATGGGGTCATTTTTGTTGCAATATGGAAGGAAGTGTTATACCACCATTCAGTGAGAGGTAACCACTTGACCCATTGTGTTTGTTTATCAGATACAAAACAACGAAGATATCCTTCCAAACATTTATTTACTATCTCAGTTTGACCATCAGATTGAGGATGATAAGATGAGCTATGAGCTAATTGAGTACCCAAACAAGAAAATAACTTTGTCCAAAAATTTCCAATAAAAATGGGATCTCTGTCGCTCACAATAACCCTTGGGCTTCCATGTAGCTTTTGAATTCTGTCCATAAATGTAGTAGCAACTGTACTTTCTTTAAATGGATGAGATAATGCACAAAAGTGTGCATACTTGGTAAGTCTATCAACTACCACCATGATGACACCCTTTCCTTCGGACTTAGGTAAACCTGTGATAAAATCCATTGAAATCTCCTCCCAACGTTGACTTGGAATGGATAAAGGTTGTAGAAGTCCTGGGGTCTTAATTGTTTCCACTTTATTCTGCTGGCAAACCAAACATTCCGCCACAAACTTTCGAATATCAGATTTAAGGCCATCCCAAAAAAATCCTTTCTTCACCCTGTGGTAAGTTTTTAAAAATCCTGAGTGTCCTCCTAAAGGAGAAGTGTGCAATTCCAAAAGAATATTTTGTTTTAGTTGGGAATTCTTACAAAGATATAAGCAATCTTTGTACCATAAGGAATCATTTTTCCAACTAAATGTATCAGATGTACTAGGATATTTCTGCAACTTTTGAATGAATGTCCACACTTCTTCATCCTTCTTCCATTCATCCTTTGCTTCGGTTATCCAATCTGGTTGGATAATAGAAATGGCACAAAGCAATGCTTCCACCTCTTCATTCTTTCTTGAGAGTGCATCTGCAACAACATTTAGCTTCCCTTTTTTGTAGATTATTCCAAATTCGTAACCCAACATCTTTGTGACCCATTTTTACTGCTCTTCTGAAGATAGTCTTTGTTCCAAAAAGTGTTTAAGACTATCATGATCATTTTTTACCTTGAAGTGCCTTCCCATTAGGTAAGTTCGCCATTTCTTTAGTGCATGCAGTATTGCTAACATTTCTTTCTCATAAATAGCTTTCTGTAAATACTTTCCTTTTATTGGATGACTTTCAAAAGCAATGGGTCTTCTTTCTTGCATTAAAACAACATCAATTCCATTTCCTGAGGCATCACATTCCACAATAAAGGTTTTTGTGAAGTCTGGCGTAGCTAAGACCAGTGCTAGGCACATTGACTCTTTAAGATGTTCAAAGGCCTTAGTTTCTTCAGGAGTCCATGAAAATCCATCTTTCTTCAATAATGTTGTTAGAGGTGCTACTATTCTCCCATAATTCTTAACAAACTTGCGATAATACCCCGTTAACCTAAGAAATCCTCGGAACTGCTTTATGGTTGTGGGGACTTTTGATTCTTTAATGCCTATAATTTTGTTAGGGTCTACCTTAATACCCTCGTGAGATACAATATGACCCAGATATTCCACCTCTTGTACTCCAAAGAAAAATTTGGATGTTTTTGCATATAATTGTTTCTCCTGCAATAGTTTGAGCACCCTGTCAACATGTTGAACATGGTCCTTCCAAGACCTGCTATAGATTAGTATATCATCAAAAAATACTAACAAAAATTTTCTAAGGAAGGGTTTGAAAATGACATTCATCAACCCTTGAAATGTAGAAGATGCATTAGTAAGGCCAAAAGGCATGACCAAAAATTCATAATGACCCTCATGAGTTCGAAATGTTGTTTTCAGAATATCTTCGGTCTTCATTCCAATTTGATGATATCCCGAATGAAGATCCAACTTGGTAAAATAAATTGCTCCATGTAATCTGTTCATCCGGACACATGTGCCATGATCCATCCTTCTTGTGTACCACTACTATAGGAGCAGAGAAAGAACTTTGACTAGGTTGAATTATACCCGCCTCTAACATTTCTGCAATCATACGTTCAATTTCACTCTTTTGGACATAAGGATATTTATAAGGCCTGATGTTTGGGGGAACACTTCCTGGAATCAAATGAATAGCATGATCATGATCATGAATAGGTGGGAGTCCTTTGGGAGTTTCAAACACCTTGGAATGATTTTCCAAGACTTGTTGGAGATCTGTAGAAATATATGATTTTGATGTTGGAACTTCTAGTGAGCATAATTATGCAATTATGCCTCGTTGTTATTTCTTTAGAAGATTTTTCATGACATTAGAGCTTATTATATTTTTCAACATCCTTTTGATACCACGTAACTCAACTTCCTTTCCTTCCAAAAAAAAATTTCAAGAAAGTTCTTGAAAATTAAAATCTATTGTCCCCAAATATTTTAACTATTGTACTCCTAGTACAACATCAACACCTCCCATTGGAATGGAAAGCATTGGACTATTCAATACATATTCCCTGCGGCTAGCTTGATATTATGGCATTTTCCAGAGAAATTTATCGTTCCTCCATTTGCAACCATCAATTTGAGATTCCAGCTGGTATAGGAAAAAATTCAATTCCTCGCTACCTAACAATGAATAAAAATTATGGGTACTACCCGAATCAATCAACACTATTACCTTTTCCTTCTTGACATGTCCTTCTATCTCGAGAGTTTGAGGAGTGGTAATTCATGCCAATGCATTACACAATATGGTCGGACTCAATTATTCTTCTTATAGGGTTGGTTCCTGGTGTATATCCTCATCTTTTGAAGTTTCTTGTTCATTTTCTTCCTCCTCTTCACAATCTATGTAAAATCATTTCTTCTCATCACACTTATGACCTTTAGTGTATTTGTTATCACAACTATAGAAAAGCCCTTTTGCTCTTTTTTCTTCCAATTTTTGTGGTGTCAACCTTGTAGGTTGTGGAAGTCTAGGAGTAGCAACACTTCCATCTTTATAGATGTGATTGGTAGGCTTCCTTGTCGCCATAATTTTACATTCAATTTTTCTTGCCAACCTGAATGCCTTCTCTAATGAATCAGGTTCCAAAACGCAAAATTCATGTTGGATTTTATCCTTTAAAGTACCTATGAAGAGATCAATATTGTGTTCCTCTAGAATATCAGTTACCCTTATATTCAATTTTTTGAAGTCCTTAATGTGCTCCCCCACTAAACCCTTTTGTTTGAGA
The DNA here is from genome assembly GCA_034641835.2 of Pinus albicaulis. Taxonomy (NCBI): domain Eukaryota; kingdom Viridiplantae; phylum Streptophyta; class Pinopsida; order Pinales; family Pinaceae; genus Pinus; species Pinus albicaulis. Next base: position 227,579,769 of record CM076577.1, on the reverse strand, counting down.
TTTATCAATTGGCTAAAGAAGGTGTTGGTCTTTGTATCCTCATAATGTGCTATCATTTCCTTCGTAGAAATTGACCAAGTGACAATTTTTTTTTGGGAGCAAAGCCATCGATACCATACAAATTTATTTTGTTCTAAATGTAAAGTTGCAATGCGTACCTTTTGTGTGTTTTTCACATTATTGAGATCAAAATATTGCTCCATCTATAGTATCCATATTACAAGATCCTTTCCATCAAACTTCCTCATATCCATTTTTGGAATATGGTGGTTCTTCCCGCCAACATTAGAGTTTAGGAAATCACGATTAACATTTATTTTGTTCTCGTCATGAGTTTCCTCTACTATCTTTCCACCATCTGGAAACATTTGTTGTATCAAAGTTGTCAAACCTTCCGTGTCTGCTTTTAGATCATTCTTCATGTTTTCCATTTTTTCATCGATCTTAGCTTCCATGTCATCCATATTAGATTTCATGCCAGCTTCCATGCCATATATCTTAGCTTCCATGCCATTCTTCAAACCATCTATCTTAGATTCCACGCCTTTCTTTAAATCATCCATATTAGTTTCCATGCCTTTATTCAAAACTTCCATGTCATTTTTTGTTGCTCTTTGCAAGAGTGAAATTTGTTGCACTTGCTCTTGTAAATTTGATATGTCATGTTTCCATTCTTCATCTTCATGAGTCACAATAGAGTGTTATAAAGGCTTAATGGGTGTTGAATTATTTTTAGGAAGCATTTCAAAACCCAATACTGAAATATATTCTACAATATTCCCTTGGAATCAATTCAACTTGATTCTTCAAACAAGACTTATGCAATTCAGAAAAAAACAATACACACCTTTTACTTGCTTTTGAGGAGCTTGATATTGAAATTGACGTATCTATATACTTGCAGATCCTAAATATCTGAAATTAAGCCCTCTAGTAGTCCTCTGAATCTTCTTTCAAATGCCATAGGTCTGACTTGATTTGGTTTCATCGAGGCAATGTTATGTCCAATCTCCCACAATGACCTAATTATGGACTGGTTTAGTAGAGAGAACTTGTACAACTTTCCACATGTCACTGTTTGATCCTTTGGATCTAAAATTTATAGACAAGAAACTACAGTCCGTGTAATTCTAGCCACTTTTTACAGAATCCAATCCGATTCTCAGAGGGAGTTATGAAGATTTTCCCACGATCACCTCTTTGAGATGAAATTCGAGAGCTTGAAAAAGACCTAACGTCCATATATCATATGTTCAAAAATATTTTGAACCAAGCTCTGAAATTTTTCGAAAATGTTCCTCAGGATTTCTTCTTCGCTCTCTAAAAATTTTAGCTTCTGAACCTTTGTAGAAAAAACGTTATTGTGAACATTTCATGATGACATTTTTAAGTGAAATTCAGGAGCCTGCAAAAAGCCCTAACTTCAACATATCATATCTCTGAAAATGTTGTGAGCCAAACTCTAAAATGTTGTGACGATGTTCCTCAGGATTTCATCTTCTCACTCTAAAAATTTCTACTTCTGAACCTTCCTAGAAAAAAATTTATAGCGAAAATGCCACAATGACCTTTTTGGAGCAGCGAAACCCTAGATTCCAAAGGTCTAATACCAAATGTTGTGAAACCAGCTCCAAAAATAGAAGAAAAGAGATATCAATGCCTTAGAAATAAGCCACTTCGAGGGGGAAACCTTTAATACATTACATGAATGAACAATACTTGGAAGATACAAATTACAAAACCTCCTTTCTATATATAGGAGTCCATGGGGTCACAATGTAATCTTAGTGGGGCCACAATGTAATCCTAGCCGACCTAACAATACTAATTTAAGGGCACAATAATAACAATATGGGGGTTACAAGGGTACAATAATAACAATAATGGGGTTACACTAACAACAATAAGGGACTATACTAGTAATATATGTACCTAACACTCACGCTTTTAGCCTCCAAGATCTCTTCTAGATTGGAAATTCGACCCCCAACTATTCCAACTCAGAAATTCATTGAGATAAAAAGTGACGGTTTTGCAGTGGAAATTTTGGATGAATGAAGATGAATGTTGAAAATCTGAAACATGGATTTTGCGTAGACTAGACTAATTCAGTTTTCCATTGAGAATTTTTCCAAAATGCGGCCTGGATTCAGAGAAATGGAAGGTTATCTGAAGATGAGTTTTTTTTCAGATTTATTGTTGTGGCTGTTTTCTAAATTCTTCCAATTGCAATACGAGATTCGACTTATTCCAGATGAATCATGATGGAAAGATATTTCAGATATGATATTTCAGATGAATTTGTTGTAGGAAATCTACAATTGTAATGATAAATAATTTTGTAATCAAGTTAGTTGTAATTTCCCTTTGCTTTCTATGTATTTAAATGAAAATAGAGATCAAAGGGAGGGGGAATGAAAAATTGTTGAATAAGAGATGAATAATTGTTGAACTTGAGAAAAGGATAAGAGCTTCATTCTATTGTAATTATTCCTTAGAGATATTTTAATGAAGGAAGGTATCCATTGAGTTCTACATCTGTTACTTGTAATTTGATCTGAATTATTTCTCAAGGCATAACTGAGTCTTGGGAAGTTGGGCCCACTACCTTGGACGAGGTGTTGCCTTGAACATCTAAAGTAGTTTAGTTGTGTGCTTGTTTATTTGAATTTAAATTGTTATTCATTCAAGTAAATTTCCCTTTTCATCAAGTAATTTGTTGTTTGCTGTATTTTCCATATTTTTAGTTTCCTGCAATTTCTAGATTTCATTTAATTTATTGTCCTATATTAACATTTGAATTATGTTTGGTGCAATAGGTTAAATTTACAATTCAACAGGGTATGATTTAATTCAATATTGATTCAAGTCATGTGATTATCATAATTATTTTCCTATCATTTACTTTATGTTTTTGATATTTAGTATTCTTTTTCAAGTCTTACATTTTATTTATTTTCGAATGAGCTTCATAGTGTAGAACATAATCATGTAGAATTAGTGTTAGTTGTTGGTATTTTCTTGCATATATTTTTCTGATTGCCTTGAAACAAAAATAAGTTCCTTGGATTGATAATTAATGATTAGGTGATTAGTTTTTTTATGAAGCAATTAATTTTACCCAACAGTGGTGGCAAAGCGACTTTATCATTTCCTAGTCACCTCTTCTCTCTTGGATCTCTTTGGATTCTAGAAGTATTGGGTCAATAGTGAAACTCTATTATATCACAAACCTATTTTCTCTCCCTGGGGCCCCCGGATGGGTGAATACTTTTACCTTTTAAATTTAACTGAGCTTGGTTAAAAGAAAAATCCTTTCATTGGCTAGTGGAGAAGAATTGGTCCCATATCATCTCCACATCTCAAGTGTATGTGATCCATCAAATGGTGGAAAATTTAAATTTTCTTAATACCAAAGTTTCTCATTGGGCTTTAGAGCAGTAAAACAACTTCCAATAGTGAGCTTTGGAAGATAGAAAGACAAATTACGGACCTATTTTTTCTTCTTGAGGGTTTATTTTTTATCATGATACCTCATTGGTTAAGTCATTATAAAACAGGAAAGGTATGCTTCTCAAAGAAAAAGAGACCACTGGGAGATTAAAGAGCAAGGCCATATAGATATCTAAGGGGGAACTGAACATTAAGTTTTTTTAACCAATATCATAATCATGGGAAGGTTTTCAATGATATTTGGGATCTCAATTATTAACAAAATAACTCTTTGATTTTTCCTTTAAAGACCTATCAAGGGAAAAAATTAGGTTCTTTGAAAGTTGTATAATGGCTCTTCCTCAAGCCTAGAGGATTAGTTGAAGGTGCTTAAGGTTTTCTCTCAATTTTTCATTGATTAGGATGTAACACAAGTCAACAATGAAGTCTCTCTAAAGGAAATCTATGACACCCTTTCTCTAATGCCCAAGGATAGGAGCCCAGGGCCTAACAAGTTCTTTGTGGGCCTATTTCTCTCCTTTTTTGACCTAATGGGCCTAGATTTGGTCAAATTTGTTGAAGAATCCAGAACGAAAGCCTTTGTTCTAGGGATTTCAAATGTAGCCCTTTTAGCTTGAATCACAAAGAAGGCTGACCATTCCTCCTTTAATGACTTGCATCCTATTACTTTCTACAACATCCTTTATAAATGAATCTCAAAGACTATCTCAAATCACTTAAAGGGTGTCTTGCCAAAGTTTATGTCTATTGAGAAGGTGGGATTCCTTAGGAATAAGCACATCCATGATGCTATTGGTATCGCTCAGGAAGTATTTCATTCCATTAAGTCAAACATAATTCCAGTTGTTACTATCAAACTTGATCTCAAAAAATTCTATGACAAGATTGATTGGGATTTCCTCATACTGATTATTTTCAAATAGGGCTTGACTTTATAGTTATCTCTTGGATTATGGTTTTCTCAAGATCGAAAAAATTAATTGTGATTATAAATGGAGCCCCCTCCTAGTTTTTTTTTCTTATTGTGGATTAAGGCAGGGTTGTCCCCTATCTCCCCTCCTTTTTTTGTTGGTCATTGAAGACTCGAGTCTCCTCATCATTGAATCTAGATATTTGGGTCTCTTTAAAGGGGTTGGAGTAGAATCTAACTGTTTCATTTCAAATCTCCTATTTTTGAATGATGTCTTTATATTTGGCTCGGTGTTTTTGGAAGAAAGGCAGGTCCTAAAATAAAGACTCACAATTTTTTTTCAAGCCTCTAGTATAGATTTTAGCCAAGATAAATATTTATGTTATGGAAATATATTGGAAAATAATTTTATGGCTTCTTTCAAATTATTTTTTCCTTTCCAAATTAAAAACTTGGTGGAAGGCCTAAAGTACTTAGGCTTCTTTCTGAAACCTTCCAACTACAAATTTTTAGACTTTTTATGGTTGATTAGGAGGATGGAAGAAAAAAACAACCTTTGGTGCAATCATTGGCTTTCCTTGGGAGGTCACCTTGTCCTTATAAAGTTTTTTCTGGAGAGCATCCATATTTATTGGATGAAATTACCATTTCTTCTGGCTAGCATTCTTAGTCCATTAAAAGATTATGTACTTTCTTTCTTTGGGAGTTAAGTCTGGGAAGAGGATAATTCCTCTAGTAAAATGGGAGAAGTTAGCCCTTCCTAAAAAGCATGGTGGTTTGTCCTTGATAAACTTGAAATATTTCTCTCTTTCGTTAGTAGCAAAGAGTAGTTGGAGGATTTTCATTGGAAATATCCTTTGGAGTCTTGTTATGAAAAGAAAATACTTCTATTCATTTTTTGTGGAAGAGTGGATCATAATGTCTGCCATAAGTAATAAGAGGAGGTCCATTTTTTCGATGGATTTATCAATGATCGATAATTTGATACTTTGGAAAATAGGAGATGGAATGCCAATCTCAATTGGTTTGGACCCTTCTGGCTAGGAGATGGTCAAGATTATTGTCTGTCTGAAGTAATTTGTGGCCCTTCAAAGTTAGAGGTATGAAATATCTTATTGATGTCTCTTATGGTTTTCCCTCATCAAGCAACCGAGTGTGGATGTCTGGTCAATACTTAGGTCTCACTACCCAATTTCAACTCGAATGGGACATGTATATTAAATGTCTCTACAAGGCTAGAATATGCTTGAGGAGGGGTATCAAGGATCAAATAATTTGAGTAAGAAACCTATATGAGGGATCCATCGTTTCTTTTCTAGGTTACTCCTCTCTTATCCAAACCTCTGATTTGTGTGTTTCCAAATGGTAGTTCAACTATGTGTGGGTAGGGTAAGGGCCCTTGACATGTAGACTCTTCATTTTTCTTGCTCTGGAAAAGATAATTCTGATATGGGACAATTTCTTCAAGAAAGGTTGGGTTGGGCCCAATTTTTGTGTACTTTACTTCCAAAATGGGGGAAAATGTTAATCACATGTTCATCTATTTTTCAAGAGCTATGCAAATATGGGATGCCACCTTTATTACATTCTCAATTAAATCATCATGGATGGGAGGAAACCTCTAGGGTTGTATTAAGTCTAATAAACACTTTTCTATAAAGTTATTTCCTATCTTCATCATTTTTGGAATCTATCTACAGAGAAAAAAATTCCTCTTTGAAAACCAACAAACCAATTTTTTTCAAGTATCCCACAAGATTATAACATTCTTTATGGAGTATATTTTCCCTCCCAAGATTAAGAATGACATGTATTTGGCTCCCTTTGTGTTTTTTAACCATGGGACATGGGATTTATTCGATGGGGTTTGTAGAGATCTTAATTGTAGTGTTAGGTGAGTGTTGTATCTATCCTGTGTCCACTATTTCAGAGGGAAATTAGGTGTTGGAACAGGTACCAACACAAAATTTGAACTCGATTTATGGGGTTTAATGAGAGCTTCCCCCCTCAAAGGCATTAGAAGTGTTCAATGTTTTTGTGATTCTAAAGTGATTGTGGATTGGTTCAATTGTATATCTAATCTTAGGGTTTTGTTGCTGAACCCTTGGAAACTCAAGATCAGGGCCCTTTAGGAAGCTTTAAAGGACCTTCATGTACATAATTTCTTTCGGGAACTTAAATTTGTTGATGATTCATTATCTAAAGACGCTTTTCTCTTGGATGTGGGCTTGGGTACTGTGGTAGAATTTGGGTTGTCTAGATTTTTCTTCTTTTATGCTTTTTGGTTCTTTTGATTCTGCAATTTGGGTCATTTCTATTGGGAGATATTTTTTACACCTATTTTATTTTTTATTTCTTAGTCCAACTTTCTTTGGATGTATCATCTCTTGTATCTTGCTTCCTTTTTGTGGAAGTCCTCTTGTTTGTAAGGTTATTAGTAACATGTTTGTTATGTTTCCTCTCAGTTTCAGAAGGAATATCTGGTTTGTTCTTGTAAGAGATTATAATTTTTATTGATAAAAAAAATATAAATTTTTTCCAAAAAGAAAAAGAAAAAAGAAGAAGAGTAGTTTCGCTAGTAATAAGTCCAATCCCTTATCACATGGAAATCATTATTTCCTGTGATACATAGTGTTCAAATTCCACATTGCATGGAGAGTCTCTGCATGCACTATAAGGGAAGAATCCATGCCTATAATTCATGAGATTAAAATCCTCAAGTTGGAGAACTCATATTATAGTGCACAACATAGGGTTATGTGTTGCCAAAAAGTTACTTCACTGAGAAAGTGATCTTTTAGGAGAAACACGAGAATATTATACTTGTGAATAAGGCAACATAGAAATCAATGTTGAAGTATTAATAACGCGTGTTCCATGTTTAACATATTTCATATCCCTGGCAAGAACCTTTGGATCCACGTAATACTTGGCCCAAATCTTAGATGTTGAAATTTGGTACCTTAGTGCAACACTAATTTGAGCTATATGCTTCAAACTGGCTATGGTGTCGAGTGAAGCACCACTCAAACATGTCTTTGTCTCCTATAAGTTTGGAAGGATCATGCCACTAAAAAAAATTCCTTAATGTAATATTGAATTCAATTTGATATGAGAAAAATTCAACTACTTAAATTTCAATGTGAAAAAAATGGAGAGTATACATCTTATAAATACTAAAAAAGAAAAAAAAAATAAAAAAATTGAAAATTGAAATTGATAATCCCTATTTTCAAAATACTAAAGATTATTCAAAAATTGTTTTTAAACATGTTATGTAAACTATAAGGAATTACATATCACACTTAGTAGAAAGAATTGTTCTTCAAAGAAAGTGAATAACAATGATGGAAGGAAACACAATCCTATAGATGGTCATCTTTGGTTTTTTCGTAACTATCCAAGAGGTCTAGATTCTCCTAACTATTCAAGAGGCCTAGGAACCATGTGATCTATTTCTCCAACAAAATTCTCAAAGATAAGAATTTAAATTCCAACAAATATTGTTACGGACAAACAAACAGGTGAATACTAATCATTATGCTCTCTACTTGAGAAGTTTAAAGAGAAAGCCATGAATATCTGAAAAATTCCTACTCTAACTCATAAAAAAAGTCCACAAAATATTCTCAAAATAATGGAGGATGATTCTTTAAATTAATTAGCCATAAAAATAGTAGGAAATGACCATGAATAAATTTTTAAATAATCAAATTAATTTAACTTATAATTTTCCATATATATGATATTTAGTTTTTTTTATACTGGAAACTCTTTTCCAATTTTTTTATTATTTTTATTATAAAAATAAAAATATCAAACAACCTCTTCTTCTTTTTTTAAGTCATAACCCATTGCTTGTTTTCAAATTATCTAAATTCTCAACAAAATTAACTCAAGGAAAATGACATATTGCGTTCTAAATTAATGGAAAATTTCCTTTTATTATTTATAGATACCAATTAGTTAATGAACGGGATTGAAGCGTATAATCGTTGACAAGAGGGTCATCTCAATCATTATATCTAGTAGATCTTGCTAGAAAATGGCGAAGTTGCAAAACTTGAATCCCTAAGGGACATTACCACTATGAACATTAGAAGGTTGCACTCTTTGCAACTTTGTTGTATGCTCTTGGATTAACTATTCATGGAACATTTTAACCAATTTTTTCTCAAACCGTGATGACCAATTAATAAATCTATATCGAATTCAAATTTGATGTATTAGTTGGAAAATCAAATTGAGCAAGCAAATTTTTGAACTTTTCATATCGATTCACCTGTGAGCTGAGCTGGGTAACTATGATTTGAACCAAATGTTATATTTGACATTACACTATTTCTATGATTCCATTTTTAACGAAGACCTTAAATCACATGTCTAGATTGAATATATAATATTTATGGAAAGATATTGTTAAAAATTGGTTTATTACCTATTGATTAAATAGCTCTCCAGGTGAGAAACTGGAGAGTGTACACACACTCAAACAATCACTTATAATTGAGTCAAATGAGCCTCAATTATATAGGCTTTCACACTAATAGGATGGTTTCAACCACTCCCTAGATATTAGGATTTGAGGACGAAGATTAGATTCTCAATCCTATAACAACAATCTAATTATGTCTTTCTTCATTACTTCCAACACTCCCCCTTAATGAAGAAAGGGTACTGAACAATAACATATGCTTGCTGGTCTAGTCTCAGCTAGTCTTACTATAAAAAACATGAAAAACTTGGTAACATAAGTTTTCATTTTGGTCTTTATGCTTGTGACTCCATACTTTTTCATTTCGAGTCGAGGCTTCATCTTCACTTTCCTTGCCATGAGGTAGTGATGTATTTTCACCTCATTTCTTCCCCAGTGATGGAAAGCTTGAATTCTGATTCTTTCCCTTCTCAAAATTATGGCAAGCTAGATAGGAGAATGTTTTCACTCACTATTTCCAGTGTCACGCATGTAAATTTCAGCAATGTTGTCTTCAACATTTATGGATGCACCTTCTGTGTTGGCTTCATAAAGACATGGTGTTTCAAGCTATGCTTCAAGAAACTTCAATTCCTCTTCAAACTTTGTTGTTATTTCCTTGTTGTTGTTGCTAAAGTATGCACACACAGAAATATTCATGAGATCATCACAATCTAAATTCTCCCCATCTCTGTCTTCTTCTGACACGTCTTCACAGTCAAATTCATGTGGCTCGTCCAATTGATCTTCAACACTTTGTTCCTCTTTACATCCTTCCTGAATATCAACTCGTGACTCTTCAATATTAGGATATTGCACAACAGATTATGCCTCTTATTTCTAGTGATCATCAACAGAACCACATTGTTTTTATGAAATTTTTTCAGACTTAAAAATACTACCCTAGCTAACACCTCCAAATGTCCACATGAGAAAATCATCACCATCATCATCATCAAAATTGTTAAACACCATGTTAAAGCACACACATGGTGTATGGGAAGAATAAGCACACACAAGAGACTCAACACATAATGAAGGATAAGCGTGAGGCTTTTTTATTTTTCCATTATACAAAGATGTACATTTATAGTACAATGGTGTGACTCTTGGTTTCACATTCCAAGGTCACTTGGACTCCATTGTGACTTTTCGCATTCCACACCTACCCATGTAGGATTCGGTGTTCCAACATCCCCCCTTAATCCGAAGGGGTATGTGTGAGTCCAAGAAAAGAGTTGTAATACAAATCCGCAAAGTACACATGGCAGCACTTGGGCTGAATCAACTCTCTGAAATGTTGGAAAAAAGAGGTGGTTTAAGGATGACCACCAACACTAGAACCCAAAACTTGTTGTAGCTCCCGTAACTCTTCCAAAACTGGCAAGAAGCTGAAATCTTCTGCTAGAGGAATTGTCCCTCATAAGAAAGGGAGACCTTCAACCTAAAAGAAGGGAGGTCTACTACCTGTGATGGTTTTAGGATTACCAACAACTCTGGAATGCTTGAAGCATTTCCTGGAACTCAACCAAAGCTGGCAAGAAGCTGAAGGCTTCTGCTAGAGGAAGTGTTCCTCATATGAAAGGGAGACCTTCGACCTAAATAAGGGAGGTCTACTACCTGTGATGGTTTTAGGTTATCCACCAACCAAAGATGATGGTTTTAGGTTATCCACCAACCGAAGGCATGCTCATGGGCATCCGTGTCTCTGGCTACATCTCTGAATCCGGAATGACAAATTGTGGCTCAGGCTCGCTTGAACTGCTGGCTACAACTCTGAACATGGAATGAGAGATTGTGGCTCAGGCTCGCTTGATCTGTCGTCGAAGCTTGTACATGACCACCATTTTTCCCCCTGTCAGGGACAAGGTGAGATGATGGCGAAAACTCAACTGCAAGTTTGCTCAATATCCGTGAACAAGTTCTAACATGTGTCGTAAACATCTTCTTGGCTATTGATGCCCATTGCCAAGAAGCGATCCATCCAAGATGAATCTTGGTTCTTGCAGGAGGCTTGTGTCTGAAGCATCTGTCTGAAGAATGGGTGTGCTGACCACAGTGCTTGCATGGATGAAGATCAAAACAATGATCTTTCATGTGGCCAACTCGATCACAGTGTTGGCATTTCTCAATCTGTTGTTGTTGTGTAACAGGATCTGGAACAACTGCAGGTGAACTGTCATACAGGAATTCGGCACTCTGAAATATGATGGGATTGGTGTAGTCTGGAATATGAAAGGACACATCCTTGTCATATCCAAGACTAGTTCGGTGCTTTTTGTGGACAAGCTCTTCCCAAGGTCTGATGATGGGCTTGAGAAGTGCAGGGTGAGCTACTGCATCTGCATGAAAATCTGCTCTAGTACAAGGAACTGAATGTGAATCAACTGCATATTTATCTTCTTTCTTCTGATGAGAGTCCTTCACAATGTTCTGAACAGAAACAGGTTTAGAATGGTGACTCTTTTGCTGAAGTTCTTCTTGTTGGAGCTGAGATTCCAACTGCAAAAACTCAATCTTCTCATGTGCATCTTGCAAACAACTTTGAATATCAAGAAGAGAATTCTTGCTCATTTTTATCATATCATGAACATTTGAATGAATGAGGTCATTCAACAACTCTAATGCCTCATTGATCTTAGCCATTTCAACAACTTAGGCTCAAAAATGAAAGGGTGTCGACTTCAACCGAAAATGCACCCGTTTACAATGTGATGCAAGTTGCTTTCAAACAATTAAAAATGACTCCAAGGAATTTTCAAAGTACAAAATCTGCTCCTCAAATGATGGAGAGCAATCAACATTCTTTCAACTCAAATACACTTCAAATCTTGATTGCAACTATGAAGAAGATGCAAATTCCACTCACAATACAATGTCAATATCTCTGCAAAAATATTTTGTAAATGTGCAGCTGAAAACACTATGCAAGGAGCCTTTAAGGCAGCTGAATTCTCTTCTTCAAATAGCTGTTCAAATGATGGAAAAATTGTCTTCACATGTAAAATTCTTTCAAAAAATCACCCTTCAAGCCAATTCCACAAATCATAAAATGTCAAATCTGCAATATTCAGTCCATCTGCTCACATGTCATTTCCTTCATTTATGCTGTTCATTTTCTCTCTCTCTTTCCTCTCTCTGTTTTTTTTTTTTTTTATAATTAATTTTTAATTAATTAAAAAAATGGGAATAATTAAAAATGGGGAAGGGAATTAAAAAAAGAGAGGGAATTAATAGGAAGAAATAAAAATCTAAAGGTGGCAGGGGAGAGGAATTAAAAGTGGGATTAAAAAATGGGGAGGCGGTGTTATTTTGGTGTTATTTTGAATGGTTGAAAATAAAAATAAAATTAAAAGAGATGTGGCGGTATCGTATATATGGGTGGTATTATTCAAATATGGAGGCGGTATTATTCAACTGTAATAAAAGAATTAGGGGCAGTGGGGGGTGGATTTTAAAAATTTTAAATTTTAAAAATAAAAAACGAAATTAAAAGTTGGGGAGCGTTTGGTGTGGGTAGAGGGGAGGGGCGTTTGGATTGAAGGCCAAAAGGCATGGAAAACGAGCCTGCGGATATGGCGCAGAGGGAGGCGTAGAGGAGGGCGGGCAGAGAGTAATTCAAGGGAGGGGGATGAGTGTTCAGCGTGGAGCGTTTGAAAGCGTGTTAAGTGGGCGGGATAACACTGTGTGTTGTAAGGGAGAGGGGTTTAGTGATAGAGCAGGGACCTGAGGGGTAAGTTTGCAGAGTAAAAGAGGGTGGTTAAGAAATCGTTGGGAGGTGAGTGCGTTTGATGAAGGCCGAGAGGGGCCATGAGAGCAAGCATGTTTCGATGCCGTGGGAAGGGGGGTCGGATTGTGAGGATAGTCGAGGGGTAGGGCAAGCACTGTAAGGTGAGATAGGTGCAGAGCCGAGGGAGCGTTGCTGAGAGTAGCATCGGGGAGAGTTCAATGTTGAGCAGTGGCATAGGGAGATAAGGCCGAGAGGCCACAACGCAGTGGGGGAGCGGCGATTCAATGAGGTTGGACGTTTGTTGAAGAGCGGATGGGGCAACGTTGAACTGCGCACCGTGGAGTGAGTGCTGTAGGAGTATGGCGTAGTGGGGTAGTGTGTGAGGCGTAGTGGGTAAGGAGGGGAGGGTTTCAATGCGAGCGGTGGGTTTGATGCCATGCATGGGAGTGGTGAGTATGGGCATAGGGCGCGGGTTGATGAGCGCAGGGGTGGGGGTAAGCGTGGGTCGATGGTGTAGGGTGTGAGATGTGTGTATGTAAGGGAGAAGGTGGGAGTGCAGGGTTTCAAAGGGTTGAGTTGTGAGTGATGGGGTTTGAGAGTATGGGATGTAGAGGGAAGTTCCAGAGAATTTTTATTTTATTTTATTTTATTTTTAAATTTAAAACCAGCAGAGAGTAGACTAGCAGAGGACAGTAGAATTTTTTCCAGATGTATAGCAGAACAAATCCAGAAGCAGCAGAAAGTGCAGAAATGAGGGAAACTTCAGAATTTTAGTCTTCAAAACATCAGATTTTTCCAAATATACAGCAATCTACTCCATTTCAGATTTTAACAGTATTCAGAAATCTTGAAACTTGCAGAGATTTTTCAATGAAAAACTCAGAAATTTTCTCTCAGACACCCTCTTTAAATAGTATTCCAGCAGCTCTTGAAAATGCAGATTTTAATAAGCAGAAATTGCAGAGAAAAATTAGAATGAAAACCTTCATATGGGCAGTGCTGCCTTTCTTCAAAGCCAATGGCTGAATGCTGCCAATTTCTGAATGCTGGGATTTTGAATGCTGCTCCTCTTCAAAACCAATTCTGAATGCGGCAAAATGTCAAAATCACTGCTGCAAAAACTCTCTAAATGCTGCAAAAATGCAGATATGCACAGGCCATAAACACAAAATGGCTCACTCAATTTGGAGCAGGGCCAGCAATCGCCCGCTCTGATACCATGTTAAACACCATGTTAAAGCACACACATGGTGTATGAGAAGAATAAGCACACCAAGAGACTCAACACACAATGAAGGATAAGCGTGAGGCTTTTTATTTTATTTTTCCATTATAAAAAGATGTACATTTATAGTACAATGGTGTGACTCTTGGTTTCACATTCCAAGGTCACTTGGACTCCATTGTGACTTTTCGCATTCCACACCTACCCATGTAGGATTAGGTGTTCCAACAAAAATAAAAAATATCAAAAATTAGAGACATCTTTTTAAAGTCCAACTTTTCTCGTTTTATCTTGTTTACAGATTTTGACTCCACTCGGTCCTCTGACAAGCTCCAACAACCCCGTTACCACGCAGGCGGGAAACCTCCCTTTGGTAGCTCTTCAATAGTAGAACCTTGTAGAATGTGGCTTCTATGCCATGTAGGTCTCAGTGCCCTTGGCTCTTGCGATGAGAAACATAAGACCTCTCAACAAGCTGGAAATGCTATTAATGTCTAATTTTGATGCATGTAATTATAAATTTCTAATGAGACACATATTTCTGATAAGAATGCAACAAATCAATTAATATTGTTTTAAAATAAATTCTTTCCACCCAACTAGACTGAAGAATTGGGCCTCCTCATATAATTCTACAAGAATCCTATGCGCTCTCCACATAATGCAGCAATGGGGGAAGGCAGCCACATAAAAAACAGTCGATCTTATACGATGTATTGCAACAATACTCCTTTACACAGCACTCCACACTCATTCTTCGTATCTTCCAAATTGTGACTTCAAGATCATGATGTCTCGCAAATTGGTAGTTATCACTCCTATGGTATGATCCACTACATGAGGTTTTTTTTTTTTGAATGACGTACACTTAGATGCCCGCAGTTGGATACTCTTCAACCATAAGTTTACAGTGATATTTTATGTGTTGAAGAAACACTGATAATCCTACATATTGCATTATATGTGAAGCCTGGTGTTAAAAAATGGATATCATGGTGAGGATTTCAATGACGGAAAATGGTTGACGACCACCTCTGCGACGGGCTGCCTCTGCCACAACTTGACCATGCTTTTGTAGATCCACGTAGACACAGATCAGGCTCACCGGAACAACAACGAAACTAGGTTACCGACACCTAGCTTGACCCACTTAGGTTCCTTCTATCACGCCTCCTATTCCACATCTAGCAGCCCTCAAATCTAGAATTAGATCTCAAATGAGTTGTCCACCCTTCAACTCTGCAATGCAATGAGCTGTCCACCCTTCTTCCATTTTCTCTAGCAGTAGATCTCGTTCCTTGGAGCCAAATCCAAATCGACCGTATCACAATTCTGTTGAGAAACAGGTTGCCTCCTTCAATCCCGCATGAGATCACCACAGCTATCCATGCACGCAGATCCCCGCAACCAATGTAGAATGACATGCCCTCAAAGTGGCCTTTGATTTCCAGTCAGGCCAACAATGCCGGCTCACGCAACGATAGGCCTCTATAAAAAAAAAACTGAGTGTGAATGGCTTGAAATTGAGCGTACGACCTTTCAAGCACTATGCATCATGAAAAAATAAAAATAAAATCGTTGTCTTTTCCCATGCCAGACACCACAAATCACAATAGTACATGGATCCAAAATCAAATGAAAGAGAAACTCTGCTTCCTCCCTAGATCCACATCTCTCTTACAGCAACAACGATCCGTCACAAATTTTCACGTCCTCCATCAATCCTCCTCGGTCTTCGAGGACTTAACCAAACAACACACAAGCCTCTCACCTTGTTTCTATGATACCATGTTAAAAACTGGTTTATTACCTATTGATTAAATAGCTCTCCAGGTGAAAACCTAGAGAGTGTACACACACTCAAACAAGCACTTACAATTAAGTTAGATGAGCCTCAATTATATAGGCTTTCACACTAACGGGATGGTTTCAACCACTCCCTAGATATTAGGATTTGAGGACTAAGATTAGAATCTCAATCCTATAACAACAATCTAATTATGGCTTTCTCAATTACTTCCAACATATATGTGTCTTTGATTTTTAACGAAGACCTTAAATTACATGCCTAGGTTGATTATCTAATATTTATGGAAATAGATGCATTTTTAATAGCTCCATGATTTTATAGATGAATACATTATTAGATGATGGTTTCTCTATTATTTTTGGCTTATGCATACACATGAACATGTGTGAATGTTAATTGTAACTTTGAAACTAGAATGTTTACTATAGTATATTTACTATATTATAATGGCATGATATTGCAAGTGATAAAAGTTAGCTTTGGATATGATGCATGTTTCCATGATATTCATGATGAATGAATCCTAATTTATAACACAAGTATAATCTAACTATTCAATTAAATTTGACTATGAGTAAGTTATGCATCTAAGAACTAAATAATTGTTCATGTTTTGGCCAACACAATCTATGATTTGAGAAATGTTTTTGAGGGTAGTTACAATGGATATATGTGATTTATGTTGACCATATGATAGTCACAAGGTGAAAATAATTTTTTACTTCTATGATCTATGATTAGATGCATGTTATGCCTTAATTTTTTTTTTATATTATGATGTGAGTGAGAACTTGATAAGGTATCCATAATGTGGGCAAAAAGGGTGAATTTAGTTATAGATACACTAGCATCCCATTCCCATGAATAATATGGGCTCTACAGATATGATTTGACTTGATCCATAGTTCTATACTAGCTACAACATAGTCATGAGAATCCTTGGGTATTTTTCAAATGAAAGTGATTCCATGAGACAATCACTTTACCAAAAGTTAGGAAGAGGGATAGAGATTTACTCAAATTCTATGGATTTGTGATGTGACTATGAGGAATTGTGATGATGCATGTCAAGGTAAACGAATGTATTAGTTTTAACTCCTTACCGTGACTTTTGACCTCCAAAAGTGTAGAATTATGAAAGAATCCCATGCCATGGCGAGCAATACCATTCAAGAACCAAGAGTGGATTTCTAGGGGCTATGAATGGTAGAGTGTGTGACAAATATTATGGTGGATTGTGTGTGTATTGCACAACTTCCTGATTGTATTAAATTTATGTCCACTTATTTTCATAAAATAAACGATCATGTAGCATGTTAAGGCTATTTTATTTCGGTTCTCAATATTTAATTATAAAATAATTTACTATCATGAAATTGGATTTATTGTATAGTATCAATGTGCATGTGAAGTAGTGACGATGTATGAACATCTTGCATTTTCATACTAGTATATTATGTTAAAAGTATTTTTTTGTGATGATTTCATTATGTGCATCTAGTAATTAATATTTCAAAAATAAATATTCACATAAATATATGCACCTCGTAATTAAATATTTTACATCAATAAATATTTAATTAAAAATGTGAAATTTTATGTATAAACAAAGTTAGGTGCACAGGCACCTGGATATGTTTCGAGGACTACAACATGAGATATTATTAGATTGGTGTAAATTACTATAGGTAGATAGAGTTGACAAAATGGATTTTGGGATCATTGCATTCTTATCTAAATTATAAAAAGAGATTGAGAGGCAGTGAAAAGTGGGATTTGGTGTAGAAGAATTTTCCTAGGGATATTAAGTTTGTGCATTGATAAGTCTAAATTGTGAGAAAACAACTAATATAATATTAGTGGTTGTACGCTTTGTGTTCCTTCAACTTAAAGGTTAAGCGATTTAGTGTGAAAGAACAATAAATGTCAATATCATGTGATTCTTTTTCATTAATATCCATAGGAAAGAATTTTTATTATAATGATTGCTAGCCACAGTGATGAAATGCTCCTAAGCCTCACAAATGAACTAACCTCATGAGTTTCCAATTGACCTTACAAATGGATTAACACCATCAAGTTCATTTGAAAAATTAATTATTTTTCCTTAGTGCCCCTTCATAGGGAACCATCAACATACGTCGACATAAAATCATCTACACTTCTATTTTTGCATGAAAATACATAAACCATGTGAGTTTATTACACCAAAATAATAGTTGGAAACATGGAATGATGGAAATAAAATGAAGAAAATTATAAGCACTTTCTTCATCACTTTATCATCTTGATATCTAATAATATGACATGCATATAATTCCTCCTTTTTGGTACATTCATATTTGTTGGGGTCCTGTGATTTGTCTGATTGGAAAATCAAATGACAAGACAACATATAAACCAAGCTTTAGAGCTCTAGGATCTAGCCCTCCTAGTCTCAGAGAGGGATCTCTAAATATGTTTGTAGGGATATAACTTGATGCTTTTAAGAGGTTGATTTAGGTTAGTTATGAGGTGCAAATTTTTTTGTTTGTTGGCTGGACATAGATGATCTAGGCAGCATAGATAGAGTGTGAAAATCTACAAGCCATTGGGAAATGGAGTCATGTGGAAGTCTAAATAGTTCCAATTGATGAATTTGGGGAACCAAAGGGAAAATCTAACTTAGTCAATGGATATGTGGGATCACATGGGTGGGATGAGATGAACATCAAGGATTTGGAAGGAAAAGTAGAAATTTAAGGGCTGTTAAGACTCCTTAATCATGCATAATTTTCAACGAAGGGACTTGCAACACTATCTAAACATAAATAAATATTCAATAGCCACGGCTAACCATGAATCCTACCAACATACTTTATGCAGATAAAATATACAAGACAGACTTTTAAGCAAGAAAAAGAAGGAGAGGAACACTCTATTTCTTCTAATTGTTTCACTTAAAGGAGTTAGAAAACATATAAGAAACACAACTAATTGCATCCATAAAAGGGGGAACACCCAAGCATATAATACTGCAATTATAAATACCTTCAAATATGAATATCTCAGCAAGAAATAGAGGGTAAGATTGGGACAAGTCCTCTCTGCCATGCTACAAACAATAACGTATGAAGGATGATTTCAGAAATAGCTTTCGAGAGGTAGCAAGCAGACAGGGAAAACCATAATTCAACCTTGACACCAATTATTTGAAATATTCTGAAATAAAAAAGATTAAGGGTTTAAAAGCAGTCAAACTACTAAATAAAACATTCAGCAGATGAAAACATAAAGGCAATGAAGAGTAAACAGGCCTAAGGTGCTTCTAGGAGACATTTCTTAGCCTAAGCTTTTTACTCTACTGCAAGCAAAGCATAATGGAACAAAGTGAAAAACAGGAAATAACATTAACGAATAGAGAGTACTTCACCAAAACCAGGCTCAAGGATCCAATGGTCTAGCCTCCTTCATCAACAGAAAAGCAAAGACATCCACACTTCTTCAAAACACCAATTCTTCTTTCAAAACAATAGTCTATGTATTACTTCAGAATTCATCAAGTGCCAACCTTTTACAATGAGAGTCCAAATAGGATTTATAGGTGAATGGGGAGGAGAGGTGACAGAGATGGTTTTAATGGTTAATTAAAACAGAGAAGAAAACATTCAAATTCCCATTCCGTGTCATAAATATTACATTAACTTCTTGCCCATTCTAGTAATTCTCGTAGACTTTGAGGCCTAATTGACAGGCTGGTAATAACTCCAAAGAGTGTCTTTGTAGAGAATTCTTCTGGCTGCTGCAGTCCTATCTTTTCTTTCGATACAAGTAAAATGGACAGTATGGGTTCTGAGACCACCCATACCTTTACAATAATTGCCTTAACATTTTTAAAGAGGTTCTGTCATCATAATAACTTTCAAGGTGTCTTTAGTCCTGGGAGGAGTAAATAGCTTCACTGATGTGTCATTCAAAGATTTCCTTTGCTGATTTGTTCGTCTTTGTCATCTAACCCCGATCTGGCTTTAATTGTGTTTTTTATCTTTGACCTGCAAGTTAAGCTTTTAATTTCCTGAATTATACCTTAACCGTTGCGCTTTAATCCTTATCGATCCTCACTTTAACTCTGTGGCGTACATGTGTTTCTTCTATGCATTGGAGGGTTTGATTTGTAATCAATGTCCATAAAAATTAGATTAAACTTTGAAATTCGACCCCTCAGCCCTCTGCCGTTGTTTCCTTGGCTGTGGGAGAACTTTAACACCATTAGCCACCATAAAAATCTGCAAAACGAACAAACTGGTTATAAAATCCTGCGAGTGTGGATCAACTGCTTCAGAAGGCTCTAGCGGAGGCGGAGGAGAGATTGCAGAGAAAGTGTATGCAGCGGAGATGAGCTTCAATGGCGGAAACCTAAAACCAGTGTTTGAGTGAGGTTTCAGGCGCGAAGAACAGGATGGTGGTATTGGAAAATTGACAACGGCTTTCACGTAGGGTTTGGGAGGTAAGTGGTAATGAGGGGGGGGAACGCGATACGTGTTAATTGCTGACACGTGTGCTCCTGAAAACCACCTATTTTTCATTCAAAATGGGTTTTGGATAGCTACAGAGAAATGGGTGAGAAAACGTCTGTGGACTATTGCATCTAGGGGGGGAAGCAGATCAATAGTGGAGATTTGAAGGGAACACGGTGGAAAGGCCCAGCGTGGTCAGGTGGGACCAGCGGTAATATGTGGAAAATTGAAGAAAATACATATAAAAGTGGCCACGGGTGGAAGAGGAGGTGAATCAATGCGGGCCATCGGATCAGTGAGAGGGACGGTCGGGATTCATTTCAGTGGATCGATGATCGGAGGTGCAGAGGGTTCGGGAACAAGGCTTTTGGAATTTTTTATGGCCAATGGCCAATGGGAGAATTAATGCGATGGAAGGAGGACCATAGGATTAGGATCAGGATCAACGACTAGGATTTGCGATTAGAGTTTCGCATATCGGTGGTCCAAGCAGGCAGGATTTTGGATTTGTGATGTGCCGATGTGATGCAGGGGAGAGATGGTCGTTGGATCTCGAGGGAAATGGACGGTCGAGATCTCATCGGTGGGGGATTCTATCAGAGGGGGAGATCATCGGAGGGAAATCGCGATGCGCCGATAGCCGTCGAATCTTGGAGGGAATGGAAAACTGAGATGGATTCGGGGGATCGACCTTCGAAAAAAGAGGGAAAGGGACGCGAGACTGGTGGAAATTCGAAATGTCGATGGAGCGCGGACCGTTGGATGGTTTTGATCAATGGCTGAGATCTGCTCGGTAGTGAAACCATCATGCGGGAGGAAAAATGAATTTACAAAGGAGAAAATAGGTGGAGCGACCTCCAATAGCGAGAAAGGGGCTAAAGACCTATAGCCAATGGTCGCGGATCCTGGTCACATGGAGGAAGGCGCTGAGAACTTAAGCCCGCGGGGGCTTAAATATGTTTATATGAAAATGATCGGATTTAAAGGCTGAAACGGGTTTTTGAGGGTTTTTTAAAGGTTCTAATAGAGTGAAGGAATGGTTTTAAAGCCAAATAAAGGGGATTTACATGGTTTTAAAGGGAATTTTGGAGGGAGTGAAGGATAAATGAGGGGAAAAATGAGTGATATGAAGGGAATTATGAAGATAAAAAAGGAGGAATGAAATGATGGAGATGAGTCTTTGAAAAACAGTTTTCTCTTTGGAAACAATAGGATTTTGAAGTGAAAACATAAGTGAAGGTAGGTTTCTTTGGACATAGAGAACAACCAGGCTTCGAGAACTAACTGTTAACTTGAAAATGTTTCTTGAAGGTTGCAAACTGATTCTAGCCATCACTAGGTATAATAGAAATTATAGATGGCTAACAGTGGCTCCACGTGGGGAGGACAACTTGCCCTTTAGGTGTCCAGAACCTCAGTTGATCAATCTCTGGCTTTTAGCAGACCAGTGCCTTATCCATTGAGCATAATTTCTTTGTTTTCTTGCTGATTTTATTTACATTTTGACAATTTTTCAATGACCTGTAGCATGAAAAACGCTTTAGGATAACACCTCTACCTACCCAAAACTACTTGTCCTAGCATTTGTTTCTTCTCTTGAGTACACTTGGACTGGCATCTCTTTTACATATTATTTTTGAAAACAGAAAAATAAAACTATCTAATGCTACCCTTATTTCTTCCAAGAGTCCAAATTAACCAGTTGGACTCAAAAACTCCTCTACCTAATCTACTATCTATCAAGATTAAGATGTTTGATAGATCTGCATTCTCTACATTCTAAAACAGAAATTGAAAACACAATCAAACCAGGATTAAACTGTCGAATTTGTTGTAGTGTCCATGGCTAAAGAAACCAGCTGCACATAGACTTATTTGCAGGAAATTAAAACAAAATTGTGAAGGCTTAAGATCTGAAAATTACAAGCTTCCTTCATTCTTTCTTTCAACTCTAGTTTTGATCTTTCTTGAGTTGTCTTCTTCTTCTTTACCTAGTTCAAGTTTTCAGCATGTTAGAACCAGTCTTCTTGTACCTTTGGCTCAGGTTTTGAGCTTGTTAGAGCCATCTTTTCTTTGATTCTTTGGTTCATATTTTGAGCATGTTTGAACCATTCTCTTCTATCCTATTCTATTCTACTGATAAGCCAAGACTAAACTGTTTGGAAAATCTGATTCACTAGCCTATCAACAGTAAATTGAAATCTATCTAGTCATGATTAGGCTATATGACTAAATAGCAGTGCTTTCTTTTAAGTAGTGGCATTTAGGCTTGCACACTTTCAGACTCTTTTTTTTTTTTTGTATGGGGTTGTACCTTTCTTCTTTTATATCTGCCCTCTTTTCTCTTTTTCTATTGTTTTTGTATTTTTATTTTTTGTTCAAAGAAAAAACAAGAAACTAACTAATGCTCACAGGCTGAGCTTATTTGCTTCCCTATCTAACCTAATCTAACTTGGGAAATTTACATATTTAGCTGATGAACTCCCTTTTCCAATATATCCAATCAAGTAAATGGTTCCATGATTGGTCTTTTCTCATCTCTTTGAGCATGCTGGACAAATAGGGCCACTCCCATTTCCCTTGTTCTTTAGCAGCAGTGCTAAAAAATCTTCTAGCTTTCGGAAAAACACTACTCCTACAACTTTTACTCCCTCTCCAAATGTCTTCAAGAAATCAGCAAAGGGATCTTGAAATAATACTTGGTTATGAGTATTTGAAAGATAGTTTTCAACCAGGCTTACTATTTCCTCCACTGGATCAAGCTTAAGATTCTTTTGAGAAAGAACTTCTTCCTCATCTTCATTATTATCTGAACTGGAGGACTCATCATAGATTGCAGTACAATCCTCTTGTAGTCCTGGTATGCTCTGATTCAATGGACTGCATTCTGTGAAGAGATCATCATATTATTGCACAGGGGTATCTATTATTACCTAAATCCAATCAGGAGAACTTTCCTTATATTCATCCTACTCAAAAAATTCCTCTTTCTTCTCAACCTTTGAGCTGAAAGACTGTTGATTCTCAATCACATAAAAACTGTTACTGATGAGTTGTAATGAAGCAGAGAAAAGATTCAGAGATTCTTCACCCTCTTCGGCACTTTTAAAGCTTTCTTCATCAGTATCTTAAATAACCTGCTTTGGCTCATTACTCTCTCGGAGTTGGTGGAACTGATCTTCCTCCCACAAATCTAATAATCATGGTCCTACAAGATCAACTTCTGTTTGGAGAACATCATCATCAGACAGGTCAAAATTAGAAAAGTCATTAATGTAAGTAATGTCACCAATTAAACATATTGGATTATCAATAGGTCTTTCTTTGTTCTGATCTACAAGGGAACTTTCTAAATTTTTACAACAAATTGAATGGGAAAAAGTTTTTTTTTTTATAAAAAGTTTCATAGGCTGGTTGTTTATTGATAATCTGATCGACTTCCTCTTTTGTCAAAGGAGGAGATGTTTCTATGTTCCTTTGAGCAGAAGTACATCATTTCTCTATCTCTTGTGAAGACTGAAATGGAGGCTGGGTGTCTTCTTGAGCCTCAGCTAAAAGGGATGATGAATCATCATTAGTTAAGTTTGCAGTTGGATCCTGAGGATTTTCTTCTATTTCTTGATTAATTTCTTCCTCAAATGATTCATCTAGGTTGTTGTGATAGTTTTTTTGGGTATGAAATTCATGAATGGCTGCTAAGAGATCCTCAGGATGCATATTAACCAAATCCTCATCAATATCTAATATGTATTGTATGATGTTCTGAGATTGATCACGATGATTTGCAGTCCATGATAAAGATGAAGATTTTTCTTTATATTTTTCATAAAATACTTGGTGCATGTCTTTTAAAGAAAACAAGCTCTTAGGTTCTAACCATTCATACCAATCCCTTGCCTTACCTTCTAATGTTGCCATGAACATTTTCATAAGATAGTCCTCATGCCATTCAACTTTTAACCTCCATACATGTATATGAAACTTGATGAGATGTAACAAAGGGTCATCAAACTTTTCATCTTGAAAAATAGGTAGGTTTTTTAGCCAATCTATTTGAGGCATTTTGTGTGGGAATCCAGGGATATGATCTCTGTTCATTGGAGCATATCTCCTTTGTATCCTTAGATCCATGTTTGTAAATCAGAAAAGGTCACTGAATCTTTTTAACCAGTCTAGAGTTCTCTACTAGTGCAGTCATTTGATATTTTGGGAGTTGTGGAGTCGCTAGGTGGAATATTTGAACTTTGTTGTCCACCAACAGCATGATTGGGTTTTCTGGTAAAGTAATAGGCCTACTGGGGCCAGTGGAGTCACCAGGTGGAAATTTTTAGCTCTTTTGGAGGTAAAATGTTTTATGGTCCACCACCAATGTTTATTATGAAAACCAATCTGAAATGGTTTTGGGGTTTTCTGAGTTTCTATGGACGTTGAAGGACTAATGAGTCTATAAGAGCTTGCTAGGCAACTATGAAATCAGAAGTCCCACCGTGATCGCCAAAATGTTGGGGTCCTATGATTTGGCTAATTGGCAAACCAAATGACAAGGCAACATATAAACCAAGCTTTAGAGCTCTAAGATCTAGCCCTCCTAGTCTCAGAGAGGGATCTCTCAATATGTTTGTAGGGATATAACTTGATACTTTTAAGAGGTTGATTTTAGGCTA
Organism: Pinus albicaulis; assembly: GCA_034641835.2. Taxonomy (NCBI): domain Eukaryota; kingdom Viridiplantae; phylum Streptophyta; class Pinopsida; order Pinales; family Pinaceae; genus Pinus; species Pinus albicaulis. The sequence goes on along the minus strand of CM076577.1, from coordinate 227,555,007 downwards.
GTTATGAGGTGAAAATTTGTTTGTTTGTTGGTTGTACATAGATGATCTAGGCAGCATAGATAGAGTGTGAAAATCTACAAGCCATTGGGCAATGGAGTCATGTAGAAGTCTAAACAGTTCTGATTGATGAATTTGGGGAACCAAAGGGAAAATATAACTTAGTCAATGGATCTGTGGGATCATATAGGTGGGATGAGATGAACATCAAGGATTTGGAAGGAAAAGTAGAACTTTAAGGGCTGTTAAGACTCCTTAATCATGCATACTTTTCAACGAAGGGACTTGCAATTATATCTAAACATAAATAAATATTAAATAGCAAGGGATAACCATGAATCCTACCAACATACTTTATGCAGATAACATATACAAGACAGAATTTTAAGCAAGACAAAGAATGGGAGGAACACTCTATTTCTTCTAATTGTTTCACTTAAAGGAGTTAGAAAACATATAAGAAACACAACTAATTGCATCCATAAAAGGGGGAACACCCAAGCATCTAAGACTGCAATTATAAATACCTTCAAATATGACTATCTCAGCAAGAAACATAGGGTAATATCAGGACAAATCTTCTTTGTCGGGCTGCAGACAATAACATTTGAAGGATGATTTCAAAAATAGCTTCCGAGAGGCAACAAGTAGACAGGGCAAACCATAATTCAACCTTGACACCAATTATTTGAACTATTCTGAAATAAACAAGCTTAAGGGTTTAAAATCAATCAAACTACTAAATAAAACCTTCAGCAGATGAAAACATAAAGGCAGTGACGAGTAAACAGGCCTAAGGTGCTTCTAGGAGACATTTCTTAGCCTAAGCTTTTTACTCTACTGCAAGCAAAGCATAATGGAACAAAGTGAAAAACAGGAAATAAAATTAATGAATAGAGAGTAATTAACCAAAACTAGGCTCAGGGATCCAATGGTCTAGCCTCCTTCATCAACAGAAAATAAAATACATCCACACTTCTTCAAAACACCAATTCTTCTTTCAAAACAGTAGTCTATGTATTACTTCAGAATTCATCAAGTGCCAACCTTTTACAATGAGAGTCTTAATAGGATTTATAAGTGAATGGGGAGGAGAGGTGATAGAGATGGTCTTAATGGTTAATTAAAATAGAGGAGAAAACATTCAAATGCCCATTCTGTGTCATAAATATTACATTAACTTCTTGCCCATTCTAGTAATTCTCGTAGACTTTGAGGCCTAATTGATAGGCTGGTAATAACTCCAAAGAGTGTCTTTGTAGAGAAGTCTTCTGGCTGCTGCAGTCTTCTCTTTTCTTCCGGTACAAGTAAAATGGACAATATGGGTTTTGAGACCACCCATACCTTTACAATAACTTCCTTAATAGTTTTAAAGAATTTTTTTCAGCATAATAGCTGTCAAGGTGTCTTTAGTCCTGAGAGGAGTAAATAGCTTCACTGATGTGTCATTCGAAGCTTTCCTTTGTTGATTTGTCTATATTTTTCATCTAACCCCGATTTGGCTTTAACTGTGTTTTTATCTTTGACCTGCAAGTTAAGCTTTTAATTTCCTGAATTATACCTTAACCACTGCGCTTTAATCCTTATCGATCCTCACTTTAACTCTGTGGCATACAGGTGTTTATTCTATGCACTAGAGAGTTTGATTTTTAATCAATGTCCATAAACATTTGATTAAACTTTGAAGTTCGACCCCTCGGCCCTCTGACACTGTTTCCTTGGTTGTGGGAGACCTTTAACACCATTAGCCACCATAAAAACCTACAAAACGAACAAACTGGTTATCAAATCTGGTGGGTGTGGATCAATTGCTTCAAAAGGCTCTAGTAGAGGTGGAGGAGCGATTGCAGAGAAAGTGTATGCAGTGGAGATGAGTGTCAATGGCGGAAACCTGAAACTAGGGTTTGAGTGAGGTTTTGGGCGTGAAGAACAGGATGGCGGTATTGGAAAACCGGTAGTGTTTTTCGCATAGGGTTTGGGTGGTAAGTGGTAATGAGCGGGGGGAACGCGATACGTGTTAATGGCTGACACGTATGCTCCTAAAAACCACCTATTTCACGTTCAAAATGGGTTTTGGACAGCTATGGAAAAATGGGTGCGAAAACGTCTGTGGACCGTTGGATTTTGGGGGGCAAATCAGATCAATGGTGGAGATTTGAAGGGAACACAGTGGAAAGGCCCAGCATGGTCATATGGGACCAACAGTAATATATGGAAAATTAAAGAAAATACATATAAAAGTGGCCATGGGTGGAAGAGGAGGTGAATCAATGTCGGCCGTCGGATCAGTGAGACGGATGGTCGGGATTCATTTCGGCGGATCGACGATCGGAGGAGCAGAGGGTTCTGGAACAAGGCTTTTGGAATTTGTGATGGTCAATCGCCGATGGGAGAGGTAATGTGAAGGGCGGAGGACCGTAGGATCAGGATCAGGATCAACGGCTAGGATTTGCGATCGGAGTTTCAGATATCGGCAGTCCAGGCAGGCGGGATTTTGGATTTGTGATGTGCCGATGTGATGGAGGGAAGCGATGGTCGTCGGATCTCAGGGGAAATGGACGGTCGAGATCTCATCGGCAGGGGATTCCATCGGAGGGGGAGATCATCAGAGGGAAATTGCGATGTGCCGACAGCCATCAGATCTTAGAGGGAATGGACGACTGACATGGAGTCGAGGGATTGGCCTTCGGAAAAAAATGGAAAGGGACGTGGGACTGGTGGAAAGCCGAAATGCTGATGGAGCACGGATCGTCAGATGGTTTTGATCAACGACTGAGATCTTCTCGGTAGTGAAACCATCGCGCGAGAGGAAAAATGAATTTACAAGGGAGAAAACAGGTGAATCGACCTCTGATAGCGAGAAATGGGCTAAAGACCTATAGCCAATAGTCGCGGGTCCCGGTCACATGGTGGAAGGCGTTGAGAACTTAAGCCCACAGGGGCCTAAATCTGTTTATATGAAAATGATCGGATTTAAAGGCCGAAATGGGTTTTTGAGGGTTTTTTAAAGGTTCCGATAGAGTGAAGGAACGGTTTTAAAGCCAAATAAAGGGGATTTACATGGTTTTAAAGGGAATTTTGGAGGGAGTGAAGGATAAATGAGGGGGAAAATGAGTGATATGAAGGGAATTATGAAGATAAAATGGAGGAATGAAATGATGGAGATGAGTCTTTGAAAAATAGTTTTCTCTTTGGAAACAACAGGATTTTGAAGTGAAAACATTAGGGAAGGTAGGTTTCTTTGGACAGAGAGAACAAATAGGCTTCGAGAACTAACATGTTAACTTGAAAATGTTTCTTTAAGGATGCAAACTAATTATAGCCATTACTAGGTATAATAGAAATTATAGATGGCTAACAATATCCATAATAAAGCTTGTAATCATTAGGGAATTCATAAATTTTGTTTATTCCATCCCTAAATCATTCAAAAGCACAAACACCTCTTTATATGTCCGAGGAAAATTATGAAAATGTGGGAGAACATTATCATCTATATTCTATTAAGTAAATAGAAATTGACGTAGCAAATATTGGTCAAATATTACTACTATGCTCAATCCTAGCATCATCCTCTTGAGGCGCATCCTCCTCCAAGGATGTAGTAAATAATTCATAGATAATGGAAAAAATTTCATCCTCCATTTGGATATAATTACCTTTCTCTTCCATTGTATTTGAGTGTAGTCCACTAATGTTACCATCGGAAATACAGTATGAAGTTCACTACCATCACTACGATTATCACTACTATCACATAGATCTATAAATGAAGTATCAACGATCTTCTCTTTAAGTATCTTCCTAATTTACAAAAGAGTATGATTAGTAAAACTTGGAAATGTTAAAAAGGTATAGAAACATGACCAAAAACATATAATTCCTCTCCTTATAATGAATATAATATTACCATAAGGTATATCTATTTCCTCATTTTCAATTCCCATATTGATTACAACGGTTTTCAACCATCTGTATGACAACACATCTCTTTTTTAGTCCTTGGAACTTAGTACCCACAATAAATGTGACAAAATTCATACCACTCTATTGATCCAACTTGGGGAGGGATGACATCATTAACTCCGTCACCATAAAAAGGATCAAGACTATAATTAATATTAACACCATTAAAAGGGCCATCACCAACATCTTATTATAAAGATATATTGATTATATATGTTGTATTAACATAATTAGCATGACATGGGATTCTATTGTGATCATATTCTTCAAAATCATTTAAGGTATCATACATGACTAAATATAAAACTCTATGGAGTATCTCCTCATGGGAATTGCCATCAAAACCATTATCATTGACTATATTTGACATTATCTATTTCTAGCATGCAATAGGCACATTGATAGAATTTCTTAAAAACATTTAAGGAAAAAACTCTATGGACTTTCAAAAATTTAATTCAAGAAAAAAAAAGTATTTCTAATGAAAATTTAACTTATTTCCACTTGAAAAGGATGGTTTACTGTTTGGTTAAACAAATTGAAGTTCAAAGAGGTTTCCTCTAGTTGAAATAATTTTTAGATGTGGGAAAAGAACAATGGAATAAAGATATTCAAATGACAAACAAAACACACATGAGAACAAGGATGATAAATTGAGAGCAAGGTGATCAAATTTAGCCCTTTGTTTGACAACTTATAGAGAAAGGAGCATATTAATAAAGTTTTAGTTAGTTACGTTGATGTATTTAAAATGTCAATAAAGGATTGATTGAGTTTGATTATGTCGGCTTCAAACAAGAAAGGAAATTTCCCAAATATGACAAAGCAATTAACACTTTATTAAAAATTTTTCAAAATGTCAACATAACATTATAACAATTTTTTTTTGGTTTTTTTTAATCAGAAAGAGTATTAATATTATATAAATTTTTACTTGATTCATGGGAAATACATCAGTAATTACATTGCAACTTCTTCAAAATTTATATCATTTTTCTCTTATCCAAGAGATATGCTAAACTTTCCTCAATAGCATATTGTTGAGCGACAAAAATCTGGTTCATATAAGTGTATACCTTACATAATTTCCCCAACAGAACACAACATTTACAAAACATAAAACTATTGGTTGATAACAAATTCCTCGATGACTCTAAACCTTTTGAAATCATTTGGAAGCGCCATTAAGGGAAAATTGATGACCTAATTTGGCCATTGATGTGCTATTCTCCTACCATCCATCCTTAGTTATCTTGTTTGTAGGATTTTTTATGGTCTAATACATGAAAATATGTTATTGATGGAATGTATTTTACCATTTTCATTCTCTTTTCATGATATTTTATAGATACTTTTCCTTCAACATCGAGCCTTTAACAAAATGCTGCAAAATAAGGAGGGAATCTCCCGGGATTGTGAGCTCTTTAACATACTCCTCTTTGGAAATAAAAAGGCCCATATAAATACCATGAATCTCTGCTTGGTTATTTTCCATATGACCAAGTCCCCATGAGTACCTAATCACTTTGTCATCCACAGGGCCATAAAGAGCCCCTCCCCCTCCTTCCAATCCTATATTTTGTTTGGATGCCCCATAAAAATAGAAAATCCATCATTGTCTACTATTTTTCCATGTTATTAATTCTACATATGTCATTCTAATATTCCATCATTCTCCCATATTTTGTTGACTCTGGCCAGTAATTTATGGATTTTTATACATACCTACCAATTTACAACCCATACTTTCTCTAACTGATCCAACTCTTTCATAGAAGAGCTATGATCTCACATTTGATCTTCAAATTAGGCACATGAAGATAATGCTTTAATTACAATGCTTTGGGGAGGTTTAAGCTTGTTATTAAAGACTGCATTGTTCCTGGCAGGCCAAACTTTCCAACATATAAATTTGGGAGGAGCTTTCCAATACATTTTGAGAAGAGGTTTCCATATAAGACCACCTTTGTAATTATTTTCCCAAGAGGAGAAGAGTATTCCTTGTAGAGAAAAGGTCCATTTGGCAATAATGTGGAGAGGAGATGTTGCTTCTATCCATACCTTTTTTGTATATTCACATTCCAAAAAAATATGAGAGATATCTTCCACTTTGCTCTTGCAAATAGAGCATCTTAAGGAGTCATGGATGCATCTCTTTTGAAGGTTCTCAGCTGTCAATATTTTTTTTTGTATGAGGAACCAAGTGGAGTAATTCACCTTTGTATTAGCACGAGTCTTCCATATTCTTTTCCAAATGCTAAGCTTTTGAGGCACACTATAATAAAGATAAAATATGCATAGACTTCCTTAACTAAATAGTCTAAAGCATTCCAACCAATTTTAACTTTATCCTCCTTTCTCTAAGGTGCACAACCTATCATCCATTCACGGATCTTCATGGAAAAGCGTGCTGGACATTTCGTGGAACATTACTTAAGTTCCAGTTCATTCAATTTCCATCTTCGTCCCAATTGGAAATTTCAGCCAATGTAAATTTCCTTTAAGCACAATTTTTTTCTTTCGCAAGGGAAGGAATTCGAGAAATTTCTCAAGAAGTCATTGGTCCATAATGTTATCAAAACATAGATTAATAATGTTACCATTTCTTTTCTTCCAATAAAAACCTAAGCGGATGAGAGGGGATGTTGAAACAAATAATTTCCAGGTCAAGGAACATCCTTAAACATATTTTTCCTTCAAGACTTCTTTCCACTAGTCTTCTTCTTGGGTGAAAAATATCAAAACTAGTTTTTCTCTTATTTGCTTATTTATTATCAATGGACCTCGTATTCCCAAACCCCCATGATTTTTAGGGGGGTAGAAATTTGAATAATAGATTAATTATTCACCGAGATTAGCCTGATTACACACTATTTGAGCTTCATGCATAATACATAACCTCTTCTACAATTGATCATCAATTTTCGGAAATTAGAAGCAGTCGCATGCGCACTTTAAAACATAATCAAGCACACATATAACACAGTATGTAATGGGGAAAGCTTACAGATGAAAACCCCCAACTATCTGTATATTATAATGATAGAGCACATTTAACAATACATAGCACAAAGCTCCTCATAGCTCTCAGCACTATCTCACATGCTACACACAAACTATCTCACATAGCACAATGTATGAAAGTAACATGATCCTTCGTTGCACACAATCTCTGATATGATGGTACCTGATGTCGATGTGTTTGGATCTATCATGAAATACTGGATTAGCTGAGAGTTTAATGCAACTCTGGTTATCACAATAAATCACAGTAGGCTCCAAGTGTGACCCGAACAACCCGACTAGGATCTTCCTCATCCATATAGCCTCGCATGTAGCCAAGCTTGTTGCCATATACTCGGCCTCTGCTGAACTGAGTGCCACAGATCTCTACTTCCTGCTGTACCAAGAAACTGTTGTCGACCCGATACTGAAGATCCCTCCAGATGTGCTCTTTCTGTCCGTTGGGCTCGCTGCCCAATCTGCATCCGTGAAGCCACATAGCTTCACCTCATCCTCCTATCTGTACCACAATCCATATCCCGATGTGCCTCTAAGATAACGCAATACATGCTTTCCTTCCTTCCAGAAGATCTTGGTAGGCTTAACCATAGCTTGTGAAAGCTGGTTAACAGCATAGCATATATCGGGTCGTGTATTGACTAGATACATGAGCGACCCCACCAACTGTCAGTAAACAGTGGCATCCACTACCTATGTTGAAGTAGTATCCTCCTTCCTCCAACCACCAGGAAGAGGAGTATCAATAGGCTTGCAACCATGCATGTTGAACTTCTCCAGTATCTCCCAGGCATACTTACCCTGAGAAACAAACAGTCCATCACCGCGCTGCCAAATTTCCAACCCCAGGAAATAATGAAGGAGGCCCAAGTCCTTCATCTCAAACTCTCTTGCAAGATCCTCCTTGCATGAAAGTATCAAAAGCTCATCACCTGTCAAAATCAAATCATCTACATAAAGTACAATGATCAGCAACTTACCCTCCACCACAATCTGGTATAGGTTAGGATCCGCCTCACTCTTGGAGAATCCAAGTCCAGTGAAATAACTGTCTATTCGTGTGTACCAAGCACGAGGTGCTTGTTTCAACCCATACATCGCTTTCTTGAGCCTGCACACATGCGACTCACTGCTGAAGATCTCGAAACCTTCGGGCTGCTCTATGTACACCTCCTCCTCAATGAATCCGTTGAGGAACACAGTCTTCACATCCATCTGATGAATGTGCCACCCCATCTACGCTGAGAGAGCAAGCATCATCCGTATGGAAGAATACCTTGCGATAGGTGCAAAGGTCTCCTCATAATCGATCCCCTCTATCTGTGAGAAGCCTCGAGCAACAAATCTTTCCTTGTACTTCTCCACACTCCCCCGTCGGTACACTGCTTCATGAGTCCATCTGAACCCTGCCAGTTTCCTGTTCTTCGATGGTCTCCCTTCTGTATTTCTGACAATCGAATCATACTCTTCCACCATGGCATCTACCATGCGGGGGGTCCTCCATTCCTCGAGGATGACAAGCTCACGTGCCGACTTCCATGCCACCATGTATCCGATGTCTGGAGTCGATGTGTCTGTCTGTGGCCCTTCGTGTAGGGTCCTACAACCTTCTGCGCATCTTAGCCAATCGCTAAACACGCCAGTGTTACGCCCTGCGATGGTTGGTGTTGCATGGTGGTCTCTCCATATGCAGACTTCCTCTTGTGGATGATCCACATCTTGAAGCTCATCCTTAGGAACTAATAGCTCCTCATCTGCATGCAAGTGTGGCTCCCTCTCAAGCGAACACTTCATGGCTTTCTCCTCCTGAAATTTGATATCCCGTCGCACAACAGTCTTGCGACTGTCTGGAAAATACACACGATAGTTGTGGGGCATATCGGTGTACCCCACAAATATCCCAACCTCTGCAGTTGGCTCCAGCTTCTTCCTGGCATCCTTCGTCACATGAATGTAAACAGGTGAACCAAAAATCCTCAAATGGGAAATATCAGGCCTCTTACCAGAAAACGCCTCCTCGGGTGTACTCATGCCAAGTATCTTGTGAGGACAACGGTTGCCGCCTCTTGCGTGTGCATGAATCGCCGCAAGTGAACAGGTAGGCCACGATCATGCGGCATCGCCGTGCGGCGGCACCTGATCGTTGTTCTTCCGCTCGGCAACCCGGATTCCTCTTTTGTGGGTCCCGCGGGGTCTTACTGTGAGCTCTCTTCGAATTCCTTCTGCCCTGTAAAAGTCCTTGAATTCACCAGAGATGAATTCACCACCATTGTCGCTCCTAAGTGTCTTCACCTGCTTCCCCGATTCCTTCTCAACCAGCGCCTTGAACTCACAGAACTTTTAGTATGTCTCGCTCTTCTTCTGCATGAAGAAGATCCAACACTTCCGAGAATAATCATTAACAAAGATCACATAGTACCTGTGCTTTGATGTCGAAGCTACTGATAAAGGTCCACACACGCCTGTGTGAATTCTCTCAAGGATCATCGTGGCACGACTATCCTTCTTGTGAAAGGTGGCTTTCACAAATTTTCCCAAGGTACATCCCTTGCACTGATCTGACTGCGCAAGAGTACCCTTAGAAAGCCCAGTAGAAATCTGTTGTAGTATCTTCAAAGCTCCATGGTGAAGGTGGCCCAATCTCCGGTGCCACAGCTCGCCATCATCTCGGCTCACCACTCCTTTTGCTTTGCATGCCATTGCTACGTAGCCATCTACTTGAAATTGATAAAGGTTCTTGACTCGAACCCCTATCTTTCGGGTTTCTCCAGTTGTCTTACTGCGCAGGAAAGCCTTTCCCTTGCTGAAGACAACATCATATCCCTTGTCTTCTAACATCGCCACAGAGATAAGATTCTTCTTCAATCCTGGAACATGCATCACTTCCTTCAATACGAAGGGTTTACCGGACTCCCTCTCAAAGGAAATGGTACCGATACCGGTCGCACTGTATCTACCATCATCGCCCATCTCGATGTGCACTCCAAGATCTTTCTCATCCAGATCTGAAAACAAATCTCGATCTCTAGTCATGTGAAAAGACGCACCACTATCCAAGAACCATCTGATCCCATCACACTTGAGACCAAGCATGCGATCGGCCAAAAAATCTAGCTCAATTTGCGAGGCTAAGGCCTCTCCGTGACTGCCAGTCCGGCAACTTTGCTTATTTTTCTTCTTCTGCTGACAATTTGTGGCATAATGTCCGTGTTGGTGACAGTGAAAGCACTTCACCTTGGACATGTCCTACTTCTTGCCTTTCGCACCGAAATGAGAAGCTTTCTTGCTCTTCCTCTTCTTTGATTTGGCAGCCAAAGTGAAATTCTCTTCATCAGAGTTCCTTGATGAAGATCCGTCCCTGGTACTCCACCTTATCTCCTCTTACACAAGATCCGACCAAAGTCGCTCCCATCCTGGCAATTTCTCCCGACCATTGACAGAGTCCTGATAGGAATGCCAACTCTTCGGAAGCCCAAGGAGAGCCAAGCTCACCAAGTCCTCATCATCTACAGTCACCCCCACACTTCCCAGCTCATCCCTGCAGTGGATGAACTTCGTGAGGTACTTGAGGCTGCGTAGCCTTTCTCCATCTTTATGTTTAAATTTTATCCTTGGCCTTAGCCTCTGCAGGCCATGCTTGCTTTGAAATAAATCCTTCAACGTACACATCAAGTATGGAGAAGCTTTTACCATGCGGGCTGGACACAATGTGAGTGATCCTTCACGCCCTCCAACAGAATCCTTCGACACCTTGCCATCTTCTTTTGCCAAGCCTCAACTTGAGCAGCATCAGTAGGCTTTGGGACTTCAGCATCTATGAAATCCTTCAGCCCGTTATCATCTAACACCACCTCCATCCTATCTCTCCATGCAATATAATTTGAGCTGCCTTCAAGAGCATACTCCAATCGCAATCCTTGATAAGACATTTTGAATTCGACACCAAGAAAACACTGCTGCAAATTCGAATTCCAAGCTCAAAACTCAACTGCTTCTGGATCTGTGAGAACAAATTATTTCTAGCACAGAGATCGACTATAGGGGCATTTACTGGATATATCACCTTTCAGAGAAAGGATGGATCCAAAAACTACCTAGCCCTCGTACGGACTGCATCTCACAGAAATAAAATGTAATCACTGTAATAGATCCGATGATCAATTTCGCTCTGATACCATGTAGAAATTTGAATAATAGATGAATTATTCACCGAGATTATCCTGATTACACACTATTTGAGCTTCATGCATAATACATAACCTCTTCTAGAATCGATCATCAATTTGCGGAAATTAGAAGCAGTCGCATGCGCACATTAAAACATAATCAAGCACACATATAACAAAGTATGTAATGGGGAAAGCTTACAGCTGAAAACCCCCAACTATCTATATATTATAATGATAGAGAACATGTAACAATACATAGCACAAATCTCCTCACAGCTCTCAGCACTATCTCACATGCTACACACAAACTAGCTCAGATATGAACAAGTCACAAGTTCAAATCTCCTCCACCTATCTGCCTGCCTCTACTGCGCAATCCAAGATGAATGATGATGAGATCCAAGTTCGAATCCCACTGGCTTGTACTGCGCAATCCTCATTGGCAATCTCAATCAATGTGTGTGCAAATCTCATGCACAGCTATAGTCACAACTGATAGTCACACTCACCCTTTCACCCACCTCTAACATTGGTCTCCACTGAACTGTCCATGCATTGCAGTTAACTGATGTGTTCTTTAGTTGATTTATGAGTTAATAATTAGTGAATTAATTAATAATTAATTCACACCACTCATCACTAGTGTATTTATCAGTTAGACTAAATACAACTAGTTAAACTAAGTTAAACCGAACACAACTCCACCAACTGTCTCATCAACTCCACCAAACTCTGCGACATGAGTTCTAACTGAAGTCAACCATGCAATAGCTCAACTAACCCATAGGAAAAGCGTATTTCCTTCTGTCAGCGGCATGTGCCACATCCAATAATCAAACTGAAGTGCTCCAAGAGGATAAGATAATGTTTATAATCTAAATATTATTAAGGGTTAATAATATTTGACTGTTCTATTTTTAGCCCGGCAGTCTAAAAATAGATTCCGCCCAATGTCTAAAAATAGAGGTCCATCTATTTTTACCAACTTGACCAACCATCCACAAATAGCATCCTGCAACTCATAGACCATGATCCATATGTCTAAAAATAGACATAGTCTAAAAATAGAATTTGCGCCAAAAATAGCCTGCGGGCCCACTTAGTGAAGGCAACTTCTTTTCACTAAGCTCCATCATCTTGTTGCATTCTCAACAGCCTTCACCAAAGCCCATTAAAGAAATGGAATTTTTTGAGCCAACTTACCATAGGAATTTATGATTTTATTTTTCTAAAGTCGAAAGGATGCTTTGTGGAGTAAAGAGAGCTGAGAATTGGTATAAAGGTAGAGAAAATAAAACTACCTGGATAAGAATAATACAACTAGCAAGGTTGAGCCATCGAGCTCCTAAGAGGCAAATTTCCTTTTAAATTTTGCTACGAATCTTTCCCATTCTTGAGATTAATGAAATTTTAAGCAAATTGGAATTCCTAGATATATGAATTCCTTCGATGATTCAACTATTTGAAACCCCAAAATTATTCCAATATGTCTTTTCTTCCTTAATGATACATTCCATTTATAAATCAAATATTTTCCTGAGTTTGTTTGGCCTCCAGATGCTTCAAGAAACAAATGATTTTTTTTAAAACCTTTTAGCTATTATTGTGGAGGCAACCCCTAACAAGAGTACATATCATCAATAAATTTTGAGTGATTGATACTTTTGATACCTCTAGTAAATCTAATTATTGGAAGGATCACACATCTCCTTTTATATTCTATCCTATGACTAAGAGAAATTGCCAAGATAATATATAAGAAAGGAGATAGAGGAAAACCTTGATGAAGCCCTTAGGAGGCTCGAAAGAAACTAGCCAATCTTCCATTAAGCAAAGGAGAAATGCATGGTGCTTTGATACATTAAGAAACCCATTGAGTAAATTTAGCATCAAAGAAAAATGTGTTCATTAATTTGAAGAGAAAGTGATGACCTACTCTCTCAAAGCCATTTTTTATATCTAACTTGATGATCATGCCTATATCTTCCAGGTTTTGGTTGGAGTTGATTTCCTCTTGAACCAAGATGATATTATCAAATATCTATCTCTCAGGCAAAAAACCTCCCTAATATTTTGAGATAATTTTAGGTAGAATAGGCTTAAGCCTTTGAGATCACTTTATAAGAGACATTAAAGATTGATATTTGTTGGAATCTTGAAAACGAAGTAGGAGTTAGATCTTTTGGGAATATTAAAAATTTGGAAAGGGATGGGAAATAATTAGAAGAATATAAAAAAATGGGAAAGGAATGGGAAATAATTAGAGGAAGAAGCTATATGCATTAAGGTAAACATGGAATAAAGTGTGGAAATTCTAGTTTACAAGGTAGAATATCCCGAGAAGGAGGAAGAGGATGAAAATATTAAGGTGAAACACTAATAGAAGGAGAAGTATAAGGGGTAAAACTAGCACAAAATAGGTATAGAGGCAAGGGAACATCTCCCATATGAAAGAATTGTAAGAAGCCACCTCTAGAAGGATCCGAACTAAATGTTGCAATGTAGAGGCACATTGCATAGCACAAGGTTTTGTTAGTTGAAACAAGGTCGCCATTGTTCATAATCCAGATAAATTAGAAGATATTGTTCATGAGTACATAGTTTCTACTATCAACAAGAAATTAGACAAAATAAATAGATCACATCATACCAAATATAGTGTTTTCCTCAAGGAAAACCATTAAATATCATTTAAACCTCAACCTATACTTGGATACAAAGGAGATGATAACATTCCACATGGATTTTTCTTCAGAGAAGAACAACTCCCTACTAACAAGTATTAAAGAAGTGTTATAACGACTCACGGAAAATAGTACTTGTTGTTAAAAGTCATCGAGGCTTTAAAGCATGCTCCAAAGGATGATAAGGAAACAAGTAATGAGGGAGAAATGGAAGACAACAAAATTGATGAGGATTCCCAACACCTCATCTCCCTTGATGATTATGAAAAATAATGCAAATAATCTTTATTTCCCCTATGAAAATAGAGATTCAATTTATTTGTTTTATTTTTTACTAACATGATAGCATAGGATTTAGTGACCAAGGGACAAGCTAGATTTTAAATTTATTTGTACTAAGAGTTCGTGGTCAAGGGCCAAGCTATTTCCAATACAATTTTGTTTTGTTTTTTTTCTATTAGGGCATACTCAAACTTTTTCAAATTTTGAATATTGCATTCTTCAAACTAATGGTCTTAGACAAACTATTATAAAGGATATTGGGTGATGGTTTCTTAACTAAATTCTTTAAAATCAATGTTAATATTTTAATAATTGGTATATGTGAATAAACAATCTACCACTTTTTTTTAAAACATTTTTAGTGTCTTTTGTTTGAGAGATGTCTATTTTAATAACTGGTGTATGTGAATAAGCAATCTACCACTTATTATTTTTTAAACATTTTTAGTGTTTTTTGTTTGAGAGATGACTAGAACAAACAAGTGATTTAACCAAAGAAACCAACATCTTACACCCAAGAAAACAAAAAACTTCAATTTTAGATTCCAAAATGTAGTTGTTGAGAAATGCTAGGAACTTTACTTCTCAAGCATTACTTACAAACTTTATTATAAAAGTAAATAGAGATGGAGTAAGGAAAATTTTGAGGAAAATTTATGATAAAGTGTAAAGATGAAATGCTAGGAATTTTACTACTCAAATCTCTTAGGCATTGCTTATAAACTTTATTATAAAATTAAATATAAATAGATGATCAATGAAACTTTTAACCATGGAAATTTATGATAAAATGTAAAAATAAGTTGTCATTATCACATCATATACAACTACTTTATCAATTTTAATTGCCAAAAAAAATATTCAACAAACCCCTCAAACTAAAATCTTTTAACCATCAATTATTAAAAAGATAAAAATGAATAAATTAATCTATTTTAACATATATAATAATAATAATAAATATTTAATTACATATTTAATTTATAATATAATAATACATTTTTACACTACTTTAACTAATTAACTTTTGTATGATTTGACTAATTAATTTTTATAGATATACATACATGCCCATTTCACTTTTATAGGTATACATAGGTATGTCAACCTCCAAAGTGAAACATGCATTCTTCCCTCATGGGCCCACTCAATCTCTAAATTGCATCAGGGAATGATCTTATCCTTTTGCATGCCAACCTGCAACCTCAGTGAATACAGATTCATGTTTGTGGGGTAGAGGTTGGATAATGAAAGCATTTAAAGGAGATACTTCTCAAAAGTTGTCAGTGGGTACACATCCAATGTTGAAACATCAAATTTTATTCACGCTTCATGATGTACCATGAACAGAACAACCAGACACTTTATCAAAGATTCCTCTCTAATGTTATGGAATATAAAGCCAATTGATAACAGGAGGAACTCAGTCCAGAGCCATTTTTCAAACTTGTAAACAATATATACGGCCTTGAAAACACACAAGTGACAAGTGCACATGCTTAAAACTAGACTGAAGCACGACATATTACATTAATAAAAATCACATCCTAGAAAATCAGTAAGCCATGTTAGAAATAATTTACCTGAGGGCTAGTGGTAAGTTTAAGACAAAGGGATGATCAAATATGTATTAGTGCATATAATTTATAATATAAAACCAACAAAACTTAGGGAGTTGGTTTTTTTTTTAAAGCCCATTTGAATATGTCAAAAAGTCATAAACAAAAAGTCAAAGATGGCATGAAACTTTATCTGAGTGTACCATAATGAATAGGAAAGATCGCATATTTAGAGAATAACACGACTATGAGAAAACAAATATATTTATGGTGGATAAAGAAGATGATATGAATTTTATATGGACAGTGGTTGTTACTAATATAAAAAATACATAAATTTGACAGTTCTAGTTTCAATAACGAAATAGTTTTCTTTACGCCAGAGGCGTTTTCTTTGTTGGCTTTGGGAGATACTGTCCACCCCAACAAATGAGAAGCTTTTCTTATCGTCCTTTCAGCCAATACAATTTAGACACGTGGCACCTCCTCAAACCTCTATCTGTTCTTTTGTCCCTCCAACTTTCTCAATTCTGTCAGCTTCCGTGCGGCGTTCCCTTTGCACCACCGTGCAAATGCTAGTATATAATCTTGTTGACGATTTTTTTAAATTCTGATTCACAATCTGTAGCTCTGTGCCAGTAAAGCAGAAAAGAAACGAATGAAGAGTTGAAAACTACTTTAATATTAACATTTCTTTTCAGATAACATAAAGTAAAGCAGAAAAGAAACAAATGAAGGGTTGAAAACTACTTTAATATTAACATTTGTTTTCAGATAAGCAGAGGTTCATCATCTCATACTTTAAAAATAGTTTTTATAAGAATACAAAAAAATTAATAAATGAAAAATAGTTATTATTTTTTTGAAAAAATAAATTTTAATTTTGTTAAATTAATTGAAATGATTAAAATGAAAAGCAATGTTTAATAAAACATAAATGATATATGATAGTTGAATGAGCAGTTGTTGTATTATGAAACATTTAAATTTTATAAAAAATATTTTATACAAAATTAAATTCAATGCAATTTATTTTTTTAACTATATATTAAATAAATAAATAATTTAAAATCTTAATTAGATAATGAAGAATAAAAACTTTTAACATATTTATAGAAAATCAATTAACTGATTATATTTCACAATAATCACAAAAAGATAATAATAAAATATATGGTAATATAAATATTTTAATTTTTGATATAAAAAAGTTTATGAGTTCAATTAATATGAATTTGGTTTACAGGAATAATAATGAAATGTATACTAATTTATATAATATATATATATATCTATTTATTTTCTCACATCTTAATAAATGTTTTTAAATATTTATAAATATATTTTTTAAAATAAAAAGAAATTAGATTTTCAATAACAACAATAATATGTAAATAATCACTTTTAGTGATAATCACATATGAATATATTTTGTCAATGTCTATGAATAATAATAATAACTAGCCTAGATTCATATTAACTCAGGATCTATCAGTTTATCTATGAGTTTCGTTTATCTTTAGGATAAGATGAACAATAATAATAACCAGCCCAGATCCATCTTAACTCTCGATCTATCAAATCTCTCGAGGTGCAAACCTTTTTTTTTTAGTGCAAAACTTGAGGAAAGGTTTGCACCTCGATAGATTGATCCCTCCCTTCCTGAGCTTGATAGATTCGGAGTTAAGGTGGATCTAGGCTAGTTTCAATCGTGTGTATAGTGTGTAGCCAAGGATTTTTTTTTTATCAATAATATGTAAATATATCTATTAAAATTAATATAATCAATTTAAATATGCTAAATATGTCTAATATTAACCTTGTCATTTTAATTTTAAATTTGCTTAGTTACATCAGATTGCTAAGATGATAAATATTGTTAATAAATTTAATGATGAAAAAAAGATGAAGTACAAATTTTGAATGCAAAATGACAATAATAGTGTTGAATGATAGAAAAAGTGAATAATAAGAATGTTTTCAATTACAAATAGTCTTCATTGTGATCAATCTCAAACTATTTTCTTTTACTATTCTTATTGTCACCCTTGTTATATTTGTCATATTTTCATATGGTAAGCCATTTACATCTTTAGCTTTAGTTGGAGTAAACATCATACCTTGTCTCTTTTGCTCTCCAATATTAATAGGTTGAATTACTAAAACACAAAAACCAATGTACATTGTCAATAATGTTTTGCGCTTACACTGAAATCAATGCACATTGTTAATCCAATCACTTTAAAATTAATGTACCATCGTACATCCAATTACATCAAATCAAAATTCAACATCTACACTGAAATCAATGCATCTAATGAAAGAAATCAAATAAGATTAGAAACAACTTCTACACTTAAATCAATGCATCTAAAGCAAGCAATCAAATAGGATTAGAAATCAACATTTACACTCAAATCAATGCATCTAGTTCAAGTAAGCAAATAGGATTAGAAACGAACATCTACATTGAAATCAATGCATCTATTTCAAGTAAGAAAATAGGATTAGAACCCAACATCTACATTTAAATCAATGCATTTAGTGCAAGCAATCAAATACGATTAGAAATTATCATCTACACTAAAATCAATGCATTTAGTGTAGGCAATCAAATAGGATTAGAAATCATCTACACTGAAATCAATGCATCTAGTGCAAGAAATCTAAATTACAATTAGAAATGAACATCTACATTGAAATCAATGCAGCAAGTTCAAGCAATCAAATAGGATTAGAAATTACCATCTACACTGAAATCAATGCATTTAGCACAAGCAATCAAATAGGGTTAGAAACCATCTACATTTAAATAAATGCATCTAGTGCAAGCAATAAAATATCATTAGAAATCAGTATCTACACTAAAATCAATACATATAGTGAAAATAATCAAATATGATTAGAAATCACCATCTACACTGAAATCAATGCATCTAATGCAAGCAATCAAATAGGATTAGAAATCACCATTTACACTAAAATCAATGCATCTAATGCAAGCAATCAAATAGGATTAGAAATCACCATTTACACTAAAATCAATGCATCTAGTGAAAGAAATAAAATAGGATTAGAAATCACTATCTACACTGAAATTAATGTATCTAGTGCAAGAAATATTCTTCCCTCTCTCCCCTCTCCATCTATATCTATATCTCCCTCCATCTCTCCTCGTTTGTCTCTTTATCTCAACCACCCCCCAAACACACACACTCTCCCACAACATATCTATCAATCTCTATGTCCCTCCCTCCCTCTCTCCATATCTCTCTTCTTCCCTCTCTTCACCTTCCATCTATATCTCTATATTCCCCTTCTCTCCCTCTCCCCCGCTTCTATCTCTATTTCCTCCTGCTATCCTCTCTCCCTCTCTCTCCATATTCCTTATCACTCCCTCTCTCTCTATGCCTTTCTACTTACCTCCCTCTTTCTCCCCCTCCAACTCCATATATCTTTCCCTCCATCTCTCCACTCTCTCACATCCCCCCATTCTCTCTCTCTCTCTCTCTCTCTCTCTCTCTTCACCCTCCAAATATGTTAGTATATCTCTCCCTCTCACCTTATCTCCCCCATTTTCTCTATATCTCCTTATTTGTCTCTTTTTCTCACCCCAAACATACACACTCTATCTCTTCACTTCTCACTCTCTATGTATTTCTTCCTCCCTCCCTCTGTCCCCCTCCAACTTCATCTCTCTATCCATCCCTCTCTCCTCCTATCTCTCTTCCTTCATCTCTATCCATTTCTATCCTACCCCCATCTCTTTCCTTCGCTCTCTTCTTATCTCCATATCTCCTTCTTTGTCTCTTTATCTCACCCCTAAACATACACACTCTCTCTCCATCTCTCCCTTGTCACTCCCTCTCTCTCTCCACTTCTCATTCTCTATATATTTCTTCTTCCCTCCCTCTCTCCCCCTCCAACTCCATCTCATTATCCCTCCATCTCTCTCTCCACTTCTCACTCTCTATGTATTTCTTCTTCCCTCCCTCTCCCCCCCTCCAATTCCATCTCTATATCCCTCCCTTTCTCCTCCTCTCTCTCAAGTCCGCTCTCGCGTCCTTCCTCTCTCTCTCTCTCTCTCTCTCTCTCTCTCTCTCTCTCTCTCTCTCTCTATATATATATATATATATATATATATATATATATATATATATATATATATATATATATATATATGCCCTCAAATCCTCTCATTATCTTCCTCCCTCTCTCCTTCTCTCTAGCCCCCTCTATATTTGTGTCTCCCTCTCCCTCTCTTACCCTTCTCTACCTCTCTCACTCCTCTCCCTCTCTCTCTCTCTTCATTTCTCCTCTCCCCTCTATTTTAGTTTATCTTCATCTCTCCCTTGTCACTCACCATCTCTCGACCTCTATCACTCTATGTCTTTTTTATTCGCTCCCATATATATTTAGAATTAATATATATCATGATATATTAATATATATTATAATATAAAAAATTTAATATTGCATGGTATTAATAATAATTTTTCCCATGGTATTTGGTTCATAGGCTTCACCTAAATAAAACCTCTTTTTTTAGTGTTAGTAAATATAAATAGGAGTATGGAGTAAATATAAAAAGAGGTTTTACTTTTTACCATACCTTTGGTTTATTTAAATTTAAATTTATTGATGCAGCAAGTCTGTTTTTACATATACTGTGGACCTGTGGGTTATGGCCCACAAAATCTTCCAAAACGAAATAGTGGATTGCAATATTAAGTTTCATGGTGCATCTCTATAGTACAATGTTACGCCATATCCCCAAATTTATATCCTTTAACCGAATGCGATATGCGACGACTATATCGCATCACAATATCGCAACTTCCACTTCTAATCGCAATTTCGGCACCCAAATCATATCATAATATTGCCAATTCCTTCATATCGTTGATCGTGACTTATAGCAATTTCGCAGATTTAACCTTTATCGCAATATTGTGGATTTAATAATCCCTTCATCGCACCTCCCAGGCTTCTACTGCCGATTTCCATGTGCACTAACAATCTTATGGCTGAATGCAATATAATTTGGGTCGTCTATTCTCCCATTCCATTTCTGTGACTTGATCATGCCCGTCCATCTTCCACTTTGTTCTTGCAATACGATCTCAATCCCACTGGGTAGCACTGACACTGTCTTTCGATAGAATCACATCTCAATAAACCTGTGTTCTGCCATAAAATTTGATTTACAATGAAGTTCATAGGAACTTCGTTCACCATTCATATTCATACAACCTATCAATTAACAGGGTTGAAATGAAAAGAATATGTATATACACTGAAATCGAAATCAAATAACACACAGAGATACCACAAGGTCCAGAACACTATTGGATACTTAAAAATAAATGGATTCCATTATTATCGAGCTCGAATTATAGGCTAAGGGCACTATGGGCCTGAATCACACATTCACACCCGAATCACACATTCACCCTAAGGTTACATTGTGTTGCTCTCTCATAAAACAGAGGCTTCGTATTTAAAAGATATTACAAAGAGTGGATCATCTAGGATCCACGATTTCCTCCAAAAATCATTTAACTAATCCCTAGAATCACTCATTTTAATTACATGGCAGATTTTTAAAACAAATCCTATCTTCTAGATGCCGCATTGATTCCGCCTTTGAGATAAAAATTTAACATTTTAATGGAATTTCATGGAAATTAGCACCCTTTTTCAGTCCATGTCTCTTATTTCACAACTTTGAATTTAAATTTTGATTAAGGGTGGTCCGATGCTCTTGCATCATTTATTTACCATGGCATTTGGCCCATAGGCTTGGAATATACTTAGATGTTGATTTTTAATCATATTTGATATATTTTTTTATGTATTTACCATACCTCTTTATACCTTTTTTATATTTATTTATTTACCATACCTCTTTTATAAATAGCCAATGGTATTAATAATAATTTGTCCCATGGTATTTGACCCATAGGCTTCACCTAAATAAGTTTTCGTAAATAAGAAGTTTATCTAGTAAATATAAAAAAGAGGATTTATTTATTTACCTCTAGTCTATTTATATTTTTATTTATTTACCATACCTATGGAGTAAGTATAAAAAGAGGTTTTATTTATTTAACATATCTAGGATTTATTTTTATTTTTATTTATTTATCATACTTGTAGAGTAAGTATAAAAAGAGGTTTTATTTATTTTCTATACTTCCCATTTATTTATATTTATATTTTTATACCATACATCTTTCTTTTAGTGTTGTAAATAAAATCCAACCAATCCAACAACTCAACAAACACAAATATAAGAAATGTGAATAATAATGATGGAGCTTTTTTTGGGTTAATAGATTTGTAATTATTTATTTATCCACTTATTTTTAAAAAAAATCATGAGCTAAAATTAAATTTTTATCTATACAATCATTTAATTTTTATTTTAAACTTTTTTATGAGCCTGTAGCAGTGTTCATAAATAAAATCCAACGAATCCAACAACTCAACAAACACAAATCTAAGAAATTTGAATAATAATGATCTAGCTTTTTTGGGTTAATGGATTTGTAATTGTTTATTTATACACTTATTTAAGAATTATTATGAGTGGACATTAAATTTTTATTTATACATTCATTTAATTTTTCTTTATGAGTTTCTAGAACAGTCCTCATACAACTGTACAATGGTCCTCCTAGCCCAATTATTATTTTCATAAATTAATTAAATTGATTAAAATTTAAATTAAATAAATTACAATAATTAAATAATTCAATTTTCATATGCAAAATGAAAAATTTTATAAAAAATAAATTCAATCCACTTTAATTTCTAAACTATATATTAAATAAACAAATAATTTAAAATATTAATTATAGAATGAAGAATAAAATCTTAAACATATTTCAAAATGCTAAAAAGGTCTATTAATATAGTGACTTACAAAAAAAACAACAATGAAATTGTAATACCCCAATAAATTGTAAATATTCTAATTTAATTTTGCTAAAGTTAATTCGCAGTGGCTTGGAATAAATAAGTTATAAACATAAATGCTTATTTTATAAATTTCATTAATGAATATTGTTATGGTTAACTATGAAAATTATCGTGACAAAATATGTTTAAAGAAAGTTTCACATTCCAAACACTTAAAAGAAAGTTATGAGTAGAGGTGGTTTCTTACCAAGATTCATTAACCTAGAGATAAATAATTTTAGTTAAGGAACAAGGAGCTAAGAGGGAAAAACCTGAGGCGAAAGAAAGTTTCACATTCCAAATAGGTAAAAGAAAGTTATGAGTAGAGGTTATTGTGTGCCAAGATTGATCAACCTAGAGATAAATCACCTTAGTTATGGAACAAGGGGCCAAAAGGGTGAGAGGGAAAAACCTGAGGCCTTGACCACTTGGAGCCTAGATGGAGGAGGTCCAAGTGAGGAGAATGAAATTGTAAGCTTGTTACCATTAGATAGGATGTTGTTGAGAGAGGGAGGACATTGCCAAAAAACAAAATTCTTGAGCCGGTAAACAAAATTCTTGAGCTGGTTGGCTAGTAGAATTCCAAGTTGAAAGTTGGCTAGTGGAATTCCAGGTTGAGTTCTTGGCTAGTGGAATTCTAGGTTGAAGCTTGTGTGCTCAGTTTAAACCTTGAGAGTAGACCCGGTGCGTCAGAGAAGGTCTAGGGTTGGACCTGATGTGGTCATGATGGATATGAAATTGGATTGGGGAATTTCATTAATGTATGTTGATTCTCACTTGTTGGGTGGAACATTCTTTCCCTCTGTGGTTTTGGTGGAAGGGTTGGTATAGAAATTATATACTTTTAATGGATTAGTTTTGTTCACCATGGTCTTATTACTTAATTTAAGAAGAATTTAATAGATCCTAGAATCTGAACCCATCAAATTCCTAAATTTAATATAATAATATAATTGTTATTATTATATATAACTTGGTACTTAAAACTTATCTACTAATACACCACAAACAAAACAAAACAAAAAAATATAAAATATAAAACAACTGAACTATCTCTTACAAAATTATATATATATATAAATAATTCAATTCAATTCAAAGCAAGCCCTTGAGGATAAATAAGAAACAAATTGATAAATTATTAATTATAAACAACACTGTAGATTGTAACCAAAAGCAATGGCTATATGGAACTTGTTCTAGTAATAATAAGAAAGGAAAGAATACTTTACATCGAAATTTTAGAAACTCGAATAATAGACTTCTATATAAATCGAATTGAGCCTTGGCCGTAAAAGAATTAAATGACAGAACAAGTAGAGTTGAGAACTCATAGATCCGAACCCCTTTAGGGTTTAGGGTTAGCCCACAACATCACAAATTCTGAACCGAGAGGTGACAAACCCTCAATATTGTTGAATACAAAGCACAATGTATATTCACATAAAATTGTATATTAAAAAAAATGCACTGGCCGAAGGCCGAAAGTTATTTGGACAACGAACTGTAAAACAATTATAACGAACTCTGACTATGGCATCCAAAAATAATAACTACTCTACAGTTATTTCCTTAAACAAATATTCAAGGTCATTGGGTCGTCATTATTGCACTAATAATATAATAAAAGTCAAGCCAGGTTTACCTGCAGAATTCTCTTGCCACTGCAGCGTGGAACTTTCGAAAGGGAAGATTTTATATAAAATTTTAAAAATATATTATTTTTAGATTAAATAGTTTATTTTATAAAAAATAAAACTATAATATGATAAACCAATTTTTACAATGATTTGACTCACTCATTTTTGTAAGTGTGCATACCTACCCATTAATGAATTCAAACCGGTCAACTCCAAAGTGAAAGATGCGATCTTCACTATTGGTCACACTCAACCTCCAAATTGCAAAAGTAAGTAAATAATCTGATTATGTTCATGTTACATGTTTAATTTTTTCTATTTATATTGTTTTTTTTAATTAATCAATTTAATTAAAAAACAAAAGAAAATAATTATTTTGAATAATTTTTAGTTTGTAAACATAATTATAAATACTTTAAAATAATTATTTTATTTCGAAATATTATATATCTATATATATATATATATATATATAATTGTTTTTCAATCATATAATAATAATTAAAATTACAAATTAATAATAATAATTAAAATTACATTTTAATTATAAAAAATGTATTTATATTATAATGAATCTATTTCTACAATGATTTGAGTAATTAACTTTTGTATGATTTGACTAATTAATTTTTGTTGGTGTGCATTCTTACCCCTTTCAAATTCTGACATATCAATCTCTAAAGTGAAACATGGATGCCTCACTATGAAATGGAATGATGTTATCCTCTTGCATGCCAACCTGAAACCTCAGTGAATACAGATTTATGTTTGTGAAACATGGATGCTCACTATGAAATGGAATGATGTTATCCTATTGCATGCGAACCTGAAACCTCAGTAAATACAAATTTCTCCCTCTAGGGTACAGGTTGACATGAAAGCATTTAAAGGAAATACTTCTCAAAAGTTGTCAGTGGGTACACCTCCAAAGTTAGAAACATCGAATATTAGTCACGCTTCATGAATGTACAAAGATTCCTCTCTAATATTATGGAATATAAAGCGACTGCTAAAATCTCATACAATTGATAAAAGGAGAAACCCAGTGGGGAGCCATATTTCAACTTGTAAAAAGGCATCCTAGAAAACCAGTAAGCCAGGTTAGAAATAATTTACCAATACTAAAAATAGAGGGTTAGCGATAAGTTTAACTGTAGAATTCAGTGCAGCGTGGAACATTTGAAAGTGATGGTCAAGTCTAAGAAAAAAGGATGGCACATGAGTAGACAGAATTCACAAATTAAACCCAATAAAATTTAGGGAGTTGATATGGTTTTAGCCCATTTGAATATGCCAAAAATTATAAAGTCAAAGTATGACATTTACATATGCTCATAATGAATTACTTAAAATCAGCAGAATACTGATTTAGATAAGAATACAATGATTAAGTAATTTAAAAAATAAATATATTTCGAGTGAACGGAGAAGAAGATATGAATTTTATAAAGATCGTGGTTGTTAGTATGACTGGTAAAAGTTTGAAGTTAAAAAAATACATAAATTTGACAATTCTAATTTTAATAAGAAAATGGTTTTTTTATCTATTCATGTGCATCTCATGACTTTTTCAAATCTTTATTATCTGATTTCTGATTTACCATCTGTGACTCTGACTTTTTCAAATCTTTACTATTTGATTTCTGATTTATCTAGTGTGACTTAGTACCATTTTGGTGTGACATAAAGTAAAATATAAAGAAATGGAAAAAAAAGGGTTGAAAACTGCTTTACAAAAATACAACAATGAAATGTATATTGTCTTTAGTTATGGGGATGTATCTTAAAAACACTTTTATAACATATAAAAAATATATGAATATGACAACTCTAATTCCAATAAGAAAATGATGTTTTTCTTATATAAATCTTGTACATCCTCTTACTTCAAATTTTGAGTATCTGATTTATTATTTACCATCTGTAACTATGTACTCTTTTGGTGTGACATAAAGTAATATTGAAGAAAAAGAAACAAAAAGACAAAAATGAAATGTATACTAATCTATAATATTACATTTGTTTTTAGATATGAGGAGGTTCATCTTTCTACATTATAATTTTTATTTTTTTATAGCATTTACAAAATATATATTTTTTATTTTTATTTTTAATAAAAAAAAAGTTAAATATTTTTTAAAAATAAACAGAATTTAATTTTATTAAATCAATTAAAATAATTAAAATTAAAACTAAATTTTAATAATTAATTACCATAACTAAAAATTATAAATTTCATAGAAAATATAAACCAAATTCAATCCACCTCAACTTTTAAACTATGTATTAAATAAACAAATAATTATAATATATATTAAATAAACAAATAATTAAATATATTAAATATATGTTAAAAAAATAAAAACCTTTAACCTATTTTTAATATATTAAAGAACCAATTAACATGATTTTTGTCTTATACAAAGAAATAATAATGAAATTATCATATTCTATAATATTTCTGTTTCTTTTTAGATATGAGGAGGTTTATCTTCCTACATCTTAATAAATGTTTTTTTATATTTATTTGTATCTTTTTAAAAGTTGAAAATAATTAATATTATTTTATATTAATGGAGAAATGGTTACACAAGTTGTAACGTATCTCCTTAGTTTAGGATTAGTTCCTACAATTTAGGAGTTTGTTTGCAACTTCCTAATTCCTAGTGTTGTACTTAATGATGTAATTCCTCATTCATGAAGGTAGAGTAAACTCAGAGTGTTCTCTCTGTTTGAGTGTAGTCTCCAGGTGCAGTACTCACCTGTGAGCTGCAACTCCTTCTTTTTCAATTCAGTGTCATTTTTATCTTGGTAAAGGATAGCCAGATGGAAACAGTTGCAACAGGAGTGCGCGTGGGGAGCTTGTACAAACTAGACGTGAAAAGTATGACAAAGCAAGCAATGGTTGCAACTGGATCGACAGATGAAGATCTCTGGCATCAGAGATTTGGCCATCTTAATCTGCAAGACCTCATCTTACTTCAGAGAAAAGGTATGGTTGATGGACTCCCTGTTTTCCATAATGTTAAGTTGGACTGTGATGGATGTGCATTAGGGAAAATGCATAGAGAAGAGTTCCTTTTGCATGTTAATGGAAAAGAAAGAGATATCTTAGAACTGGTGCATACAGATATATGCGAACCTATGCAGACTAGGTCATTAGGAGGTGCATATTATTTTCTCTTATTTACAGATGATTGCACTAGGTTCTCATGGATATACTTTCTGAGTAAAAAGAGTCAAGCCTTTCCGTATTTTAAAGAGTTTAAATCTATGGTAGAAAACCAGACAGGAAAAAGGATAAAAATTCTCCGCTCAGATCAAGGGGGAGAATACAGGCTGGGAGAGTTCATGAATTTTTGCAAGCAGCATGGGATTTTTCAACAGTTCACAGTGCCCCACACTCCTCAGCAGAATGGAGTGGCAGAACGGAAGAACATAACTCTTGTGGAGTGCGCAAGGAGCATGCTTCAAGGTAAGGGTCTTTCAAATGGTTTTTGGGCAGAAGCTATTAACACTACTGTGTATTTAAAGAATAGGAGTCCTACTAGATGTCTAGGCTTCAAAACCCCTTTTGAAGCATTATTTGGATTCAAACCAGCAGTGAGTCATTTAAGAATATTTGGGTCAAAAGCTTACGCTCATATACCTAAGGCAGATAGGAAGAAGTTAGATCCAAAAGCCTTGAAATGTATCTTTGTTGGATATGGCACTGAGTTCAAGGCATATAAGTTATTTAATCCCGTGACTCATAAGGTTTTTGCAAGCAGAGATGTCATATTTCATGAACAGGTTGAAGAAGGAAAGGATGACTCTAACAGTGATTGGCACATTCCATTGCTAATGGAAGAAAAC
Organism: Pinus albicaulis; assembly: GCA_034641835.2. Classification (NCBI taxonomy): domain Eukaryota; kingdom Viridiplantae; phylum Streptophyta; class Pinopsida; order Pinales; family Pinaceae; genus Pinus; species Pinus albicaulis. Next base: position 227,526,871 of record CM076577.1, on the reverse strand, counting down.
AGTGAGGATGATGAAGTGCAGGAGCAGAAACAAGAAGAAGAAGTAACAGGTATTGTAATCAATGATGCAAGCCCGGAGAAGGCTGAAATAGATAGATTTGAGGTAAGTCCTCTACCAAGGAGATCAAGTAGGAAGACTCAATTACCATCTAAATTGAAAGACTATGCATTAATGTCAAAGATTTTAAACATTGTAGAACCTGCAAATTATGAGGAAGCAAGTAAATCTGATGAATGGAGGGCTGCAATGCATGAGGAAACAGAATCAATAAACAGAAACCATACCTGGGATTTGATTGAATTTCCTGAAGGTAAAACCCCCATAGGATTCAAATGGCTATATAAACCTAAAATAAATGCAGATGGGAGTATAGAAAAACTTAAAGCTAGACTGGTAGCAAAGGGTTACTCACAGCAAGAGGGAATAGATTTCGATGACACCTTTGCTCCTGTAGCCAAATTAAACACCATTAGAATGCTAATTTCCTTAGCAACAAAACATAAATGGCAACTACACCAGCTAGATGTTAAGTCTGCATTTCTGAATGGTGACTTGAAAGAAGAAATTTATTTAGTTCAGCCTGAAGGTTTTGTGAAAAAGGGGCAGGAACATCTTGTTTGTAAATTGAAAAAGGCACTTTATGGTTTAAAACAAGCACCCAGGTCGTGGTATGAGAAGATTGATTCATTTTTTGTACAGCATGGCTTTCACAGGAGCTTGAATGATCCAAATCTGTATACCAAGTTCAATAAACAGAGGCAAATTATTTTGATTTCTTTATATGTAGATGATATGATCATAACAGGGGATGCTTACAATCTGATCAAAGAAATCAAACAGCAGATGTCACAAGTGTTTGAGATGAAAGATCTCAGAAATCTACATTACTGCTTGGGATTGGAGGTATGGAAAGATTCTGGACAGACTTTTCTTACACAAGGGAAGTATGCCAGAAGCTTGCTGGAAAGGTTCAGAATGGAGCAGTGCAGATCTGCAGCAACACCATTGCAACAGAACTTAAAGTTGAGCAGTGACGATGGCACTAAAGAGGTGGATGCCACTATGTATAGACAGCTAGTTGGCAGTTTGATATATCTCACTACAACTAGACCAGATTTGGCATACTCTGTTAGTATGTTGAGCGAGTTCATGTCGAAACCACTCGAAAGTCACTGGGTCACAACAAAAAGTGTGTTGAGGTATCTTAGTGGTACTAGTAATTATGGTATTTTGTACACTGACACTTATGATGTTACTCTAGCAGGTTTTTCAGATTCAGATTGGGCAGGTAACTTGGATGATCGAAGGTCTATCACAGGTTACGCTTTCAGCATTGGATCCGGGGTCATAGCATGGAGCAGCAAAAAGCAAAGCACTGTAGCCTTATCTTCATGTGAAGCTGAGTACCAAGCATTGTGTGTAGCCACATGTGAAGCTATCTGGTTGAGAAGACTTCTCAACGATGCAGGAGAAGAACAAAAAGAATCAACTATTATCAAAACTGACAACCAGAGTACCATCAAGCTTGCATACAATCCAGTCTTTCATAAAAATACCAAGCACATCGATACTCAGTTCCATTTTGTTCGAGAGAAACTACAGTCAAAAGAGATATTTGTTGAATATTGTAAAACGTGTGACAATATGGCCGATATATTTACTAAGCCTCTTGGGCGTGTAAAGTTTGAATTGTTTAGAAGGATGCTAGGAGTTCAGGATAATCCTTTCTCCATTAAGGGGGGGAGTTGAAAATAATTAATATTATTTTATATTAATGGAGAAATGGTTACACAAGTTGTAACGTATCTCTTTAGTTTAGGATTAGTTCCTACAATTTAGGAGTTTGTTTGCAACTTCCTAATTCCTAGTGATGTACTTAATGATGTAATGTCTCATTCATGAAGGTAGAGTAAACTCAGTGTGTTCTCTCTGTTTGGGTGCAGTCTCTAGGTGCAGTACTCACCTGTGAGCTGCAACTCCTTCTTTTCAATTCAGTGTCATTTTTATCTTTAAATGAAAAAGATTTTTTTTTTAAATTAATAATAATTCTTATACATTAATTAAAATTAAAACTAATAAATAAATTAGAGTAATTAAATAGTTTGAATTTCATAGAAATATTTTTCTTTTAAAATAAAAAAAGGATATAAGTATACTTGGAGTTTAGGTCAAGCTTCCAACAATGTTGCTAAAGCAAATACATTTTATCTACATTTGAGGCAAATTGTGAATGGATTTCTTGAAAATAATTCACTATTTATATTCAATATATCTCCCCACGAAACTAAGCTAAGTCATATTTTCAAGCGAATTTACGAGTTGTATCAATCTATCCCCAGAAAAATTGTTTCCATGTTCTGAGATCAAACAACTCCAAGGTTGGTCACATGGCTAATTTGGGGTCAAGGATAAATCAAGGTGAACTTTAGTGGCAGCGGAAAAATGGTTATACCTCCCTTCCTTATTTGGTTAATTAAGAGACTCATAAATCAAAGTGGAGGAATAATTCCTCATTATTAGTTTAATGTAACATTTTGATGTTTTATAATTTTTTTTGTTAGATTAATACTGGTGAATGTACAAATGGGGAATATCGTAGATATTGTGGCATTTTGTTCAAAATCTTCAAGGTCAAAATTTTGTAGATGGTTGTTAATACAAACTACATTCCTACCATGTCCATTGGTTTCAACTTGTTTATGTAGATCATGTAACTAAAATGAGCTTTAGTTGAGTTTCTATATATATATATATATATATGAATTACAAAATCAAATTCAATCCACTTTAATTTCTAAACAATATATTAGAAAAACAAAATTTAATTTAAAATCTTAATTATATATTAAAGAAATTCTCTTTAAATTTTTTAAAATTGGAATCAACTGAAAAGACCATTTCCCTAGTTGAATTTCTTTTTCTTGATAAATTTTACATGTCCTTTAATCCTTTGTTACTCAATACAAGTGCTATGTTTAATAGTTTTTGGTCACATATTATCTAGCTTATTGAGTTGTGTTATTCTTTATTATTGTGCTTATGAAATATTTAAACCTAGTTTTGCTATTGTTATGAAAGTCTTTATTTGGAACTTAATATGAAGCAAGACTTGTTTTCCATATACCATTTTGTATGGTGAAAATCCACTTGTATTCCTCTATGTCATCCTGTATTCCCACAATGCTTCTAGAAGCCAATCTGCCCAATATTTATGATGGAGTTGGACTATTTTAGTAAGCATGGATTCCAGATATCTTTCTGTTCACTCCACTTTCCCATTGGGTCGTGGATGATATGGGGAGGATTTTCAATGTCTAATAATATTGTAGTGTTGCATAATATTGTAAAAAATCTTTGACATGAATTGAGAACCTTGATTTGTTACAATTTATTTAGGCACACCAAAATGAGTAAATATTTCTTCAAATAAATAATTTACAATTGATTTTTTAGTAGCTCATAGAAGAGGTTTAGCTTGTACCCACTTAGTAATGTAATCTATCCATAGAAAAATATACCTTTTATTTTTTTAGGTTAGAGAAATAGGTCTGGAAAAGTATAGAGCCCATTTTCAAAAGCCTCTTGAGTAACTAAGGTAGTAGGGGCATTTCATCAACTTGCATTAGTTGACCCATGTGCTAAAAATTTTCGCAACTCATGGTATATTTCTTGGCATCGCTAAAGAGCGAAGAACATTAATACCCCAAGTGTAGAACTTTATAAATCGTTCTCTTGTCAACAAAGTGTCGTTTATAATTTTCATCATGGAATGCTTTCAATATGTCATACACCTCATCTTCTCATACACGACATCATATTATCAAATAAGGTCATATATGAAAAATATCTCCTCCAATCCAAGAATATGTGGCACTTACTCTACTAATATTCTACTGTCCCTTAGGTGAAATATAGTGAGGTATTTTTTATTTTTATTTTTATTTTTTTCTAAGTAAGATTAAATTCTATTAGTTAAACATAATATACATAGAAGCTCTGCCTCTGCAATTCAAGCCTATATCAGTGGCATAGTTTGCAACAAAACAACAAAAAGGAGTTGCCCACGCAGGTGAAGTGAGATAATTTTCTTGTAGCTAAAAGATAAACAATACTTGTAAATCAAAGAGATTTAATAAAAATTGCAAATAAATGTTCCTAAAGAAATTTATCATATATAAAATTTATTTCAACTTCATTGTGAATGCTAGAGATAAAATATGCAATTGTATTTTCATTTCCAAGTTTATCTAGAATTGTGATATTAAATCCTTGTAGTAAAAAAACCACCCATATCTCCTACGATTGGTGATTATGTTCATTAAATATCATATAGTAAAATGATCAATATGAATAAAATTTTCATAGCTAGTAATGTAGTGCCTAAATTTATTTATAACATGTACTACTACAAAAAATTACTTTTATGTCATTCTATAAATAATTCATGGTGTGTTAAGGTTCTTACTTATAAAATCAATGGTGTGAAAAATTCCATTCTCTTTTTGTCCCAAAATTGCTTCTAAGGTTGTATTTGAGGCATCAGTGGATATATGGAATTAAAGAGACTAATTTGGTCCTCTAAAAATAAGTTCTTCATAGAGTTATTTTTTAAATGTTTCAAAGGCAGTTTGATGAGGATTATGCCAAAAAAAACTCATTGTCTTTAACAAGAAATTTAAAAAATGGTGAGGCTATTTCTGTAAAGTTTTCTATAATAACATACATAACACAAGAAACTTCTTACATCCTTTTGAATTTTTGGTACCAGAAGTTTGGAGATAAATTTTAACTTTGGTGGATCAACCTTGAGTCTTGTACATGAAATCCAATGACCCAAAAATGATTCCTTCAATAAATAAAATATGACACTTTTCATGACTTAATGAAAGATTAGTTTCTTGGCATCTAAAAAAAATCAAGATGTTCTAATGTTTCTTCAAAAGAATTACCATATATTATAAAATCATCCATATATACTTCTATAGAATAATGAATCAAGTCACATAATATACCTAGAAAGACATGTTGAAAAGTACCAATAGAATCATGAATCAAGTCAAAGAATATACCTAAAAGGGCATGTTGAAAAGTACTAGGAGCATTTCATATCAAAAAAGGTAATACTCTATACAAATATGTCCCCCATGGGCATATAAATGTGACTTGGATTTAATTTTAATCACTATAACCATCCAGAAAAGAAAAATATTTCTTCCCTACTAAAGTATCTAAAACTCAATCTATGAATGGAAGAGGAAAATTTTCCTTCAATATAGATTTATTTAATTCTCAATAATCTATATAAATACGCCATTTACCATTTTTTTAAAGAATAATTAAAAAAGGTGATACTCATTATGAGAAATAAAGTATATGAAATTCACATTTAGTAATTTATACAATTCATCATGTAAAATTTCTTTTAGGAAAGCATTCATAAGTCTCACGGGTTGTTTAATAGGTTTAGAATTTTCTTGAATATAAATATGGTGCATACGTATGTTAGGATGATTCCTTATATATCAATATATTCCTAAGAAAATGATGTAGGATTCCTTATAGCTTCTTTATTAGTTGCTTTTTTTAGAATCTTCAAGTTTAGAATTAATTTTTAATGTTTTACCATGTTTAATATAATAGAAGTTCTACAATATATTTTTATTAAATTAATAGAACACATATATATTTTTCAAAAATTCTTATCAAATATATGAGCATAAGAAGACTAGCTCTCAAGATATTGAAAAAAAAAGAATTGTTAATGAAATTTGTAATTTGATTTTCTCTAATATCTTCCTTCGAACTCATAGCTTGGTTTACCATTAAGATGGGTGTTGGAAATATTATTTTCATTGATGTCAAAGATGGGGGAGACTACATATGTCTAAAATAAAGATTGCAAGATGAATATTGTTGGAAATATTGTTTGGGACTCATTTTTTTTTAGGACCAATTTACATACTTTGTATTTGAAGGCCTTTTTACTTAAAATACCTATATCAAATGGAAACATAAGGTATACATTTGAAAACATTATTATGATTCATTTTTAATGTCAAGTCAGACTAGCTAAAAATTACAAGTTGGCCCATCTAGTTTTATAAGTTGGCGCCATAAGTAATAAATGAGTTCATTCGAATACCATCCAAGACATAATAAATGTGAGGTGTGAAAAATAAGCTAGGGAATACCTTTAGTGTTTTAAAAGTGGAGGGCAAATGTTATTTGTGTATTGAAAGAGTCATCTTCGCATTTTCACTATAAATTCTCTTCTATTATATTTCAAACCATGAAACTTTAAGTTGATGGAGGAAATATCTTCATGTACATGTGGTAAAAAATTCAAGTATTGGTTCACTTTAATTTTTAAAGTGTTCCTTATGGAAGTTGGGGTTTTGAAAAATATTGATATCAATTTCAAATATGCTAGTTTCACATTTGTGTTCTAACTTATTTTATAGGATTTTTAGACTGTGAAATTTTGAGAGACTTGTGGAGGCATAAAGTGATACCTCAAGAAAAATTTTCGTAGTTTGGATCAATATACTTTTTAATATATTACTTGTGGAAGTTAGTGTTTCTGAATGACCTTGAAATCACAGGTCAACTTAGAATTTTTGTTGTAACTTCTTTTTTTGGACTTTTTATACTATGAAAATTTTGGAATCCAAGGAGACATACAAAAATGCCTCAAGTAAAATTTCAAAATAATATTTGTAAAATTGGATATGTGGCATGATGTACATTCATTCTAGGGAAGAGGAAAAAAACAACAAGTTTTTGGGAGAAGTAGACCTAGTGAAGGCAAAAGCAAACCTAGTGAAGGCAGAAGCAAACCTGGTGAAGGAAGAAGTAGGAAGAAAACTTGTTGACGGAAGAAGTAGCTAGCAGACTTGGTGAAGGAAAAAATATCAAGTAGACTCATTGAAGAAAGTTAGTTCCTATGAATATTTTCAGTTATGGGGGTTGGTGTCTCCAACATGTTAGTGCTTACAAATATTTGTAGCGGTGTGAATTGGTGTCTCCAGTAAGTTGGTGCCTATGAATATTTACAATAATTGGGATTGATGTCTCTAATAGCCTTAGGTGTCTACAAATATTTGTAACAATATTTTGGTTCCTATAAATAATTATAAGATTTTATTTTATTTTATTTATTTATTTATTTATTTTTCTCCTGAAAGGGTTTCCACATAAATCTTGTTTTACATTTTATGCAATTGATATATCTCATATGTGATTGTTTTCTTATGGTTCATGAATGTTTAAATAAGTAAAAAATTTCTTATATTGATTCACCCCCTCCACCTATCATATACTTGTGTGTTAAACAATGGGTTGTATTATTTCATCATCATTATTGATGGATGGGCATATACTAGTCAAAGCCATGATTGACCTTCTTAGGTTGACAATTTTACTAGAGGAAGTTGGTTTCCTCGATTTCATTTAAATTGTAATATTTGATGTTTTTCCTATATTATAATATATAATTAGGAGATTAGTTCCATTTTATTACTAGGTAATGGTGAAGATTTGTACATTAGGAAATTGTCGAGATTTAGTTGTTAGGATTGATACGAGCGTATTTTCTAATGTAATTAAAACTTTGATAATTACAAAAAAGAAGGAAGAGTGAGAGTGTGTGAGAGAGATATAGTTAAAAGGTATAAGAGGGCCAAGAAGATGAGTGTGCATCCATTTTCGAATACTTGTAATCATTTATCTTTTATATAACTCAATGGAGTTGACTTCCCTTATCATTCTTCTTAACTATGTGAAAATTATGGTGATTGGGCATCAATGAGATCAAATTTTTGTATATTTTATTAGGAGAAGGGGTCAAGTTGCAGGATAACCAAATACATTTGTAGGTCTGAAATATGAGTTGAGAATTAACGATATTGATACATTTTAAGTAGAGGTGTGATATGGAAGATCACGGATTGGAGATATTCAATTAGAAAATGATAGTTGACAATCCGAGTGAGTTTTTTCAATTAAAAATAACAAAATTTTGCATCAATCGTTGCTTGTTATATCACATATCACTCTATCATACTTCTTTTTTTCTTTCCATTTTATGAAATCATTGATACTCAATACCCCCACACCCGTTAATTAATGGTTCCGAGAAACGGGGTCATTTCCATCAATAGACACCATCATATAGGGCCCCACCATATCTCTCTATTACATATTGGTGGATTGGACTACCTGTTATAACACTAATACCACCTACACCCAATACTCCAATATTGAATCAACCTCATACCTCTCCATGTTGATATCTCTATATATGTATAACTGTTAATACCCCTATAGGCCTGATATTTTGATATAGCCCTTGGTTTGATATCCAATAACATACAATCATAAAGCATAGTCATATGATTTGACACCACTTGATGTTAGGAGAAAAAGACTAGGTAAATTTGATATTTTTGCATCAACAATATTGGCATTGTGGTTCAATAACTCAGCATGTGGAGTGAGTTTTAAGGACATGAGTGTAATCAAGAACCAAAGGATATTCAAGAAAAAAAACATCGTTCCAGAGAAACTAATAGAGTCATCGTCATAGTGGTATTAGAGAAAGGTGTGCTCTAAGTGGAGGAAGGCCTATAACAAATATAGCTTTGCAAGTAGAGATGAGGTGTATCCAAGTGAGCTTAGAGGACATGAAGATTGCTCACGAAAGAGGAGTTGACATAGGATATGTAAATGAAAGATATGAAGAATAATCATCTAGTAAAGAAGAAGGCGAAGTATCAACAAAAGAAAAAAATTTAAAGATGATTTCCAGACCAAGGATGGAGGTATGACTTTAATTTAAATGCTGAAGAAATGACAAATTGGATCAATGGAATAGATCAATATTTTTATTATGAATATGTGGATGAAGATAATAGAGTGGAATATGAATTGAAAATATTAAATGGTCATGTAGATCTATGGTGGGATGAAGTGAAAGGAGTTATAAGAAAGAAAGGAAAGTCTAAGATTAAAATTCAGGACAAAATGATTGCTAAGTTCAAAGGTAAATTTATGCCTAGAGATTGCTAGTTAAGTCACTTTAGTCATTTAAAGAAAATTTTAAAATATTAGATATAAATCTATGTTAGTGAGGGAATACACAAAGTAATTTAAAGGCATAAGTATGAAAAAACTCATGAAAAAATAGTTTCTACCCTATGACTCTCACGCATGAGAATCTATCAAACCCATAATTGACCTGATTAGGTTGACACATCTATTAGAAGAAGTTGATTTTCTTAATTTTCATTTAAATTATAATATTTAATTTTTTTCCCAAGTTATAATATATGGAGGTATCTATATATTTATGAGGTTGTGATGGGTGTAATTTGGTTAATATGTAGTAGGGAAGATTTATAAATTTAGGAAATTTTTGAGATTGAGTTGTTAGGATTGATATGAGAGAGAGAGAGGGAGAGAGGGAGATAAGAGGTCTGATGTGACCAAGAGGATGATTATGCATTCATTATTGCATATTTATAATCATTCCTCTTTTCTTCAATTCATTGGAGTTGAATTCCCGTGTGTTTATTCTTAATTGTGTGAAACATGTGGTGAGTAGACACCAATCAAACCAGATTTATGTATATTTTATTGCAGGAGAAGGGGTCAAGTTGCAATAAAACCAATCATAGTTCCATGTCTGAGATCCAACTTGAGGCTTAATTACATCAATCCATTTGATGCATAGGTATGACATGGAATATAGTGGATTGGAGAAATTGATTTAATAAGTGATATTTGACAATCCGAGTGAGTTATGTCAATTAATAGAAATAGAATTTCCCATAAATAATCACCTACTACAATGCATATCACTCTATCGATATTCCTTTGTGCTTACCATTTTACAAAATGATATATAACTAATACCCCCACCCCTATTAGTTAACGACCCCATGAAATAGAGTCCTTTATGCCAATAAATTCCATTGTATGGGGCTCCACCATAATGTTAGTCATTTGCATGTCAGTGGATTAGAATATTTATTATAACACTGATACCACCTATGCTCGATACTCTAATATTGAATCAACCCAATACCTCTCCAGAATAATATATTGATATACATATAATGCTCAATATCATGATATCCCTCCAGGATCGATATCATGATATATCCCTCCCATATCTAATAACATGCATTCATAAGGCATAGTCATATGATTTAAAGTTGGTTGATGTTGAGAGAAGAGACTAGGTAAATTTTATGTTTACATGTCAATAATATTGGTGTGTTGGTTTTGAGACTAATCATGTGTATTGGGTTTTGATCACCCAAGTGTGATAAAGAATGTGAGGATCTTCAAGCAATTGAGCATCAATCAAGGGAGAATCATAGAGTCGTCATCAATTATTCATATCATCAATCCATGATGAACTTCTTGATTGAGTTAATGATTTTGCAGGTAGATATAGAGTGAATTTCATAATTGAATTTCCATTTGATATTGTCATTTATGTAGATCAAAGATAATGAATGCATTAGGTATAGCTAACCATGGTCTTCCTAATATCAGTTGGTGTCCTAAATCTATTAGAATGTTTGGAATTGCAAAGTTTTTGATGTGATTTTTAACAATGGGGCTACCAGGATCAACATATATTTCAATATAAACTTTTCCCATCATTAAATCTTCCAATTTTCCTTTGACTTGTATTGTTTATGTGCTTTTTTCTTCTTACCTGAATTATTTAAGCATAATTACCTTACTATTTTTTCATAAACTAGAATATATTTAATTTCTAGCAGTAAAGGGATTCTAATAAATGCATTCCTTAATTTATCTAATAGATCATACTTGGGTTGTATTATTTTTTACTCCACTTTCAACCTTTATGGAAAATGAGTAATTTGAGTTGTTTATGGTTCATCTATTAGAAAATAAAAAGGTTGTTTTGTTGGTATATTATTATCATTATTTGAGTGATAACAAGTTTCCTCCTTAATTTGTTCTTCAATGATAATAAGAGAAATTGTATGAATTATTTTTCCTTATCTAAGATGAATATCATTTAAATCAAGAGGAGGAATCATATTAGTTGGAAAGTTTTGTAACTCACCATTATAAGTGGGTTGAGCTACTTTATTGTTGGGTTTTGGAATGGGTTATGCAAGTGTTGATGGCCAAAAATGACCTCGTCAACATTTTGGAAGGCCACCTAGTCAGTGTCCTAAATTAGACTCTTATCTGTTTGTCATGATGGCTCTTACTTGTTCTATTAGGTCCAGTTACCCCTTATCTCTCCCTTATGACTTATGGTGTCTCTATTTATAATCAAAAAAAGGGAAATATCATATTTACCCTCTTGCAGAGCACATGCCAGAAAAAAAAATCCTTAAGTTGATTTGGGGGCTAAGCCAAGCCACAAACTAAATTTTCCCCAGAGTGAGGGGACTTATAATAATGCAATTAAATAATCTAACTATGAATCTAAATCCAAATGCAAGAAACAAATGTAAATCCAATCTAACTTGATACTTAGGAGATATCTCCCAAATACCAAGTGTAATGATTCAATTAACATGGGGATTTAACATGATTTTGATAATGAATTTCCAAATGTTGAAGAAGTTATAACAACTGGTATTATAAGAACCATGCATGCTTTGTCGAGATATTATAATAGTGAAAAATAGACCATCAAAATTCAGAAAAGTTATTACAATTCAATGACAATTAAATCAATTTTAGATGATATATTCGTGAGTTAATAGTTACTCATAAATATGATTTAATCATTTGAGAAAATAGAAAATAAATAAAATATCTATAATTTTATTAGACAAGGTAACTCATCTAACAAAAAATCATTAGCATAATTAACAAAAGTGCAAAATATGAAACAATTGACATAAATATATCATTAAATGAATGGAATTGCATTAAAAAATAAAATTACTTGTAAATATAATTAATAAAACCTAATTATTTTGTTTTGTTCCTTATTTTAATCTCCAAAAATCCTTTGAAAATCATAAGCTCTGTCACTAAAGGGAAAAAGTTGCAATAGTGCAAGCTCTCCCTCAAATACAAAGTTTAAATCTCGAAAAGAAAACCCCCAATAGCCTAGATCTAAGTTTTTTTCCCTATCTACAACTTAAATTATCATTACAAAATTTCCTAGAGCTTCTAAGCTGCAAAGAAGACTAACTCTTTCCTCATTCTCAAAACTTATATTTATAATTTACAAAAAGAAACCAAAATGGAGAGTTGTTGAAGGTAGTTCATATCCATCAATTTTGGCGTTGTCAATCCTATTCTTTTTCTTTTGTTAGTGAAATAGCATTGCTCCAAGATCTATTCGATTTATCCTCTTAAACAGATCTTCTCTCAAAACCAATCAAAAATTAAATAAAACGAATTAACCTTGCACATAAAAATCAAAGTGCTAAAAATTGAGAAAACAAACTCTTCAACTGAAATGTAATTAAATAAATAAAAAGAAAATAAATTTGAACTTCTCATTGATCCCTGTAAATACTTCTACGGCCAAAGGAGGAAGTATTCAAATGAATTTGCAACAATAGGAGTTTTGGGCAAATTAAAATTCAAAAGCAAAACTCATTAAATTAATTTTAGTTGTACATTCGGAACTCCATTTTCTGATAATTGTTAGACACATTTAGTGACCAAATTTGGTCATGCAACTAATCCCAGAATATTATCCGTCATTTTATCTTTCCAACAAGTCATCATGGATCTTGTTTGGCCAAGTGAAACTCCACTTATGAACCTCCAAAACCTGAATATCAAAACAGCTAATTTACTGAAAAATACATACTCAACACAATTTAAACTTTTTATTAAAATTATAAATTAAATTATATATCTAAAATTTAATAAATTTAAAAATGAAATATTTTAATGTTTACAAATTAATTATTAACACAAAAATTATTAAAAAATAATTTATGATAAACCAAATTTTATAAAAGAAAATACAATACGTAAAAGGCTCACGTGCGCCATAAGAGGAAATCACGAGTTTATTAGTGGGAAGAGTATATAGGCAGAGAGTGAAGGGCCAACTCGGAAGCCCGTGGAGTTATAAGGAGGAAGAGTAAAGGGGAGCAGTCTGGCTCCACATGGAGTGGACCTCCCCATGTATATACATAAACTACAACTACTTGAAACAAGAAGCCCATGTTAATAAGAGAGCCCATAAGTTGTGCTAATGAGGGTGCCTGAAAACTAGGTGAAATTGTTTTTTTGGTAAGGCTCTTGTTTTGTATATATATATATATATATATATATATATATATATATATATATATATATATATATATATATATATATATATATATATATATATATATATATATATATATATATATATATATATATCACATTAAAAGGAAAATTAGTAATTAATTAAAAATTAAATTGATCAAAAAATTAAGGAAAAAATAAAATTATTTATAAATTAATTATCAAATTTAATTAATGAAAATTAATTAGATTTAATTAAAAACTAATATTTGCAATTTAATTAATTTAAATTACAATTAATTTAACTAATATAGATTAGTAAAATAAATAAATAAAATAATATTATTTAAAAAATGTAAAATTAATTAAATATACATAAATAACATATATATATAATACATTTTGTGCATTTTTAAGCTTATGCCGGAAAAATCACTCAAATTTTGAATAATCCCCATTTGCAAACCATAAGTCCAAACTCAGAAAAATCAGAGCCATTTGGAAGCTGGAGAGAAACCACACTCAATGAAGCAATGAGAGTGAAAATTGAGAAAAAATAAAACTCTGCAAAAATCCCACAAATGAACAAGATTAAAACATGAAAGGGGTGAAATGACCAAAACTTATATATAGGGTCCTCACTAATTTTATGAAGATAATAAATTAAAAATAGGGAGTTGTTGTTTCACCACAACGGGTAATTGAGTTGGTTGTTGAGGAGGTTGATTTGATGTCAATTGTAGTTGTTGTGATTGAGGAACTTGTGGTTTTGCAACTTAGGTAGGATGAGGTTGTTGGAATTGTGGAGGATATTGTGGGAATTGTTGTGGATATTGTGTGTATTCGTAACTTAGCATATTTAAATAAGCATACCCTCTCCATTCATGTTGTTAAAGTTGGTTTTTGGTTTGTTGTGGTGGCCATTTTTTCCAAGGCATATGATTATTTCAATTGTATTGCAGATATTACTTATAAGGATTAAATTGATGTGAGGGGTCTTGAGAAATACCTATTTATCATGGTTGCAAAGGAATCCCTTGTATAATGTAATGGAGTTGTTTTATAGCTTCGTTGTCTCCTTTAAAAACTATTTTGAGCCCTAGTAGTAATGGGAAATTTCCTATTGCATGGTTTTCTACACATATAGCAAAAAGATTAATATTATTCAAAGGAAATTTATGCCAAGGATGTTTCTTTCTATATTTTGGATAAAAAATTGACAAGACTACATTTTTTGCCTTTTTGTTTTATTGGATTTTCAAAGTATCTATTTGTTCACTAAGACTACAACAAATATTTGTTTAAAAATTTTCCAAAAAATTGCTAATTTCAGCTCTAGTTACCCCACAAAATGTTGATTCATTTTTTTAGAGATGCAATTTCTAGGCCCCTTACCACACTTATCATTTCCCCAAGAAATGTGCTTACATAATTAAAAATTTATTGGATAACTTAATTGAGACACATATCCCTTACCCATAAGATTGAGGACATCTATCCAATCATCTTTTATTCGCCAAAGAAAAGGAATTTTAAGAGTATCCAAATTCAAATTTTGTTGTTTATCCCTCTTAATAGTATAATAAAATATTTCTAAATAATATTCAAGGGACACAACCTCCTTTTGTCACATTTTAAACACTTCTTACTGCAAAAATCAATTTATGCAATAATGCTTATATTTTTCAAGAAATATTCGATGCATATTATCCCAAGTTCTAACATTATTTGTTCCTAATCCCATAAAAAATTGCAAATTTGCATCCTTAAGAGTAGATGGAAAGAACTTAAGATTTTTTGGCAACTTAAGTAAATCACTTATTGTGGACTTGATATATCTATGATATATTCTCCTTCTTCTTTAGTTTTTCCTCTATCTTTTGGAGCTAAAATTAGACCTAATTTCTCTCCTCTAGCAATTCTACCTATAGATGGTGTGGCTCTTAATGCACCATGACTTGAGCTAGATGGGGCGATGAGTGGTTGAGTGGTTGGAACAATTCTACCCATAAAAAATCTACAACTAGAATCACTTTACCTATTCATGCATTATACAAGTACCATGATTTAACCTACTATATTTTCTAAATGCATTTATGTCTATTTTAATATGCTTCTATATAATTTGAACTAATTCCTTTTAATGCTTTCCTGGAAATGACACCAAAAATGTCAATTTAACCTAATTGTTCTTGATTTCCTTTCATTTAATTATCAACCAAAATCATAGTCATGTTCAACATTTAATCTATATGTATAATATTTAGTTATTTCTAAATGCTAGCTATTGAATAACAACCTTTTAAATTAACTAAATAAAATGCTACATACCTAATCAAATTTATGATCTATGGGTTTACTTAGTTTAACATCCCATTACAACTTTTAACCATTTATTGTAAATGACGATATTTGTAATAAAAACAAATTATTCTCTTAACTTACAAATCAAATATCAACTTTCAAGTAGCTCCATTAAAAACATGAACCCATATGAAAATCAACAAATTGTAAATATGCATAAAACAAAACTATAAGGGGAAAATCATGCAAACAACAAACTAGAACTTAGAACAAAGGCTACAATATGAATAAAGAACTACATTCAAGTTTAATTAAAATAAATACCCTTACATAGTGGGCCCCCTTGATTTTGGTTTTATGTCAAAAACATTACAATATTAACTCAATGCAATACACACATTCCTCATAAGTGAAACATATGAGGAATGAAAATCATTGTATTTGCATTAACTTAAAGGAAACAGAGTACCAAGTATATCAAAATGATTTCCGTAATAAATAATCAATTCATTCAATGTTTAAGAATTCGATTTATATAGCATAAAATTTCCTTTAAACCCAATTTATCAATATCATTGTATCCTTGAACCTACGAATTTACAAATTAATTCTAACTATGTAACATAGCATCCTAGAGAAGTGTGATTTTTTATTTATTTTGATGATTGTTTCCTCCTTTAAAATATGGAAAATTGATTGCATGAAACCCATGGGTCAATATTCATTTTGATTCTCTATTTTGTGTGATTGGATATGTGATCATTTGTTGTCAATAAATCCATGTTGATGTAAATGATGACCGATCTATGGCACTTGTTTGTTTGTTTCTAGAACTTGGCTATTGAATAGATATCCATCTCCAGATCCTATGAAATCTTGTCTATCTCATGACTTCTCCTCCAGATACCTACAACCATGGAAAATGATGAACCTACCACAGGCTCTACTACAAAATATATAGTTCCTACTTATTGCATATTCTTGTACAAAATTATTATAAAAGGATTTATAATCTAATTTGCGTATTAAAAGATAATAATCATTTCAAAAGAATTATTTTAAAATTCTTTCTTGATATATTATCATGTAGATGGTAGGATTTTATAGCAAAATGAAATCAATATGAGGCATAAAAAATTGTAGGTTATGAGTTTAGTAGGAAAATTGTAGGAAAAAAACTCCCTAAAGTATTAAAAATGATGACCCATGCAAAAGGGAATTGGTTATTTCTTTGTCAATAGTTCAATTTGATATAAAGGACTAATCAAACACTTGAACTGAGGTAGTTTTAATTTGCAACTTAACTAGAGAACTTAGGTTTCCTCTTGGAATCAATTATATGATATTATGAGGATAAAAGTTCAATACAAGTGACGAAAATCCCATCAAACACAAGAAGATGAAGCATGTTGAGTATCATGTAAATTATCTCAAATATTTGCCACAAGATAGAGTGGTATCTCATGTTTATTGTAGGATAGATGATCATATTGTTGATATGTTTATAAAGACACTAACAAAGAAAAAAATTGTTCAACTTTAGTTTATTTGTTGGATTTAGAAACTTATCATTAAGAGGGATGTTGAGATAATGTCACTTCCTAATAATTCAATAATTTGTGTATAATGGGGGACTTTACATGTATATCAGAGAGTTTTAGTACCCAACACTCCCTTGTCCTCAAGGCTTGATAACTCATCATGACTTCAAAGGATTCTACAAAATTTACCTCACCACTTAAACCTATAGAAATCTCATCCATGAATCATGAATAAAATGAAGAGTTACAAAACTAGCTATCCAAATTGGACAACCAAATTAATGAATTGACTAATAGGTTAGTGAAAAAGGGTGATTTGATCAATACAAATAGAAATAAAACAAATTGTAGAAAAAAATATAAAACCGTTGGAACAAAAGATGGATCAAAATAAAGAAAAAATGGAGAATAATATGGAATAAGAGTTACAAAACTAGCTATCCAAATTGGACAACCAAATTAATGAATTGAATAATAGGTTAGCGAAAAAGTGTGATTTGATCAATACAAATATAAATAAAACAAATTGTAGAAAAAAAATATAAAATAGTTGGAACAAAAGATGGATCAAAATAAGGAAAAATGGAGAATAATATGGAATAGTTGGAATGTAATATCATAGAGTCCCAAAATGATAGGCTCCCCAAAATTGATAATGCGACAAAAGGAACTCATGAAAATAAAGATAGTTACTATCCATGTTGAAAAAAAATCCAATAATAAGCATTTTTAAGGTGGATTTAACTCTAATAGTGGAGTTATCTATTGATGGTATCAAAAGGGTATGAACCTTCCCAATGTTGAATTAAATAATTTTGAGAGAACAAATGTATTTTCCTAGGTGAAAAAAATATAGCAATATTTTGAATTGCATAATATTATGGATGATAAGCAAAGAATCTATGTAGCAGCATTGTACTTTGAGATAAAACCCTATTACTGGGTAGTTAAAATGAATCCCCATTCATATTAGTATACTTTGGATTTATTTACATGAGACCTAGAATCATAAAATGGGAAATTTTAGGGACAAGACTACTTCAATTAATTGACAAGAATCAAGAAATTGGATAATATCGAAAATTATAATTTTAAAATTTTCAGTATTGGCCACAAGGGTGAATAACATAAGTATTGAACATTTGTTGAAATATTACATCGATTGATTAAAATAATAAATTAAATATAGGATTTTCTTAAAATGTCCTTAAAATATTATGGAGGTTATGCAATTTACTTTCCATGTTTAAGTCTAAATTAAGGCTACACACAATTTTACCACTGGGCGGCATATGCAGGAATAAAATATCATTTTGGAGCGGATAATAAAACCCTACCTTAACCTACTCAAATGTCATAGAAATAAATGGAGGAAAAAAGAGCAAAAGGACTATGCATTGGTTGTAACAAAAAATGGTCAATGGGGCATAAATGTCAAGAAAAAAAATTGGTTACATTGGGGAATAATGACAAAGAGGAAATGGAGGAATCTACACAAAGGGATGAGGAAGAACTTATAAAATTAAAATACTAGGAGATAGAGGTTGAAATTTTGCACACCATTGATTCAAATAAACTACATATGTTCATGCACTAGCAGGTTCTTTAGCACCTTAAACCATTAAGATTGTAGGCTATATTAAGAAGTGAAAGGTCATAATGATTACTAGCTTGGGTAATACCCATAATTTCATTGATAAATAGTCTATATCGGATCATAATATAGTTTTTCATATATATTAATGTTTTATAAGTGTAAAATTTTGATGAATTAATTGGCTTGCGAGACGCATTTTAGTGGTAGTTCCCTGTTAAAAAAATTGGGGTCTAGAACCTTCTAGAGCTATTTTGAGGAATCAAATGGAAATTATTTAGCTAAAAACTTCGTGATCATAGCTTATGCCACCATAAAAAAATCACACTCCAAAGCCTTTCAAATTGTCTAAAAATCACTTTTATTGAAGATTATATCTGGTAGTTATGCATCCCACAAGTTGACCTTCCTAGTTGGTTGTTAAGTGTAATATTTGACAGACTGGTCCCAACACTTAATATGTCAATCCAAGATTTGTAAACTTTAAGTCAACACACAGTATATGCCAAGACAAAACCCATAGGGACCTGCAAACTGAAAATTTTCTATCTAAATAAACTTCACATTATTTTCCTCAAAACCTATCATCACTTATCAATCTCTACTAGAACTCAATATCCTAGGCTTAAATTACAAAAATTCTCCTAGTGGAATTATTGTAAAAAAACATAGGAAACACATAACTATAAGGGGACACTAAGTTATTTAATTCTAGCTCTTCCTAGGTTGAGAGATGCAAGGTCTTACTAAAGTTTTCCAGTGGAAAAGGGAAGTCAATAACCCTTTGTGGTTAGCATGCATACAAGGAAAGAATGAAAAAAGAGCCTAGTCTTGCTTTCTTATAGACTAATAGACCTAGAGCATTAATCAAGTATCCATAGAACAAGGGGACTTAATATCTCTCTACATGCATCAAAATAAAAGGACTCGGGCTTAATGAAATTTACTCACAAAGCAATGATGCACTAACTAGTGGACAACAATGAAAGGCAACAAAAACCGATCCTAAATCTCCCCAGGGTTTCTTAATATAAATCACACTCGCTGATATTAATATAATCTAGAAGATTCAACATGTAAACATTTATCTATTTCCACAAACAATCCACCTCAAATTATCAATAAATATTCAACATTATCTTCTATCATGAGCGAAGCAGGTTATAAAAAATAAATATAGAAATAAAGCATGAATACCCAAGCCATATTCTATCGAAAAATATTATCTAAATGTACACCTTACAATAGAGAAACTCGCTCATGTAGCTATTAAAATTCAGGTGCAGGCTATATAAGAAAATCTTTCAATATAATAACTTATGCATCAACACTCACATAAAAAAGTTAGGATCCCTTTTAGTTCAAATGATAAATGGTGTTTTAGTTTGGGTATTTTAGCCCTAGATTGAAAGAAAAATCGTTGTCTCAGAGATCTGCAATCATGTATTTAATATCACAATCATTCGACCATGATGAATAACTCTAAAACGTTAAAAACCTTGCTTACAATATTAAAAACACTCAACATATAAGGAATCACATGTTTCTATGTATAAGAAATTGAATGTTGTTTCTATAGAAAGAAAAAAATCGAGGGATAAACTGTATCACTTAATATTCAGATCAAATTGTAACTCTAAATGTCATGAATTGAAGTAAATCTTTGTTTCGACGCCATAAGCTTTTAAATATGCACTCCTTCATCTTTGTATTCAAAGAGTCATTCAATACAAGTTGAAACACCAAACTTCGGATTTAGGAAATAAACAACATATTTACTTAATATGCAAGCCACAAATTCATATATATAATACTAATATCCATATATATGCATCTAAAAAAAGAATTAAAAGTAGAGCAATGGGCTAGGGTGGTGGGCCCAAGCCAATGATCTCACTGCCTCCGAAAGATTAAACCATAGAGTGAATAATATCATAGACAATAAGTAATGAAACCTCACATTAACCATGCATTAAAAGTTCAACAATATTTCTACATTAAAAATGATACAAAAACGTTTCACTGAGGTATCATCCCATAGGAATGAAGTACTGATAAAATATCTCCTCTATGAACTCTTTTGTAGACCCCCTTCTAAACCCCCCAATTAGGGATTTTTCCAAAAATATTTATACAAGAAATATTTAGGGTAAGTTGAGACGTATTCCCCAAAAATTACCCATCAAATCATAATTAGTCTCATAAACGATTGAGTTGTTAGTGTATTTAGCTAGATATTTGATCAGATGGAATTAATTTTACATAAAACCCTCTAAGAATAGTTGGGTCTAGTTTCATTTGTTAAGTAATTATTGAGTTTGGGTGCAACTAGATAATGATCTCAATTTGGATTTTTCTCTTCAAAGAACCTCTGATGTCTCCAAAAGCGTGCACTTTCGATTTTTTATTTTCCTGGTTTTTCTTTGTTTATCCAGAAATTGCGACTGAAATTAATGACACCATTATACCTAGAACGAGTTCTCATGATTGTTTACCACTTCCTAGAGACTTCTAGAACTAACTTGGGTGGGAAGTAAGTGACATGAAACCATGTTACTGATGCTAGGAAAAAAAACCCATGTCCCAGAATTTTCCATAGGGTCACGTGGATATGTCAGAATCATAGGTTGGTTACCAGATCTACATATAGGTTGCAGGAACTAACTATGAAAAAACCATTGTTAGCAATCAAATGAATTTTAACCTCTCTAATTCATAAAAAAATAATGGAATTAGGCATTAAATGAACAACATAATTATTTGGCCCAATATGAAATTTATGCATCAAAAAATTTTTCAAAAAGGTTTATGGGAATGTAGAGAAATGAGATAAATATGAGGTACCAAAGGTGAAAAGAAGGAAAAAATAACTTCATTTTATAGGCCCAACATCTCCTCCACACCTAAGATCTTGCATGTCCTCATGAAAAAAAAGTATATGTTTAATGCTCTTACACTGTTGATATAAACCAATGCCCTATTCATGTCGTCATCCTTCATCTCTATCTTTGTAATAGTGTCAAATTGAAATGGAAATAAACACTCTTCTAAATATTAGATATGGATCTACTACCATATTTCTTAAATTTTTCCATTATTACGTATTCTGAAGTAGTATTATAGATTGAAAGAAAAAACTCTCAAGTGTATGATCGTCTCCTCATGGTCAAAACAATTTATATACCAAGCATACCATTTATGGCCAAGCCAACATAAAGTCCACACTCAAGCATCACAATATCAAGCTATTTCTGAAAACTCTACATCATTGGATAACCATTTGAGTCAATATGATTTTTGTAAGAGATGATCTAACCAACCATATATTGATCAGTATTCAAATTTCCAAAGATCATATTTGAAAATCCACTACGATGTTTTCTAGGTTATGTAAAACCTTTCACGGTTATGTTGTCGTTGTGACAAATACCCTCCAAAATATTACCTACACTTAAAATCTTCAAGCCTATTATATATCTTGAAATCTGTCATTTTGTATTTGATTCATTTTCGACTGATGTTTCAAAAAGAATTCGTGTCTTCTTCACAGATTCTAAGTGTCAAAGTCACTTTCTCATATATGTTCAGTCATTGAGGAATTCACAAGTGCACTTATTTTGATGCAAGATTATAGGAATTACACAAATCCTGAAACTAAGGCTTGTGCAATCACTATTGGCAATTACTGCATATTCCATCAATACAATAATTTTCACAATATATGTCGATAGTCATTGCACATTCTCCATAGACAATCTCCCTCTCACTTTAGTTGCAATTGTACTTTTATTATAGTGAGTTTTCTCAACTATCACTTTTGTGTGCTTTGGTTTTCATTAGTGCCACTTCCACTTTTGCGACTCTCATTTTTTATTTCTTTCACTTCTACAAGTGGTTCTTATGTGTTCTATTCACTATAGCATGTGTCACTTTCACTTTCTTATGATTTTTTAAGTGTAATTTTCACTTTTTCTTACTGTCTCCTTTTGGAAAGGGAAGTGTTGCATCTAGTCAAAGGCAGTCATTTTTACATCATTGAAGGGCATATATGATGCATTCTCTTGTACAAATGTGTTCCATCTATCTTAGAGACATGCATCAGACTCATTCCCCAAGTATTGAGCACTATTTCGTTAGTATCATCACTTGTATCGCAAAATGTATCTTAAGTATTTCAATTGTAGGTAAGTGTTGTTATGTTATCACGTCAATAAGGAAAAGTTCATTTTGGGTGATAAATGCTTCATTTTCGAGTGGTTGATCATGTATAAGTGTTTGATCGTGTTCAATTCATATCCCCCCCCCCCCCCCCACCCCTCTCTCTGCTCTTTGGTCCCACACTTAATCATTTTTCAAAGATAATATTTCCTTGATCAACGTCCCTCTGGTCTCCCTCCCTGAAGTACTCATTACATAGTCTTAGGCCTCAAGCAACCTATCCTTCCTCATATAAATGCACAATACATAGTCACTGCCTCCAAGTAATGCACATTGTGTAGTCACAGTGCCGAAGAACTGCCTCCTTCTCCCCAAAAATATGAAATCCCGCCTCCCAGTCAGCATCTTTCTGCGCACTACATAGTTTCGGTCAGTAGATCATCTCTTTGTATTTATAAAATTTGAAACTATGAAATCCAACGGCCTAATCTCTCTCCTGAACTATGCATTGCACAATCACATTCACAATCATGCCTCACTGTGACCTGTAGTTGCATATTCTTCCTTCCTTGGCCTCTGGCCACTGTGCATTTCACAAGTACAATCATTAGTCTATCACTCCTACCCCGTAGAACTGTGCACTACATAATCCTTGAGCCTTATCCTTTGTCCATCACTCAGTCCTAGGTCTGATCAGTGAATTGCATGAAGATACATAGACTAGGACATTTTCGGATCGGTGTCGTATTTTCATGAGTGAATTTCACTTGCAGTTATTGTATCTAGACATGACTGGATTATTTTCAAGAGATATGACATTGAAACCATGCAAGGTGACACCCAAGAATACTGCGAAACAAGATGATCACTGAACAATAAGATTAAGAGACACTATATCACAACAAAAGTTGGAATATCCATTTCACATAAAAGACTCAGTGTCTTCAAGCCTTTTGGAGGAGAAAGAGGAAGAACATCCAACATCTATAATGAAGATACAAATAAATCAATAATAATAGAAGCTTGGCATTGACAGACCATATTAAATTCCATGTCAACAGTGTCAAGTCATGTCTTGTCATAGTTTCGTCCCAAGAATAATATGTGTTATCATATTGCCACATCATTTGTGGATGTAATTATGTAATTTTAAAGAGTCACTATGAAGTCCAAGAGTCATGAGGGAATCTCATGAGTCATGCGGATATGGAAGGTCATTCCTCTTATTATAAATAAACCCTCATAACTCAAGAGAAGGAGCATATGGGAGTCATAGACTTTGGATAGCTAGCCTTGGCTTCTCGATCTTGGAATAGGAGAGAAGATCATTCCTTGGAGAGGCAAGAAGTGACTTAACTTTCCACTACTGGAGCTAGTGGCTCATCATTGTAACTGTGTACTTGGATCTTTAACCTAATAATAAGAAGCTTTTTAAGCCAAAACATTTTCATGCATGTATCGTGAATTTTGTAAGACTATTATTTACATGTTTGTGGTATATGTTATGTTCATATGTACTAAAGAAAATTAACCACTCCATTGGATTTGGTACTTATCTTGTTTAATGTGTGTTGTATTTTCCTTTATCATCGTTACATCTATGTGAACTATTTATCTAGAAAACTAATGAATCTTTCCTTACTCTTGTGTGTCTCTCCTAGGATAGTATGATTTCTTTCCTCTTATCTCCCCTCTCACAAAATTATTTGTTTACACATTGCAATTGTGTTTCACAGTGGTAACTTACTTGTTTATTTTAAATGATATGTGTGTAATCCCTTACGTTGTTCATTGCATCCAACGCAAACCATAGATTTATGGTGGTCAAGTTGATACTCTATATGGGGTTCATATTCCAAACCGTGTGAGGTCCAATTGGGACTTCATACCAGAGAGACCACCCTTGGTTGACATATTTCCAGCACCATCAACAGTTCACACTAGAAGGAGGGCCAGATGACAAGTTGCTCCTGTTGATTCTATTTTGAATCTATTATCTTAAATGTCTCATTCCCAAAACATAATCATAGGATATTTTTGTAATAGATCAAATTTTAATATCTCTCATGGAATTATTTATGACTTGTCTTAGTTAAATTTTGATGAAGAGGGTGAAACATTGATAGCCGAGCACATTTCTTTGTTTCTCAAAATTTTTTAATATTATGAAATCGATTGTGAAGATGCTATTACTAAATTATTCACCCTCACACTTGAAGGTTGAGTTAAGAAATGGTGTCAAAATTTAGCATCTTCTTCTTCATTCAATTGAACAACTTTCTATGGAGCTTCATTAATCCTTTAACAAGTATGATTATAAATATGTTTTTAAAAGGATTGATTTGCTTGGAATGAAACTTGGTGAATCTGCTAAGGATTTTCTTCATCGATTTCTTCACCTTTGATTTGAATTTCCCAAGAGAGTTATTGATTCATATTTCATTAATTATAAATTTCAAATTTTGATTAAACTCACCTTGAAATATTTTGAATATGAACCACCGAATTATTCCACTCTCCCAGCTTTTGTAAACCATGAGACACCTCTAATCTTAGAGGAGGGACCTACTATTCCTTTTGTTCTTCTTCCTCCCCCATTTTCAGTATCAATTTAGGTTCCTCCTAGTGATGATGATAAATTTTTGAAATCTTAAAATAAAATAGTTGATATGTCCATTCAACCTCCATCCACTTCCCATGATTTAGATCTTATTGAGGAGAAATTGGAATGGTTCAGTAATGGCAAGGAGTATAGAGAAAAATTTTATCCCTTGGTTTCTCAAGATCATATTAAGGTATATAATTCTAAGTTTAAATATGATCCAATAAAAAACATGATTGTCTCCAAGGATATCATAAAACCTTTGTCCTCTACCATATATGTCTCATGATTCTTTGTTTCATGATCTCCTTGATCAACCTACTTCAAACTCTCTAGATTCTCAACTTCTTGTTTGAAGAAGTGATTAAGAATAAGGTAGTTGCATTTCACATGTAGAGGATAAAAATTCAAGATGATCTCGCATTTCTAGCTGGTCATTTATCTTGAAATATTGATAAATTTCCAAATGATTCCAAATGTTTCATTCAAGTTGAGACTTTGGATAACCATCACCTTGAAATCCATGTTTTCATTATTACATATGGTGATGAATTCCCAAGTAAATGGGATGATATATTTTCTTCTTCAAAATATTTATATTTGCAAGGTATTGATCTTGAATCTGTTTCTCATAGTTTACAATCTTCATTTATGGGATGGGATACTCTTTCAATTCGGAATGATCCTGAAATTCATTTAATCCATACATCTTAATATGACAAACCTAAAAAGGTAATTTTTCAAGTCTTTTAATATTTGGTATACCACGTTGAATTAAAAAAAGATCAATATGAATCTTACATTGGTATGATTTTCTTTATTCATTATGTTGATGAAAATTATATCATAGAGCACAACATGCATATTGATCCATTGTTCTTAAAAACTCAATCTAATTTATTTACAACTGGTGTTTCTCCTCTTGAGTATTTTCATCTTCCCTCACCTCTAGCACATTATCTAGATGGTCATAATTTTTTTCAGGACCAGGATGGTGTCATCCTACAATCAGAGGATGAAAAGCTTGAATCTATTATTCATGATTTTTTCAATTGTAAATATTTCATAAGTCACGAGGAAGATGTTACAACACTAAATGAACAAGGGAGTTTTCCGATTTATACATCTAGATGCTATTTCCATCAAGATTTTGATATGATTAATATTAAATATTATCAAACCAGTGGCAGTAACAATGTTTTCATTGATGCATCTAATGATAGTGGTGCATATCTACCTATTGATTTTTCTAAGCCACTCAAATTTGATGATCCACAATCAAAAAGTTCAGAGTCCTATTAGGAATTCGAGGCACTTCATCCCATGTTTATGGTTATGTCAATTTCTTGCAATCCCTATGAGATATTCAAACTAAGTTGCATTCAAATTTTCACTCATAATTATTTTCTTAACATTTTTCCACTGAATGTGAACTTATTCTTGAAATACTTCAGTATTTTCAAGTTAATTCTCTCAACCCTCAAGATAGATTTTTTGATCAAATGGAAGATTTTTTTTCGGTTAATTCTTCATCATGTGAATCCCTTACATCAAAGTTATGGTTGGAGAGAATATAATATACAGACACACATATTTTTTATTCGTGTCATCTTGATTATCAAGACAAAGGTCATTTTGGTTGAAGGATTCCTCCCTGTCAAATGCTTCCAAAATCAATCACCTTCTTATCCTTGTTGTGTATGTCATTAGTTTAATCATATTTTTGGAATAATCTCTATTATTAAATAATATTAAATTCTTGAGTCATTTGGCGAATCAAAACCCTTTTTCTGATACCAAAACTAGATTTTATTTGACGCTTATTCCTAATATTTTTCAAGCATAGTATCCTAATTGGTTTCCATAATTTACAATGTCAATGATTGTTTTAAATTCTCTAAGATCCCATATTGTTGGTTTTTCATGTGATTGGATACGAATGTAACCAATATAAAATCAAGAATCTTATATGCTAATCGACCAATCTGATCATACCACGAGTGTTGACAAATATCCTTTAATGTATCATCTCCCCACCGAAGTGTGTGAAGATAATTGTTTTACATTGTTTGATCCTGTTAGGTTCATTGATTTGTATGATTCATTATTTCACAATTCATATGATTTTTGGGTAGTTAAGGCACTCCAGTGTGAGTTGATGGTTATGTCAGGTCCTCACCATCTTGACAAGATTCTAGACAAGTTCAGATCAAATTCCCCTCGTAAAATTCTCTTTGTGATTCAAATGTGTTAATTAAAAAATATTTTCTCATGAGTCTCAGGGTTTTCAAATTAGTTTTTTTGAACATCAAGATCCAATCACTAAATGGTTAGAGAAATCTTACCTAACAAGCTCTGTTGCAAATAATAAATTTTTATCTTTCTTTATGTTTGCAAAAACTAAAAACATAGATGAATGTACACTCATGAGAAACCTTAAATTTTTGCATGATCATCATTTCAATCAACAAGGTAAAGCTTGATACTTGTTAAAGCTATATATTATGGCATATATTTTTGTTGAGAGGAAAGACCTTCAGTATTTTGTGCAAGTTGTTTAGGTTCTTGTCTTTTCTTTTGCACATTATTTTAGGTTTTTTTTAATTGCATGTATCTTTGTGAATGCAGGTCGACAATAACTACAATGGATACATTGGAAGTTTAAATACACTTAGCCCTAACCTTATAGCTAGTTAGATTAGGACTAGATTTAGCTGCTTTCCCTTTCCCCTTTATTACTTTTTTCTTGCATGTTTCTTTTGATTTAGTGTCCATTTGCTTTGTTCTTTTGATCTTGTTTTCTGATTTTATGACGTCTTTTATTTAATTTTTTTTTAATAAGGTCCTACATGAAAGATGTTTTTTTGGCTTAAAGGACAATGTGGAAAATATTTAAAAGTAAATTGTGATGAAAAACAATAATTGGCTAAAATGTTATCCTCTTCTCTATATTGGCTTATATATCATTTAAATTCAATGATGTCTAGACAGAAAATACGATTTGTTTCGAGTAGAAAGTCGTTGATCAAACTACAAAGCTTGTATCATTAATAGAATATTCTTTCCTGAATCAACCTTGTATTAAATGGTGTTTAAATTTTTGACTCGATCAAGTAGATAAGGGAAAGGAGGAAAACTGAAAATGAGCATATTAACTTCATTCATCATTCAAATCCCTTCGACAAGGAACAACCTCTCTTGAAAAGTAAATAAGACAGGATCCCTCTGCCACCTCTAAATAAATAAGTGCCTTTTCACATTATATTAATAACTAAATAAAGATTTGAAGAAGAGAAATTATTCTTGCATAGAGAGGTGAATCAAGAAACTTCATCGAGGTTATAAACAAGCCTGTTGGTAGTGAAGAGATGCTTGCAATTCCTTGAGGTGACTTTTTTGGGGTACTAAACAGGCTTGCTAGCTACGTAGAAACACCTGGGAATGTTCTTAAATCTAATTATTAAAATCTTTGTATACTTATTATCCTTCTCCCATATTTAAATATTTTCGGCATGACTGGTATTGTAAATGTGTTTGAAGATGAGAAAGGAAAATAAGAGACTATATCTTTAACCATGATAAGTGGATAATTAATCCAGGTAAATATACATGGTAAATCAATACCTCCTAAAAGTATAAGACATTTCACTTAAGGGTAAAACATAAATAAAGAAGCTAGAGTTCTATCGATGTGTTGCCAAGTGTTGACGTTGCAACAAACACCAACTAAAATGTTTTCCTACACTTGAATTTTGGAGCATATTGTCGATCTTGAGATTTGTTGTTTCATAGTCGATTCATGGTAGATTGATGTTTTTATAATCATTCAAGTCTTATTCATATATTCTAAGTGTCAAAGTAACTTTCTCATACATGTTGAGTCCTCGAAGAATTCACAAGTGAAATTCTTTCGATGCAAGCTTACATAGGCATTGCACTACCCTTGAAAGTAAGGCTTTCACAATCACTATTGGTAGTGACTGCATAGTCCATCAGAAAAAATAATTTATGAAACCTATGTCAATGTGTGATCTCCATGGACAGTCTCCCTACCACTTTGGTTGCAATTGTACTTCTATTCGAGTGATTTTTGTCAATTGTCTCTTTTGTGCACTTTGGTTTTCATTAGTGTTACTTTCACTTTTGAGATTGTCATTTTTTCTTGATTTCAATTCTATAAGTGATGATTTTGTGTTCTATTCACTATAGAATGTGTCACTTTTACTTCCATAGTCTTTTACAAGTGTCATTTTCATTTTTTCTTATTGCCACCTTTTAGTAAGGGAAGTGTCACATCTAGTCAAAGGGAGTGATTTCTAAATCCTTGAAGGGAAGCTTTGAAGCATTTGTTTTTCCAATGTGTTCCATATAACATAGAGACATGCATCATACTCATTCCCCAAGTCTTGAGCATTTTTTATTTAGTGTTGTCACTTGTGTCACAAAATGTATCTTAAGTGTCACACTTGCAGGGAAGTGTTTTTTTGTTGTTGTTTCAATGAGGAAATGTTCATTTTGGGTGGTAAATGATTCATTTTCAAGTAGTATGTCATCTATAAGTGTATGATCATGTTTAATTCATGTGTTGGACCCATCTCTCTACTCTTTGGTCCCACACTTAGTCATTTTTTAAAGATAATCTTTCCCTAATCAACCTCCCTTCGGTCTGCCTTCATGAACTATGCATTAGATAGTTTCGAGAATCAATCAGCCTGTCTTTCCTCCTAGAACTGCAAAATAAAAAATCATTACCTCCAAGGACCATAAATTAAACAATCATAGTTCCCAAGCTCAACAGCCTCATATTCCCCATAATTATGTAATCTTGCCTCCCAGATAACCTCTTTCTGTGCACTACGTAGTTTCAGTTAGAAAACTGCCACTCTATATTTATAAACTATGAAACTACATAATCTAGTGGCCCATTCTCTCTCCTCTAACTGGGCATTGGGTATTGAGGTTGGCAAGCCTGCCTCACTCTAACCCTCAAATGTGCAGTCTTGCTTCCCAATCCTCTAGCCACTACGCATTGTGTAGTTACAGTCGCCAGTCTCTCACTCCTACTCCATGGAACTGTGAATTTTGAAATACATAAGCCTTCTCATCTTTTCAACACTTAGTCCCAGGTCTGATTAGTGAATTTCATGAATATAAGTATAACAGGATATTTCCAAAGTAATTTTCTCTTTTCATGAGTGAATTTCACTTGAAGGTATTGTATTTCGATATGAAAAGAATATGTTTAAGAAATTTGATAAGGGGGCAATGCAAGGTGACACTCAAGAAGACTGCACAACAAGATTATCACTAAACAAAAATATTATGGGACACTAGATCATGATAGAAGTTGGAAGATCCAAATCACATAAAAGACTCGATATCTTCAAGCATTTTGGAGGAGAAAGAGGAAGAACATGCAACAAATATCATGAAGATACACAAACAAAAGCAAGAAGAGAAGCTTGGCATTGACACACCTTCATAAAGTCCATGTAATTAGTGTGAAGTCATGTTTTTTCAAAGTTCCATCTCAAGAATCATATGTGTTATCATGTTGCCACATCATTTTTGGATGTAATTATTTAATTTTCAAGAAAATGAGAAATGTAAATGAGTGGAAGTCCAAGAGTCAAATGTGGAATATGAAAAGTAACATGTAGACTAAAGATTCACATGTGGAATATGAAAAGTAACATGTAGACTAAAGAGTCACAAGGAAAATTCCAAGAGTCTTGTAGAAGTTCAAGAGTCACTTGGATGTTCAAATTTCATGAGGGAATCTCAAGGGTCATGGGGTTATGAAAGGTCAGTTCTCTTGTTATAAATACACCCTCATAACTCAAGAGAAGGGGTTTTTTGGAATCATAGTCTTTGGAGAGCTATCCTTTGCTTCTCTAGCTTGGCATAGGAAAGAAGATAAATCCTTGGAGAAGAAAAAAGTGACTTAATGTTCCACTAATGGAGCTAGTGGCTCACCATTTTAAGTTTGTACTTGGATATTTCACCTAATAATCAGAAGCTCGGTGAGCTAACACATTTTCATGCATGTATCATGAATTTTGTAAGTCTATTATTTAGATGTTTGTGGTATAAGTTATGTTCATATGTACTGACAAAATTGAACTACTTCATTGGCTTTGTTACATACCTTGTTGAATGTGTGTTTTATTTTATTTAATGATCGTTGCATCTATGTGAACTATTTCACTAGATAACTAATGAATATTTCCTTTCTCTCGTGTTCCTCTCATAGGATAGTAATATTACTTTCCTCCTAGACACTCACTCTGTCTTCCCTCTCATGAAAGTTTATATTTACGCATTGAATTGGTGTTTCACAATTTTTACATGATGAAGTACGCTATGGTCTAGGTTGGGAACCCTAATAGAGCAAGAAGCATACAACAACATAAGCATAAAAATTTACAATCCTAATGCTCAAATTAGTAAAATGGGAAGAAGGGGTAGTACTTGTAGTTCCTACGTTTGAAGGCGATCCCGCAAGGTTCAAATCCTCTACTTCTCCTAGTGCTCCAAAACCTACAAGTCACTCAAGAAAAGCACATATACTAGTAATAACTGAAATCATGTTCAAGATGTTAGTGTTAGATAATATAAGCTTACAAGCATAAAAGCATGAAATCATTCATAATAGTATCATAACATGTATAAAGCATTAAGATCATGAACATGAAGAATGGAACAAAGCTTCTTTATTGATGAATGCAAATAAGTGTGGAGGAATACCACCTTATTCAGCCACGGCTCCAAGTGAAACTGTCCTCCAGGTTTGTCTAGCCCAAGCCTCAACAATCTCTTCCAAAAACATACACATGGATTTCATATAAGAGGAATGAACATCTGTATGAAGGAAAAAAGGGTTTCCACAAGCTGGGAGTGCATGAGGCATAGGGATAAATCAGACTTGATCAGGGACTAAATTTCTATAATATCAATACCTATTTCTCTCTCCCCTTAAGGTCTTCCAATGAGGTGTATTTATACCACCCAAAAATAGTTGTTTCAGTTGGGATACAGTTAGGCCATGGGCTTATGTAGGTAGGTTTCCGATGTAGCCCATAAACCCTGCCCAGAAAATAGGGAATTTTATATTTTTTCATATTTCAAATTATATACATGGGTTGGGTATAACTGGACCCACGTGTGCACAAAATTTTTATAGGGAAGAGTCGCATATGGAATTCAAAATAATTTTTTAGATAAAGGAAAATGTCTAAAGGGAAAGGGATGCCCAAGGCCATAACTCAGAGAATCATGTATACAAAGGCGGAAAATGATGCTATAACAGATGCCCCCTAATATATGAGGTCAGAAGGGGTACATGATGGCCTAAATGTATTAAGTGTATAAGAAGTATCATGCGAGGACTTGGGAGAAGTTCATTGGATTTCAGACTTCCAGAAACCAATGGAAGAGATCAGAAAGTAAGCTCATGTTTGAGGCTGGCATACCCATGCTTAGTGAAAGTATGAGCATGTCTGCATAGCAAATATGGAGTGGATCCAATATGTATAAAAATACAAAAGAAAATACTAAGCACATAGTGAATCATTTGATCACAACCTCAAAATTACATATCAAGGTCATGTCATAGTATCACATATAGAATAATTGATCAATGATGATGAGAAAGAAAATCACATATACTAGTAATAACTGAAAGCATGTTCAAGATGTTAGTGTTAGATCATATAATATTATAAGCATAAAAACATGAAACCATTCATAATAGGATCATAACATGTATAAATCATTAAGGTCATGAACATCAAGAACGTGACAAAGCTTATTTATTGATGAATGCAAAGAAGTGTGGAGGAATACCACCTGATTCAACGACATATCCAAGCGAAACTGTCCTCTGGATCTACCCAAACCAATCCTAAAAAATATCCTTCCAAAATCATACACATGGATGCAATATAAGAGGAATGGACATCTCTGTGAGGGAAACAAGGGTTTCCACAATCTAGGAGTACAAGAGGCACAGGGATAAATTAGACTTGATCAGGGACTAAATGGCTATAATATCAATACCTATTTCTCTCTCTCCTTAAGGCCTTCCCATGAGGTTTATTTATAC
This sequence comes from Pinus albicaulis, assembly GCA_034641835.2. Classification (NCBI taxonomy): domain Eukaryota; kingdom Viridiplantae; phylum Streptophyta; class Pinopsida; order Pinales; family Pinaceae; genus Pinus; species Pinus albicaulis. Next base: position 227,493,314 of record CM076577.1, on the reverse strand, counting down.
CACCCCAAATAGTTGTTTCAGTTAGGATACAGTTTGGCCACAAAATTTTGTAGGTAGGCTGCTGGTGTAACTCATAAACCCTGCCCCAAAAATAGGGAATTTTATATTTTTCATATTTCAAATTATATATTTGGGTTGGGTATAACTGGACCCGCATGTGCATGTGATTTTTTGAGGGCAGATTCGTGTATGGAATTAAAAATAATGTTTTTCAAATAAAGGACCAGGTCTAAAGGGAAAGGGCTTCCCAAGGCCATAACTCAGAGCATTAAGTATACAGAGGTGGAAAATGATGCTATAACAACAATGTCAAATTACTTACCAATTTGAAAGGATATGTGTTTAATCTCTTATGTTATTCATTGCATCCAAGGAAAACCTTAGATTTATGGTGGTCAAGTTGATACTCTAGATGGGGTTCCTATTCATAACAATGTGAGGTCTAATATGGAATTCATACCGGGGAGACCCCCCTTGGTTGACAGATTTCTAGTACTATCAATAGGTTATAAATAAAAATTTAATTTCTCTCTATCATTGTGATTTTTTTCCACCCATCCCCGAGGATGCATAGATTGCTAAAAGAAAAAGAAACATGCATGAGCATGTTCTTGAAAATTCTATTGAAAATTCATTGTTTGGTTTATACCTTTCTTGATGCTCTATCCATAAAGAGTATAATATTATTAATCTTAAATATTATCAAAACAATGACGCTAACAATCTTTTCATTGATACATCTGATGATAGTGGTGCATATCTACTTGTTGATTTTTCTAAGCCACTCAAATTTGATGATCCACCATCAAAAAGTTCAAAGAAATATCAAGAAGTTGAGGCACTTTAGCCCCTAATGATGGTTATTTCAATTTCTCATAACCCTGTTGAGATCTTTGAACTAAGTTGGATCCATATTTTCACGCATAATTATTTTCTTAACATTCATCCGCTAGATGTGAGCTTATTCTTAAAAGACTTTTAGCATTTTTAAGTTAATTCTCTTAACCCTCAAGATAGAGTTTTTTATCAGATGGAAGATTTTTTTGGTTAATGCTTCATCATATGAATCTGTTGCATCACACTTAGGGTTGGAGATAATATATTATATGGATACACATATTTTCAACACATATCATATTGATTATTAAGACAAAGGTCATTTTTGGTTGGAATATTCCTCCCTGTCAAACGCTTCTGAAATCTGTCACCTTCTTATCCTTTTTGCATATGTCATGAGGTTAACCATATTTTTGGCACAATCTCTCTTCTTGAATGAAATTAAATACTTGATTCATTTGATAAATCAAAACCCTTGTGTTTGTAACACCCTCTTCCCACATATACCCAAGTAACCGATCAACTGGGGTAAACATGTGACGAGAGGCTACTAATATGAGATTCAACCTCCTAGATGACCTTAAAGAAGTGGAAGCGACAAAAACACAAAAAACATATCCCAAACTGCATCATTGACACCCCTAGGAGGTATTACTAGCCCAACCTCTCAGGGCCTTGTTCCCTTACTGGGAACTAATTTTCTACACCCTTGAGGTTGAGCCGTGGGCACATAAGGCAAATTCAGTGGCCCTAGGTTCTAGAGCCACGAGCTAGCCTTAACAACGTAGCAGCCCAAGCTCAAACAACAACTTTATGGGCCCAACTCTGGGATTTGTGCCACAAATTCAACCCCTGAGCCTGGGCTACTACCCATAACTTCATGTAACTGCAAGAGAGGGTAAATAACATAGAAACAAACATATGGAAGAAATAAAATCATTATGAACTCATCCAAACCCATCCAACCATGACAAGCATTTCGCCAAACATGTCATAGACATAGCATCTACAGGCATAAACAACATAAATAACCAAAGGGATCTCTTTCTAATATGAGAATGGATAAAAAAACATTGCTTCCTCACAACATAAGCTATCATATAATCAATTTAAACAGAGATACATGGGATATTCATTCACAGGAAAAAACATGAATAGAGCCATGCATCATCACTGATCAAATACATGCTTGTAACCAACACATTAACAACAAAAATATAATGGATGCAATAGAAATACAATCCATAGATAAACTATAATATTTTCATACTGAATACTGGAGAAATGAGCTTTTCATTACTGAATGTAAGAACCAACCGAAGATGAGACTTCCACATTCCACCCAACCATATATTGGCTTAGCAAAACCTAATTCAGCCAATCACCCCTGTGCCATATTCCAATCATGAATGTGGGACTCATAACCAACCAAAAAAGAACTAAACAAGCATGAATGCTACCAGATTTCTCCACCTACACCATGAGGAATTTGAGTGCCTCCTAGTCTCTTAGGCTTTACTGTAACCCACAGTCCAATCCAGGGGTCACTAGGCCCTACGCCGAGACCATCTCTCCAGGCTTTACCATACACCCCATCTTGGGACTACTAGACCCAATGGAGAGAAATCCAGCTCTTGGCTTTACCATGTATCCTACCATTTACCGGCAAGGATTCCTAGGCCCATCGAGGAACAAAATATGGCTTTAACACAACCCACAATATGGCTCAATGGTTACTAGGCCAGTGGCTTTACCGTGATCCACAGTCTGGTTCAGGGACCACTAGGCCATGTGTTTGTCATTTCGGAGCTCCACCTCACTCAACTTCGAATCCAATCTATCCATCCAACTCAACCGAAATATGAGAACCCATCTTATCAAATCTATACAGAAATGGCAAGGCTAGGTTGAAAATAGTGTCACACCTATCAAAACCCATTCCAAAACAAAAAATAACCACATGTAGATACCTCCCAAGAATCCTGTTGTAGATGCTTGATTCCTGCTCCTCCTTTCTTGCTTCCTCATTTTTCCTACTTTCCTACCTTTCTTGCTCAAATGGCAAAGTGATCCAAAAACTCTAAGTTTCCAATATTGAGGGAGAGAGGGAGAGAGAAAGAGAGAGAGATAATAATGAGAGAGCTCCAAAACTTAACTAACCAAGTCTTTCCCACTGATCTTCAAAATCCTTTTTACATATGAGGCCTATATTTTCTTCATTTTCCATTATTTTCTTTCATTTTCCTCCTCATATGAAACTTGTGACCTTTCACCTTCCTTTTCTCCTAAATTCCATTATTTTCATAAATAAAATTCCATTTAATTCCTCATACCTTTCCAAAGCCTTTTCCTTTTCCTTTTCCATAATAAACTAAATCAACACCCACTAGGATGTTTTGCCCACCATTCATCTTGGAATACGTGTCCCATATCTGCAGCCTTATATATTTTTACATGTATGTCTTCATGAGGGTTGTTACAAAACCCTCCTCCTTGGGGGAACACAGTCCTTGGTGTTCAATCACACCTACAAACCAACAAACTGCTGAAAACAAAGCATACTATGTATGGAGCTTTATAACATAGCTCATTGTAGTATTTACAATGAACATTGTTGAAAATGACAATCATATCATTTACTCGATATTTATAACACATATCATTATGATATTTACAATAAAAAACACATATATACTCATACACATTTGCTTCAACCAACAAATGACCATAATTTTTATGGAGCTTTATAAATCCATCTCAATACAATATTTACAATAATATACACATATACAAATTTTATCAATCAACAAATAGAAGTATATTTTGTACGTATCAACAATAATGGGATCCAAGGGCTCACACCTCTACCCTCGAGGTAATACTAGGATTCACCTCCTTCTCAAGAAGTCTAGAATCCACTGTCAAATTTAAAGCTGTATCTGATGTCCAATGCTACAATCTATCACCACTTTTACTCTCAGTGAACATTTACCAACTCATTGTTCCAGTGTGCACTCCCAATGTGCATCTAATTCCATTTGGAAATGCTTATGACCAAAAAAAATTCATCCCCGACCTTCCCTTATCTGCTACAAAGTCCCTCGGGAAATATAGTCATCCCCTTCTGTGTAGTTGCTCACCTTCAAAGTTTCACTAGAACCCCCATCTCAGGCAATCCATACCTTCACAAGGCTTCCTCGCATCGGAAGATATAAAAACCAAGGCATATACTTGCCTCAAAACCATCATACCAGTCATTGCATGCTCATGGAAATCAATGGACACTATTGCATACCAATTTCCCACAATGGCGCTGCTCCTAAAGTGCTTTACCAGCACATTGCTACATGTTCCAATTCCTTTTTCCATTGTTTCTAGTCCTTGTAGTTAGTTTCAACCACCCAATTAGGCATGCTCATGCATCCCTATACCAAGCAAAAAAATTCCAATAGATTCAAAATAAATTGAAAAAAAATCAAATCATACCTCAATGGTAGCTCATCAATAAGGTACACTTGCACCTCTATTTAATTCCTATCCCATAATTCAAACTAGTTGTTTGATCAAAACATCATGTATAAACATATCATATCTGGTTAGCTCAAAATCCAACCATCATAGGTCAAAATCATAAATCACATGTAATCATCATAAACCATAATCATCAATCACATGTAACCATCATAAGTCAGAATCACATATCACATGCTTAATAAAATATCGATAATTATCCTTCATTGGTTCTTAACTCTACCTTTGTTCTTTCGTACACATACCAGATCGATTGCCACACTCGGAAAGCACCCATTGTCTTTACTTCACTTCAATCATGTACACATACACACAATGTACAACACGTACATCCAAAAAACCTGTACAACACCACATAATAAGTACACCCACACCTGGTGTACAACACAACACAATACACACACATATACCTGGTGTACAACACAATACATGTACAAACACATACATTTGGCATATAACATAACACATAGATATACATATACATAGGCATATACAAAGTGTAACAGAGCGAATACACACCACGATACCATGAATACACCATGAACATACATAGTACCACATGTCGCAACACAACATGTACTACATGCACACAATACCACATGTATACTAGTACCATATGCACAACATGTACACAATACCACTTGTACACACACTACTTAAACAATGTGTACACAATACCAAATGTACACTGCACCACCTGTACAATGTTTACATAATACCACATTTACACAAAACCACATGCACGACATGTACACGACACCATATGTACATAGCACCACATGCACAACATGTACACGGAACTTCCTGCACACAACACCACATGTACAACCTATACACAACACCACATGCACACAACACCATGTGTACAAGCATGCGCACAAAACCAAATGCACATAACACCATATGTACATTACACACACAACACCATATGGCATAGTGTTGCATATTCAACATGTACATAGCACCATCTATACTTGGAACTGCATGTGCAACATCATATATACAAAATGCATACAACATCATATGTACACAATACTACATATGCAACATTACACATCACCAATACGTACAATCACTGAATATACAACATGCATGACATATACAAAACAGATTGTACATCCATAGTCCACACACTGACCCACAAGAAACTGTTCTTCTAGTGTCTTTCCACTATCCATGCTTATCCTAGTATGTCGCAATACCCCTCAAAATTACCTTCCCATAACATAAACATAGGCATAGTACAAGCATAAAAAATCAATTCATTTCCACATAATATTGACCTCATAGATCTGTCATAGTTACACTTCCCACTTGATTCCTCATAATACTAATAACCTCTTCATTCCATTCACCTATATTAGAAATCATTCCTCCACAAGGATGATCCTTGAAAACCTTATCATATAATGACATAGATACATAGATACATACATATATATACTCATTAACATAAAACAATCATGATAATGTCAGACAGCGTCATACATACACCCATATACACATATAAATATTAGCATTAAACAATCACAATCCATGATGACCCTGTCAGACACGACATACATACATACATACATACATATGTGGATGCATATATAGACATTATCATAATCATTATCACAACATAATTACCAGATATCATAAGGTCTAGTTTAAGATAACTTCCTTTATTCGTGCACAACATTGAGAACAATAGTCCCAACATATGCATGACATCTAACACCTCATTCACTTTACCTTTTTTTTTCCTTTCTCATGTCGGTACTGTCACCATCCATTTACCAAAATAGACCTAACCAGTCCAACCAGCTATCGTATTCTTACCTCCCATTGCACTTACTCATGCACTTATATCCCTTAACTTTCGTATTTCCCAAACCAATTCCCAAGACTCATAACATAAAAGGAAATAACAAGAGCAAGAAATAATAATACCATGAAAACCAAAATAAATATGACATTGCAACAAAGTGGCATGATCATGCACTAGACACAATCAAGACCGCAAATCAAGCACAAACAAATCAAAAAGACTGAAAGCACAAGACCAGCAACAAACACCATGAATAAATTCCCCATGGGTTCCCAATACTTCCAAAGGAAACCTCAACTCAAGCCTTCTTCAATATTTCATGGCAGTCTCTTTTTTTATACAGTTCCCTACATCATAATTCCATAACCACACAACTATCAATGCATAAATAAATATACCAATATACTTGTTATCTTACCTTGTTGTGCCAAGCACACTCGCCTGTAACTGAACACACATGTCAGCCATATGTATCAACATCAATACAACTTATCTATAAATTTGAAATCAAATTTTACCAATACTAACAACCATCTCAGAATCCATCGGTCATAATACCTAATTCTACAACTATCACCTACTTATGCTTAGGTATATACTAGCCATCTAAACACATAGTGCGTTAGTGCAATCATTTCAAAACAAGACCATTCCTTCATGCAAACTCATATCATACAATTAATAAAACATTCAAAAAACTTCCAAATATGCCATGTTAAATAGATCAACTAGATGACATAATCAAACACTCAAAACAGTCAAGTACCAAGCATACGACATAAGAAAACTCATACCTTAATGTATCTTAGGGGAGGCTATCTTGTTTGGAAAATCAATCTAGATTATCAAAATATAAATTCAAAACATCTCAACTCAACATAAATATGATCAGGATATCCATAAAATTAACTAACTAATGTTTTCACATCATAAACTCATAAACAATTGCCATTCATTCATAATAATCACATATGCACAACCATCATAGATTAGTACAATACAATACCACCAATATATCGACTCATACTTGAATGTAATAACCCTAACCAATTGCATGAACGAATCCAACGTAGTATGATATATATATATAACATCAAGATCTTAATGAAATAACCCTAAGCATCAAGTTACTAGCATATAACAACAAAAAGATATATATCATGCTCATCAACAACATGTAACCTAACCATCAAGCCAACTATAAAACAACAACAAGTTAACCTGTAACATACTAATCAATAACATATAACATAATCATCAAGTTGTCTAAAACAACAATAGTAATGTGTACATCCATAGGTTAATATCACTCATGACTATCTGACACACATGCATATAACTACACTAATCAACTACCATCTACGATGCATGTAACCATAAAATCAATAGAATTAGGGGAATACACGTAACCATAGTGCATATGACTACATTGATCAGGTAACATTTATCACAATTGTAACAAAAATAACAATATAATTAAAAACATATAATTAATCCTAATACTTACAACAACCACGAATCACATACCTAGATGCCAAGCATATAAACTTGTATGATGATCTTCTCTTGCCTCGAGGTTCAATGCTGCAACTTCACTTTGATGATATGCATTTCCTACTCTATATCAACCAACACATTAGAATCATAACATATCAATATCATCATGGTGACCTAATTGCATACATTGACATTAAGCACAACACCCTCAATCAAACCAATGCAAACTTGACCATACACACCCACTTGAATTGTATAACCAATCATGAATGACCAATGCATGTTCATCATATAGCATCACATAAGAAAACATACACGGACAACACACAAGCATGACCAATGTGTGACCTAGCATAAACAAGAAATGCATGTACAATATGTAGAAACATATGAGAAATTGTGCACGAATTATACATAAGCGTGAACAACACAAAACCATGCATACACTCATGACAACATGTTGACAAAAACACCATCAACCCTTCCATTGCAACACCACTACCAAATTTCCAACACAATATGGATGCAACAAGTACGTATAGACTACAATCATAGTACATATGCATGCAATTAACATAAACGAATGGCCAACACGCCACTCATCAGTCCAAGAGTTGAAGCATGCTCTAATACCACTCTGTAACACACTCTTCCGAAATCTACCCAAGTAACTAGCCAACCAGGGTAAACATGTGACAAGAGGCTACTAATACGAGATTCAACCTCCTAGATGACCTTAAGTAAGTGGAACTGACAGAAACAACAAAAACACATCCAAACTGCATCATTGATGCCCCTAGAAGGTAACCCAACCTCTCAGGGCCCTATTCCCTAACTGGGAATTGATTTTCCACCCCCCTTGAGGCAGACCCACAGGAAAATAAGGGCAAGCCAATGGCCCTAGGGTCTAGAGCCGCCTGCTAGCCTTGACAAGGAAATGACCCAAGCTCAAAAATCAACTTTCTAGGCCCAACTTCGGGATTTGTGCCACAAATTTAGCCCCTGAGCCTAGGTTACTAACCATAACTACTTGTAACTCCAGGAGAGGGTAAATAACATAGAAACAAACATATGGAAGCATTCAAATCATTAGGAACTCAAATGACCCCATCCAGCCATGACAATAATTTCATCAAACATGTCACAAACATATCATCTATAGGCATAAACAACATAAATAACCAAAGGGGTCTCTTTTTAATCTGAGAATGGATAAAAAGCATTTCTCCCTCACAACATAAACTATCATACAAAAAATTTAACCATAGATACATTGGATATTCATTCACAGGGAAAAAAAAGAATATATCCATACATCATTATTGATCAAATACATGCTTGTAACTAGCACATTAACAACATAAATACAATGGATACAATAGTGATAAAATCCATAGATACACATGCAAACTGACACCTGCTAAGAATCCTTCTGTAACTGATTGATTCCTACTCCTCCTTGCTTTCTTCCTCCTTTTTCCTGCTTTCCTACCTTTCTTGCTCAAATGCAAAAGTGATCCAAAAAATCTAAGTGTCCAAGCGAGAGAGAGAGAGAGAGAGAGAGAGAGAGAGAGAGAGAATAATGAGAGAGCTCCAAAATTGAATCTACCGAGTCTTGTGCACTGTTCATCTGAAGCCTTTTTAAATATGAGGCCTCTATTTTCTTCACTTTCCATTATTTTCCTTCATTTTCCTCCTTAACATCAACCTTTGATCTTTCACCTTCCTTTTCTCATAATTTCAATTAATTTCATAACTAAAATGCGAATTAATGCCTCATACCTTTCCATAGCCTTAGCCTTTGCCTTTTCCAATTTCATTTTCCATAATAAACCGAATCAACACCCTCTAGGATGTTTTTCCCACCATTCATCTTGGAATATGTGTCCCGTCACCATGCTCTTATATGTTTTTACATGTATGTTTTCACCAGGGCTATTGCATTGTTGATACTAGTACTGGATTTTATTTGACGCTTGTTCCCAATATTTTTCCAGCCTCGTATCCTGATTAGTTTCCAGAATTTACAATTTCGATGATTGTTTTAAATGCTCGCAACTTTAATATTGTTTATTTTCCATGTGATTGGATACAAAGGGAACCCATATAAAATTGAGAATTTTATATGTTAATCGATCAATCTGATCATAACACCATTGTTGACAAATATCCTTAAATGTATCATCTCCCCACCCAAGTTTTTGAATATAGTTGTTTTACATCGTTTGATCCTGTTAGGTTCATTGATTTCTATGATTCATCATTTCATTATTCATATGCTTGTTGGGTAGTTGAGGCACTTCAGTGTGAATTGATGGTTATTTCATGTCCTCACCATCTTGACAAGATTCCTAGACAAGTTCAGATAAAATTCCCCTCAGAAGATTCTCTTTATGATTCAAATGTGTTAAATGAAAAGTTATTTTCTCATGACACTCAAGGTTTTGAAATTAGTTTTTTTGAATATCAAGATACAATCGTTGAATGATTAGAGAAATATTACCTAGCAATATATATTGTAAATAATAAGTTTCTATCTTTCTTGACATTTACAAAAACTAAAAACGCGGGTTTATGTACACTTACGAGAAACCTTAAAGGTTTGTATGGTCATCATTTCAATCAATAAGGTAAAGCTTGGCACTTGTTAAAGCTAGTTATTATGGTATATCTTCTATTGATAGGAAAGACCTTCAATATTTTGTGCAAGATATTCAAGTTCTTATATTTTCTTTTGCACGCTATTTTATAGTTGTTTTAATTGCTTGTATCTTTGTGATTGTAGATCAGCAATAACTACAATGGCTACATTGGAATTTTCAATACACTTAGCCCTGAACTTCTAACTATTTAGGTTAGGAGTAGGTCTAGATGCATTCTATTTTCCCTTTCACACTCATCCTACATTTTCTCTCCTTTAGTATTTCTTTTTTTTTCTTACATTTGTCTTGCATGTTGCTTTTAGTTTAGTCTCCATTTTCTTTGTTATTTTGATCTTGTTTTCTGATTTTATCATGTCTTTTCTTTTGTGTTTTATTAATAAGGTCTTACATGAAATATGTTTATTTTTGTTTAAAGGAAAATGTGGAAAATATTTAAAATGAAAGTATGACGATGAACAATTCTTGGATAATCTCTTATCCTCTTCTCTATCTTGGCTTATATATCTTTTAAAGTCAATGATGTCTAGACGAAAAATGTGATTTGTTCCAAGTGGAAAGCCTTTGGTCAAACTACAAAACTTGTATCATTAATAGAATCTTCATTCCTGACTCAACCATGTATTAAATGGTTTTTAACTTGTCGAATCAATCGAGTAGAGAAGGGAATGGTGGAAAACTTAAAATAAGCATATTAACTTCAGTCATTGTTCAAATCCCTTAGACAAGGAACAACCTCTCTTTCAAATTAAATTAGACAGAATCTCTCTTCCACCTATAAATAAATAAGTGCCTTTTCAAATTTTATTAGTAACTAAATAAAGAGGTGAAGAAGAGAAATTCTTCCTCCATGGAGAGGTGAAGCAAGCAAATTTTTCAAGGTACTAAAAGATCCTGTTGATAGCGAAGCGATGCCTATGATTCCTTGATGTGACTTTGCCAAGGTACTAAACAAGATTGATAGAAATGAAGCGACACTGGGAAATGTGCTTAACTCTGATTATCAAAAGCTTGGTATACTTATTATCTTCTCCCCTATTGAATCAGTTCAGGCATGACTAGTCTTGTAGATGTGTTTGAAGCCTAGAAAGGAAAAGAAGATACTATATATTTAACTGTGATAAGTGGAAAAGCCAGGGAAATATACATGGTGATTCAATACTTCTTGAAAGGCCAATACCTTACACTTAAGGGTAAAACCTAAATGTAGGAGTTGGAGTTCTACCAATGTGTCACCAAGTGTTTTTGTTGTGACAAACACCCTCCAAAAGTTTTTCCTACACTTGAATTTTGGAGCCTTCTATGGATATTGTTATATGTCATTTCATAGTCGCTTCATGTTAGATTAATGTTTTGCTAATAATTCAAGTATTCTTCACACATTCTAAGTTTCAAAGTCACTTTCTCATACATGCTCAGTCCTCGAATAATTCACAAGTGCACCTCTTTCGATGCAAGATTACATAGGCATTGCGCAATTCTTAAAAGTAAGGCTTGAACAATCATTATTGATAGTGACTGGATAGTCCATCAAAACAATCATTTTTGAAAACTATGTCAATTCTCACTCTGCACTCTCTATGGATAGTCTCCCTCTCACTTTGGTTTCATTTGTACTTCTATTCCAATGAGTTTTCTCAACTATCTCTTTTTTCACTTTGGTTTTCATTAGTGTCGCTTTCACTTTTTTTACTGTCTTTTTTTATATATTTGACTTATGCAAGTGATGCTTGTGTCTTCTCTTCACTATAACGTGTCACTTTCACCTTCTTAGGCTTTTGCAAGTGTAATTTTCACCTTTTATTAATGTCACCTTTTGGTAAGGGAAGTGTCTCATCTATTCAAAGGGAGGTATTTGTACATCCTTGAAGGGAATACATGATGCATTATCTTGTTCCAATTTCTTCCATATAGCATAGATACATGCATCAAAATCATTCCCTAAGTCTTGAGCATTATTTCATTAGTGTCGTCACTTGTGTCACAAAATGTATCTTAAGTATCACACTTGGAGGGAAGTGTTGTTTTGTTGTAATTTCGATGAGGAAATGTTGATTTTGGGTGGTAAATGATTCATTGTTGAGTGGTAGATCATCTATAAGTGTGTGAAAATGTGCAAGTCATGTGTTGGCCACATCTCTCTGCTCTTTGGTCCCACACTTAGTCATTTTTTGAAGATAATATTTTCCTGATCAACCTCCCTTCGATATGTGTTCCTAAACTATGCATTGTGCATTCTCAGGCCTCAAACAACCTATATTGCCTCTTGGAACTATGAAATTAAAAATAACTACCTCCAAGGACTGTGTTTTGCGTTGTCACAGTGCCCAATCTGAACTACTTCTTTTCCTCATAACTATGTAATATTGCCTCCCAGTCACCCTATTTTTTCACACTACATAGTTTCAGTCAACAAATTTCCTCTCTATCTTTCTGAAATGTAGAACTACGCAATCTAGTGGCCTATTGTATCACCTAAACTGCACAATACGCAGTGAGGTGGGAAATCCTACCTCACTGTGACCCTCAAATGTGCATTCTTAGTTCCCAAGCCTCTATTAACTGTGCATTGTGAAGTTCTATTCGTCAGTCTCTTACTCCTACCCCCTAAAAATATGCACTATGAAATCCCTAAGCCTTCTCGTTTGTCCAACACTTAGTCCCAGGGCTGACTAGTGAATAGCTTAAAGATAAGTATACTAGGATATTTCTAAAGTGATGTTGTCTTTTCAAGATTGAATTTCACTTGAAGGTACTATATCTTGACATGACATGATGATGTTTAAGAAATATGACAAGGAGAAAATGCAAGGTGACACTCAAGAAGACTGCAAAACAATATGATTACTGAACATTAAGGGACACTAGATGCAACTACAATAAAAAGAAGAGATGCTTGGCATTGACACAATGATCATAAAGTCCATTCCATTAGTATCAAATCATGTTTTTTCAAATTTCCATCTCAAGAATCATATGTGTTGTCATGTTGCCACATCATTTGTGTAGAAAATCCACATAAATTCAACTGATTTTGTAATATTCTAAAACAAAATACTTGAATCTATTCCACAAATCATGGAAACCAATTACGATCACACAATCACATGAACAAGAAAGAGAAATAATTTCAATTGCACAATAATAATATTTATCTATGAAAGCCTCAGCTAAAAAACCTGTTATCTCTCTGCTACATTAAGTCAATAATATGAAACAATACAATGCTTCTCTAAGGCTTGAGAGCTCTCTACACCATCTTTGACTATCTCACACTGATCTGAGCAGGTTTGGTCCAATACTTAACCAATTCCTTACCCTTGTCTGACTAGCCTTTCCCATGCATTCCTGAAGGAATTGAGAACCTATTAATTATGAAATTCAAACTATTTTTTTGTGCAATATATCCAAGGTATCCTGATGACCTCATGCATGACCTGTACAATTTTCTAATTATAAAAATTATAGTCTACTTCCCTTTAACTCCAATCTCAACTAGGTCTTCCTTAGAACTGACATGCAACAACTATTTATAGTGAATTATCAGTTATCAGATTGATCACTGCATGTGAATTCCAAATGAGATTTAATTCACGGTACCTCTCACTAGCTCATCCATCAGTTAGAACTAGTTAAACTAATTTTAACTCAATTAATTAAGTTAAACAATTACAACTCAAAATAAAATGCAATTGGACCCCCTAAAACTTAGAGTGAACTCTACATGCCTCCATTTTGACCCCCAATTCGAATTGACTGACCTAAATAAGCATTCCCAACTCAGTTAACTCATACAGGATGCCATGTGATGTGGAATTACAATTTCCTTCTAATTTAATTAAGGGAAAATTAAATTAAAAGCCTCTTCTTGTTGCCAATTTCAAAAATCCCTCTCAACAAGAAAGGGACTTTTTGTTGCTCTGATCCTGCCTCTGTGGAACTTAAATTTTCATTTTGATAGTTCCTTCGTCAATATGTTTTCATCCTGGTCCTCTGTGGGAATGTACTGGATCTAATTACATATTCCACCTCTACACACAATCTCTGAGATGGTGATATCGAATATCAATATGCTTGAACCTGTCATGAAAAACTGGATTAATCAATATTTTGATGCAACTTTGGTTATCAAAATAAATCACCATCAGATCCAATTTTCAAACAAACAAACCAACAAGTATATTCCTCATCCAGATGGCCTCACATGCTTCCTCACTAGCCGTCATGCACTCTGCCTCTGCTGAACTGAGTGCAACTGATATTTTTTTTCCACTGTACCTGTAAACTGTTATTGATCCAATGTTGAAGATTCCCCCTGATGTGATCTTATTTTCGGATGGACTCCCTATCCAATATTCATCTGGGAATCCTTGAAGCTTCACTCCCTCTATCCGTTTGTACCATAGCCCAAACTTTGTAGTGCCTCTAAGGTATCTCAATGCATGATTTCCTCCCTTCCAAAAGAGATTATTAGTCTTAACAATAGTTTGACTAAGCTAGTTAACCACATAGCATATGTTTGGTCGTGTATTCAAAAAATATATCAGTGAACCCACAAGCTGCCTCTAGATGATATAATCTACTACTCCGCCTGAAGTAGCATCCTCCTTCCTCTATTTTCCTACTAGATGAGTCTCCATGGGTTTGCTTCCCCCCATGTGTAGCTTCCTCAAAATATCGTTGGCATACTTTCCCTAAGATGCAAATAGCTCCCCGTCTCTTTGCCAAATTTCCAATCCCATGAAATATTGTAAGAACCTCATGTCCTTCATCTCAAATTCTCTTGCAAGGTCCTCTTTGCAAGGCTTGATGAGATGCTCATCACCTGTCAATATCAAATCCTAAACATAAATTACAATGATCAAAATTTTACCTTCTACCACAATAGGATAAAGGTTCACATCTACTTCACTCTTGGTGAAGCCCAACTCGGTGAAATAAATATCAATCCTGGTGTACCAAGCACGAGGTGATTTTTTCGGCCCATACAGTGCTCTCTTGAGTTTGCACACATGAAACTCTCTGTCAAAGGTCTCAAAACCTTCTGGATTTTCAATGTACACCTCTTCCTCAATCAATTTAATGAGGAAGGTTGTCTTTACATCCATCTAATGTACCTGCCATACCATCTGTGCTGAAAGTGCAAGGATGGATCTGATAGATGAGTACCTTACAAATGGTGAAAATGTCTCATAATAATCTATCCGCTCCACATGAGAGAAACCTTTGGCCACAAATATGTCCTTATTTTTCTCCAAACTCCCATCTACTTACTGATTCACCTTGTAGATCCACCGGGATCCTACAACGGACTTCTCCTCTAATCTTGGTATAACTCCCCATGCACTATTTTTGATAATGGATTCATACTCCTCAACCATGGCATCAACCCAAATTGGTTGTTGCACTCCTTCCTTGAAAGAGGATGGTTCTATATCTACACTCTTGCTCATAAGATCCATGTATCCAGTCTACCACTCTGGGGACCTTCTTTGCCTATTGATGTGGATGCTCCCACATTCTCTCTAGCATCAAGCACCAACCTGTTAGCCTCTCTGGTGTGCTTCCTTCCATATCGGGGTGTATTTGCATGAGTGGGTGATTCCACTCTCTGTTCCTCTACTTATGGCTACTCCACATATTAAGGTTATTCTTTTGGATCTAAGAGCTCCTCAACTATATGCAACTGGAGCTCCCTCTTAAGGGAAATTAACATGGCCTTCCCTTCATCGAATTTCACATCACTTCTTACCATTATCATCATGTGTGCTGGCAAGTACACGCGATAGTTGTGAGGTGTATCTGTGTACCCCACAAATATTACCAACTCAATTGTTGGATCTAGCTTTTTCTTGGCATCTTTGGCTACATGGAAATAAACTGATGAGCCAAAAATTTTAAAATGTGACACATCTCATCTCTTACCTGAAAAATATTCCTTTAGTGTACTCATCCCAAGTATCCGATGAGGACTTATATACTGCATAAATATTTTTGGGTTTCATGCTTCCGACCACATATGCAATGATAGGACCTGATCATGAAACATCACTTGTTTTTCTCCCATAATAGTTATGTCATTCCTTTATGCAACCCAATTTTTCTCTGGGTTATGAGGTGTTATCAATTCCCGACGAATTTATTTTGAAGCACAAAATTTCTTGAATCTATTTGAAACATATTCCCCACCATTTTCGCTTCTAAGAGCCTTCAAATTCTTCCCTATATATTTCTAGATAAGTGCTTTGCAATCAAAAAAATTTGAGAACGTCTAATATTTCTTCTGCATGAATAAAATCCAACAATTGCATGAAAAATCATATACAAAAATCACATAATACATGTGTTTTTATTTGGAGGTTGTCGAGAGTGGTCCATGCACATCTGAGTGAACTCCCTCAAGTACCACATTTGCTCAACTTTCCTTATCGTGAAAGGTGGATTTGTTGTACTTCCCCAGTGTACACCCTTTGCTTCTATCTCGTTGCTCAAATTCACCCTTGGGAAGTCATGTATAAATATATTGCATGATCTTCAAAGTGCCATGGTGTAGATGGCCCAATATTCTTCCATAACTCTCTGATGCCTTGGCTCTCCACCTTCTATGATTTCATGCTTAAGGCAACACAATATTCTACATCCCATTTATAGAGGTTATTTACTCGAACCCCAATCTTCTTCACCTATCTCGTGGCTTTGTGATGAAGGAATGCCTTTACTTTTATAAATATCACATCATAGCCACGATCTTCCAACATAGAAACATAAAATAAATTATTCTTTAAATTAGGAACATACATGACATTTTTTAATGTGATAGGAGTACAAAAATACCTCTGAAAGGTAATTGTACCTATGTCGTTCATGCTATTCCTCCCGTCATCTACCCTCTCGATGTGCATCTAGATATCCTTCTCCTCTAAGTTACTCAAGAATTATTTGTTGTTGTTCACATGGAATGAAGCTCCACTATCTAAGTACCACACAGAACCCATCAACGATGACACCATGCATGCGATGAGATTGAAATCCAACTCAAACTATGAAGCAATTGTTTCACCTGTCGCTCCTCTTGAGGGTTTCTTGTCGATATTCTTTTGCACAATTTGTAGCATAGTGTCCAAGTTCATGACAATGATTTTTTTTTACCTTTGACAAGTCTTGCTTCTTTCCTACATGACCAAAATCTGATTTGGAATGGGATGACATCCCTTTCCCTTTCTTTACCTTTCAAGCCAAGGCACAATTTTCCTCATTATCAGTCTTTGATGAGGATCCATTGATGGTGTTTCGCATAATATCTTCTTCTACCAAGTCAGACTATAATCACTCCCACTCTAGTAGCTTCTGCCTCCCATTCACCAAGTCATGGTAGTTTTGTTAGCTCTTGGGAAGGCCTAGAAGTGCTAGGCTCACCAAATAATCCTCGAAAACTGTCGCTCCAACGCTTCCAAGATCATCTTGACATTGAGTGAACTTCGTCAATTATTTTGGTATCATGTTACCCTTCTTCATATTGATCTTTTTGAGCTTATCCTTCAACGCCAGCTTCATGTGGTCACTGCTATTCTAAAATATATATGTTAAGTCCTTCCACATAGCATATAGAGTTACCTTTCCATGGAGTTTTGAGACAATTTTATCTCGAACTCCTTCTAATAGAATCCTTATCGCATTTGCTACATTCTTCTTCCATGCATCAATATTTTGTGCATCTGCTGATGTAGGCCTGGAATATCAATGTCTATGAATTCCTTTAACCTATTGTACTCCAACACTTCCTCCATCATGTTCTTCCAAGCTATGTAATTTGAACTACCCTTAAGGGAATATTCGAGTCTCAATGCACAAAAATATATCTTGATCTATTGCTGGTCTTGAAGAATAAATCTACAATTTTTTTTAAACTCATAATATTCTCTTTTATAGCGATGCATGCTTTGATACCATGTAGAAAATCCACATAGATTCAAATTATATTTTAATATTATAAAACAAAATACTTGACTCTATTCTACAAATTGCAGAAACCAATTATGATTGCACAATCACATGAACAAGAAAGAGAAATAATTTCAATCACACAACACAAAGATTTATCTCGGGAAAGCCTCAACTAAAAACCTTGTTATCTATATATTGCATTAAGTCAATAATATGAAACAATACAATGAGTCTCTAAGGATTGAGAGATCTATGCACTATCTCTGACTGTCTCACACTGATTTGAGCGGGTTTGGTAAAATACTTAACCAATTCCTTTCCCTTGTCTAACCAACCTTGCTCGTGCATTCCTGAGGGAATTAAGCCCCTATTTATTAGGAAATTCCAACTAATTTATTTTTCAATACATCCAAGGTATCATGATGACCTCATGCATGACCTGTACAATTTTCTAATTATACAACTAATAGTCTACTTCCCTTTAACTCCAATCTCAACTCGGTCTTCTTTAGAACTGATATGCAACATATATTTATAGCGAATTATTAGTTATATGATTTATCACTACATGTGAATTAATTCAGATTTAATTCACTAGACCTCTCACTACCTCATCCATCAATTAGAACTAGTTAAAATGATTTTAACTCAATTAATTAAGTTAAAAAATTACAACTCAAATTAAACTGCAACTAGACCCCATAAACTTAGTTTGAACTCTATATGCCTCCAGTTTGACCCAAACTTGAATTGACTGAGCTAAATAAGTCTTCCCAACTTAGTTAACTCATACAAGATGTCATGTGATGTGGAATTACAATTTCCTTCTAATTTAATTAAGGGAAAATTAAATTAGAAGCCTCTTCTCGTTGCCAATTTAAACAATTTGTGGATGTAATTATGTAATTTTCAAGGAAATGAGAAATTTAAATGAGTGGAATTCCAAGAGTTGCATGTGGAATATGAAAACTCACATGTAGACTAAAGAGTGACAAGGAAAATTCCAAGGGTCTTGTATAAGTTCAATAGACACTTGGAAGTCGAAGATTCATGAGGGAAACTCACGAGTCATGGGGATATGAAAGGTCATTCCTATAGTTATAAATACACCCTCATAAATAAAGAAAAGGGGATTTTGAGAGTCATAGACTCTGGAGAGTTAGCCTTGACTTCTCCAGTTTGGCATAAGAGAGAAGATCATTCGTTGGAGAAGCAAGAAGTGACTTAATGTTCCCCTACTGAAACTAGTGGCTCACCATTGTAACTTTGTACTTGGATATTTAACCTAATAATTATAAGCTCTTTGAAATAACACATTTTCATGCATGTATCATGAATGTTGTAAGACTATTCTTTATATGTTTGTGCTATATTTTATGTTCATATGTACTATCTAAATTGAACTACTTCATTGGCTTTGGTACTTACCTTGTTGAATGTGTGTTGTATTTTCTTTAATGACTGTTGAATCTATGGGAATTATTTAACTATATAACTAAGGAATATATCCTACTTCTAAGATAGTACTATTAATTTCCTCCTAGAGACTCACTCTCGTCTCCCCTCTCATGAAATTTTTCGTTTATGCATTGAAATTGGTGTTTCACAGTTTCAACTTACTTGCCGATTTCAACGGACATGTGTATAATCTCTTAGGTTATTTATTGCAACGAAGGAAAACCTTATAGTTATGGTCATCGGGGCAATACTCTAGATGGTTTTCCTATTCCAAACATTTTAATAATTAGTGCTTCCTATTGGGGAGACACCCCTTGGTTGAAGAATTTCTAGTATTTTCAATAGGCTATAAATTAAAATTGACTTTCTCTCTATCATACATACCACGATTGTGATTTTCGGTCATCCATCCTCAAGGATGCATATATGGCTAAAATAAAAAGAAACCTGCATGAGCATGTTCCTAAAAATTCATTGTTGGGTTTATACCTTTATTTGTACCTTTCTTGATGCTCTATCCATCAAGAGTCTGATATGCTTAATCTTAAAGATGATCAAACTAGTGGCACTAACAAGGTTTTCATTGATACATCTGATGATATTGGTGCATATCTGCCTATATATTTTTCTAAGCCACTCAAATTTGATGATCCACCATCAGAAAGTTTAGAGACATGTTAGTGAGTCGAGGAATTTTAGCCCATGATGATGGTTATGTCAAGTTATCACAATGGAGTTGAAATCTCCGAAATAAGTTGGATCCATATTTTCACACATAATTATTTTCTTAACATTCATCCACTCTATGAGAGCTTATTCTTGAATACTTTTAGCATTTTCAAGTTGATTCTCTTAACCCTCAAGATAGAGTTTTTTATGATATGGAATAATTTTTTTTGTTAATATTTCATCATGTGAATCTGTTGGATCACACTCAGGGTTGAAGACAATATCTTATATGGAAACACATATTTTTAAAGCATGTCATCTTGATTATCAAGACAAAGGTCATTTTTGGTTGGAAGATTCTTCTATGTCAGACACTTCCAAAATTGATCACCTTCTTATCCTTTCTGAGTATGTCATGAGGTTAATCATGTTTTTTTCAAAATCACTCTTATTTAATGACAGTAAATGCTTGAGTCATTTGGTGAATCAAAACCCTTTTGTTGATACCAGTACTGGATTTGATTTTATGCTTATTCCCAATATTTTTCTATCCTGGTATTCTAATTGGTTTCCAGAATTTACAATATCAACAATTGGTTTAAATTCTCTAAGATTTCATTTTTTTTTTTCTTTTGATTATATACGAAGGGAACCAATAGAAAATGGATAATATTATATGTTAATTGACCAATATGATCATAAAACCAGTGTTGACAAATATCCTTCATTGTATCATTTCCCCACTAAAGTGTCTGAAGATAGTTGTTTTACGTCATTGTATCTTATTAGGTTCATTGATTTATATGGTTTATCATTCCACTATTCATATTCTTATTGGGTAGTTGAGGCACTTCATTGTGAGTTGATGGTTGTGTCAGGTCCTCACCATCTTGACAAGGTTCCTCAACATGTTCAGATCAAATTCTGCACAAAATATTTTATTTATGATTCAAATGTGTTAATTGAAAAAATATTTTCTCATGAGTCTCAGAGTTTTCAAATTATTTTTTTTGAATATCAAGATCCAATCACTGAATGGTTAGAGAAATATTACCTAACAAGATTGGTTGCAAATAATGAATTTCGATATTTCTTGATGTTTTCAAAAACTAAAAATACAGATGAATGTACACTCACGAGTAGCCTTAAAGGTTTGTATGATCATCATTTCAATCAACAAGGTAAAGCTTGAGACTGGTTAAATCTAGTTATTATGGCATATCTTCATGTCCATAGGCAATACCTTCAATATGTTGTGCAAGCTATTCAAGTTCTTATCTTTTCTTTTGCACATTATTTATATTTTTTTTAATTGCTTGTATATTTGTAATTGTAGGTCAACGACAAGTACAGTGGCTTCATTGGAAGTTTCAATACACTTAGCCCTAAATTTCTAGCTTGTTAAATTAGGAGTAGGTCTAGCTACATTTTATTTTCCCTTTCACATTCATCCTGCATTTTCTCTCCTTTAGTATTTATTTTGTTTTCTTACTTTTGACTCGCATGTTGCTTTTGGTTTAGTCTCCATTTTCCTTTTTCTTTCGATCTTGTTTTCTGATTTTATCATGTCTTTTCTTCTGTGTTTTGTTTAATAAGGTCCTACATGAAATATGTTTCTTTTGGCTTAAAGGACAATGTGGAAAAGGTTTAAAAGGAAATAGTGACAATGAACAATTCTTGGCTAATCTGATATCCTCTTCTCTATCTTGGCTTATATATCTTTTAAAGTCAATAATGTCTAGACAAAAAATACGATTTGTTCCGGGCAAAAATCCTTTGGTCAAACTACAAAGCTTCTATCATTAATAGAATCATAATTCCTAACTCAAACTTGTATTAAATGGTGTTTAACTTGTCTCAATCGTGTAGAGAAGGAAAATAAGAAAAAATAAAAGGAGAGTATTAACTTCAGCCATCGTTCAAATCCATTAGACAAGGAACAACCTCTCTTGAAAAGTAAATAAGACATGATCCTTCTTCATAAATAGGTTCCTTTGCACGTTCTATTAGTAACTAAATAAAGAGGTAATCATTATTGTGTAGGTTATATAAGTAGAAGGAAATTTCCTGTGTTTTGTGGATCAAGAGGGCAATGATATGCTCATGGAAGATATATTGAAGAAAGAATTGGATGATGCCCTCCATAATTTCCAAAAGGATAAGATTCCTGGCCTAGATAGTCTACCAATTTATTTTTATATTAAATTTTGGTACTTCTACTGTGATGGTATTTTCTCATTTACTGAGTACTCTGCCACTGTGGCCAACATTTTGGGCCTGTTAACCTACTTTTCTTTTTCTCATTCCTAAATCTAACAACCCTACCTCCTTTGATCATTATCAACCTATCTCCCTTTGTAATTCTATCTACATGATCATCACAAAAATCAATGCCTTGCACTTGAAGCACATTATCTCATGTCATATATCTTCTGAATAGTTTGGTTTTCTAGTGGATAGGTAGATTAATGATGGCATTGGCTTGGCTTAGGAAGCTCTCCATTCCATTCATATCTCCAGACAAAAATCACTTGTTCTAAAAATTTACCTCTCAAAAGCTTTTGATCATGTGAATTGGCTCTATATCTGTCTTCTGTTACATCATTTTGTCTTCTCTTTAACCTTCATCTCCTATATTAGTTTAATTGTTGCTTTATGTGATTACATTATGAAATTTAAACCTTAATCAATTATATGAAATATATAATTAATTACCGTGAATAATATTTTCTTAGAAAAGAATTAAACATTCTGAAACATTATAGTCAATTAATAGCTATTAAGATTAAAACATAAGCAAACTATGTACAAAAGGAAAAACTAAATTAAAAGGAGTATGACTGCAAATGAGGCTTAAAAGAAACTAAAACAAAATGTGAAACTTAAAAGCTAATTTAATAATTAACCAATTATTTACCAGGACTAGGGTTAATGTAAAACAAAGTAAAATGGACAAAATTTACATAACATCATAACTTAAAAAAAATATAAATGAGATTCACTGGTGTAAAAAAAAAATGAGATAACACATTTATACAAAGAGAAGTAAAAGTAAATTTGAACATTATTAAAAACAAATAATTAGCCAAAATTCAAGAAGAACCATTAAGGGGGAGATATGACTAGCAAAGGAATTATTTTTATTATACTTTCGACATCAAATTACATCTCTACAAGTTGTAATATGTGTGTGAAATAGAAGGTGATACAAATTCAAGTTTAAATTAATCAACAAGGAACAAGAAGAATATATTCTACAAAGTTTTCACGTAATTAATACCAACTTTAATGATAAAAATAGTGGAAACAGTGTAAAATAAATGATATATACATTTTTCTAATTGTTAACTAATATAACTCTGCATTCAGGTTCTAGGAAGTACTCTAAAAGGAAACTTGCATACTAGTAATGACATCATATAAGGAAAGATTAGGGCACGAAGAATGAACTAGAAAACAAAAGGGGAATAACCTCACTGACTGGTCATGCCCTCACTCACAAATTGGGAAACATTTGGATATGAAAATGCAGGAATTATTTGTTCAAAGTAGTTGCTAGCTTTTTATACTATACCCTTAGGCAAATGGATGGATTTGATACTCCTCGAATAACCGTCGGGATGAGTGTTGGGTGGTTGCAGTTTTTTGGTCCAATTGGAAATGGTATCATACCTAATCTAAACTTTGTTTAAAATTCCATTATTTGGTGCATAAGTATTGTGCCTGTACATTTATGCGTTATCATTTTGATATCAAAGTATTCATAACTGGTCCAGTTTTCATGTAAAATGTTGTTGTCTCTAAGAAGCGTAATATCTATCACATGTATTAAAATATTCCTTCGACCACTATGAAAAACTTTCAAAATAGAAACATATGCGATATAAACTCCATTTCGCATATTTAAGGGAACTTCCTTACAATTATTCGTATCCAAAATACAACTACATTTTTGTGTGGTAATTTTCATGTACATGTGATCTATCTCTTATATAAAAGTATCCTGATCTTCCTTGTTTACTGAGGATTTTGAAGAACTTGGAATATTTTGGCAAGAATCGCACATGATGGAGCCTTCAGCTATTAATTCAGTGGATTCTTTGATTAAACCATGTGTTCCTTCATTCAATTGAGATTATTCTTTAAATTTTTTTGATGAGTTTGACCAAAAATATCATTTCCTTTATAATATGTAAACATTGAGTTTTGCTCGCAGCAGCATCTTCAAATCCCTCTAAGATATTTACAACTACGACAAGACCTGTCGTAACCAAATAATTCATATCTATATCCTATAGGACACCACATACAACCATATTGATGGCTTCTTTATGAATAAAAACTTTGAGAACATGTATTCCCTCTGCCATGAAATGCTTTAATCTAGAAAATGTTTTGGAAGCGTTGTGTCAATATTTTGAAGCCCCCTTCATTTGTGATGATTTTTCCCTTCCAATAATTCAACATTACCATATGGAGTAGATATCGTCATTACATCATTGGAATATAATTTATTTTCCCTTTAATAGATTAATACGTCTTGAATCAAGTGCAATGGATATATCTTACCACCGCTGACTACCATCATGAAAAAAAGTGTTGAGAGGAAAAGACATGATTCTTTTAGACTAACTTTGTTGGATGAAAACAATGTTTTTATGGTGGTGGTATGAAATTGACATGTATACTTTTATATGTAGAAGCCCATGGTCATCGATGCATTCCATGGGTCACATTCTCCAGGGTGGGGTGCACGCACCCACACTTCCCTTGCACCTATGACAAGGGGGATTTTTGGGAAACATTTCCCCACATCGCCTTTCTAGGTTGACGTGGAGAGGCGCAAGGGAAAAAATTTCCCTAATTTGGGGGACACGTATCCCCAAAAGAGGTAATTATGGGCGCAACCCTAAAAAGGGGGGCTCCGAGAAGCACCCCTTTTAGTTTCAAGTAATTTTTTGTGGAGAATCCTAGTATTCAAGACTATGGCCCTATTATTTCTATGCAATTCATGGCAATGTTAAATTCTTAAAGTAAAAGTGGGATTATCATTCATCTTTCATTTTCATCCTTTTACTTGAATTTTTAACATAACCATGAAGTGAATCAGGATGTTTGATAGTGGTTCCGAACTCATTGGATTTCGTATGGAGAAAGTAGAATTTTAGATCTCACTCAAAACCAACACACTTATAATTTTTTCAAGATTTCAAGATCAGGGGAATTGCATCATTTCCATTAGATTTTTTCATGTACAAGGGTATGGATCTAGTATTTAATCAAGAGAACCAATCCCTCTATGTACCTTGATGTTAGTAGCATTGGTTATCGAACTCCTCTATCATGACCTTACTAAAAATCTACCTATCACTCAAACAAAATATAGACTTGACATGCTACATTTTTTCTATCTTATTTTAATGATTAGAGGGTGAAATTAATAACGAAAATCCAAATATAGGTAATGATTTTGATGATATGCAGGTATTTTTTGTAGCATGATTTTTTTTTAATGTTAAAGGCCATCTAGAGTCTGTCTGTTGATGTATGTTCAATTCAAAGACGGATTGCACTTAGTGCTATTTTGGTTATGTGCACCCTTACATGTTATATAAATGAGAAATTTTTCTTATTTTTGTATAAATGGTTTGAATTCATATGGATATATATATTTTTTCTTTAAAATTTGAATTTTTTAGGTCTTTTTGGTCGTTTGATTTATTGGTCCAGTTTTTTTACTGGTTTTGATCCAATTCCGATCAGTTCTCGGTTTAGAGGGTTTTCCGGTTTTATCACTGGTTTAGTTCTGATAACATTGGCATCTACTGTGGTCTATTTTTCTTGGTACTAATTAGAATCCAGAATAATTAATGATGAAATTAAATTTTAAGTTAATTTACATTCTCGAATGATGAACGATAAATTTAATTTTTAAATCCATGTAAATTCTAGAATGTTGAATGATGAATATGGATCATTGTATTTCATTATTGAATCTCGTGGTGTATGGAAGAATGATGAGTATGAATGATGTATGTGTTAAGTGGAACCTACGACTATAGATAGAAGCATCTCCCCTAAACCTAGTGGCTTGTTCTAGAATAATAGAAGGACAAATAATATAATGTTTCCCTTAAAGTAATTGAAAAATGAGATGAGGCCTACCTTGAATCTATTGCAAGATTCACTCTCTTCTTTTCTTGTACACTCAAATCCTAGATCTGATCCTTATAATATACAAAAAAAACAAGCCAAATATCTATGACATTTATGTAGCATCATCCAATCACTTAATTCAATGGACCAACATAACATTGAAACATATGAACATTAACATCATATATAAGAAAACAATGTACTCCTTT
Source organism: Pinus albicaulis (assembly GCA_034641835.2). Lineage (NCBI taxonomy): Eukaryota > Viridiplantae > Streptophyta > Pinopsida > Pinales > Pinaceae > Pinus > Pinus albicaulis. The sequence continues at coordinate 227,466,540 of CM076577.1, read as the reverse complement.
CATTAACATAGATGAAGAGAGTTAAAACTAATATAGGATTTGACCATGTAAAGAAACCCCCCAATTTTAATTTTCCTTCCTTACCACAAATCCAACCTCTTTTGTCACCTCAATGCATGGAATGACCACTCTCCTTGGATTTAGGGTAGTAGCATGCGGGTAATCAATCTCCAAAAGCCAACCACTAGCTTGTGGATGGAAGTAAATATATAAGAGAGGATGGTAGGTTAATAATTCTTATCCATTTACCAATCTAAACTTGAGATACACTCTTGATGAGAGGATGAGCTCAAGGGATAAGGGGTGAAAAATCCAAAGTAGGCTGAGATGGGATTCGAAAGTCTTATCCAAGGTAAATGATTAGAACAACTCCTAGAAGCCTATGGAAGAGGAAGCTTCAGGATTCTTTTTATTTTTCTTGAATTTCTAGTATCAATGCACCCCAAGGGGGGGGGGGGGGGGGGGGAACCTACCGATGATTAGTGCAGGTGCATAGTGGAGAAACCTGCACTAAACACAGTCTCCTAAATAATTAGGGTGTGTAGGGAGTTAAAAGAAAGGAAATTAAGTATTTAAGCCCATAAAATCAAGGATTAGGGAGAGGCATGCCTAAGGATTTGTGCAAGGATGATAAATAAGGGTCAAAGTATTTTGATTGATTCATTTGACAGACCTATTGACTAGATATGAAAAAATGTCCTATAACAGATTTCCCCCTAAAGTGAAAATTCATAGGTAGTGGTTGATGATATAATTTCTTTACTTTGTGACAAGTCTGGATCAAGAACAACTGGTCGATATCAATATTTTTTACAATATATTGATATCTTGATACGTTCACTGAGGAAGTCATACCCATACTCATCACATAAGAAAACATTACATGTACAATGATTAAAAGACATGTCCACTAATAACAAAGGGTGGAACCATGACTTGATGAATTTTTGTATGATCATAGCTATCATACTTTGTAATCTTGTATTAATCTTGAAATCACAACCCGGATAGATGAAACTAGATATGGGGTCTTCTATCTCATTTACACAATTGTCCAATGTATGTGTCTAACCATGTGAATCAATGAGCTGAGGTTGAACATGGTAAAAACCATCTGATTACCACCAATGATGTAAGTCATTAAAATACACAAGAGAAGCCATTGATGAAGTTAATGGTTCTCAAGGTACTACAATACAATATGTATATTAGTGTGAATGAATGAGCTGAAGTTGAACACAACATAGAATTTGTCGGTCGAAAGCTAATGATGTAAACATGTCGTTGAGAGTGAGGAAACTTGCCATTGAAGTATGAAAGCACCAAGGCACCGAAAGGATTATTTCTAAGTAAACTTCTTGGATAATGAGTTGATGTTGAAAGGAAGCTACCCATCGCAGGAGGGCCTTGATGTATCCCCCATCAATGAAACGAAATGAGTATCATGATTTGAGACAGAATGATACTGATACGGAATTGGATTAGGAATGGTAGACATATAATGAAGGCTTAAGATTATTGTAGCAGATATTGACTGAATGAATTCTCTTGAACACATCGATGAAACTAAATGGCCTTTCCAGCATTGACCCAAAACCGAAAATGAATACTTTGAAATAGTATGATGAACCAAAATACAAGAAAAATTCCCAAGCCAACAACCACAAAGATGAAGTGGAAGAGTGTTATGTTCAAGAGCGACTAGATGCCATTACCAAGTGGAGTACCATGTCTTCCTAATTTCCCCAACCATTTCTAGTCAGAACCTATTTATTTTTTAACAAGGTTGAGGAGGATAACATATGCTTGATCTGTAAGTTCATCCTTCGGATGAATCCCTCTAAGTATGTTTAATGAACCTAGAGAAGGAGTGGCTTAGTCTCGTCATGTTCGATGATTCCATCATTGTTTGATGTTTTTATGAGTCCAACAAAGGTAAAAAATTACATATTTTTCATTTTTAGAGAGATTGAAAAATAGGCGAAAAAGAAAAATCCAAAGGTTCCTTTTTGTAAATAGTCTCTTGAGTCTAAAAAGGCAGAAAATGATACCCAAGAGAACCTCTTAGTCATGGTCCACTAAGGTATTCATTTTTCATAAATAGTCTAGCTCGATCTAGAAAAGGGTTAAACTTATCTTGAGTAGACATATTTTTATTTACTTTAACGAGTTCAAAATACAAGTGCTCGAAAATATTTTCATATTTTGGGAGTTTTAAAAGAGATGAAAGAGAACTCCTCCTAGAGGAATGAGTGATATGAAGGGTAGAAACTAGTTCTAGCCATGATGGAACTTCTCGAAGCATGTATAGGTTAAGAGGTTGGCCAGTAAGACCTCTCATCACAATGGTTCCCCAGGAAAGGGTGAAAAACCAAGTGAAATTGTGTGATCGGCCAAGCAGATAGTGATGATGGAATGATAAAACTAATGCTCATATGGAAAGAATAGATTGATAAAAATGGAAATCACAAGAGGTAAAGTGAGAATGGTTTCATTTTTACACAAGGTTGAAACATGGGAAAATATGCTTGAAATTGAGATTAGTTTGCATGCCCCCAACATAATGAATCAATTCAAGGTAATTTCCCCGCAGGCTTAATTTCATTCACCTAATTATACTATTGATTACTAACAGGTGCATTTAATGAAATTTCATTTACGAGTTCAAGTGAGAGACTTGACTGGTAATTTACGAGATCTAATCAAAGTCTCAAATTATAAGGGGATTTGTTTAATTTTTTAATGAGCTTGACACAAGAAAAAAAACTACGCTCAAGGGACCTGGTTTCATTTTTTAACGAGCTTGACACAAGAAAAGGAACTTTTTTCAAAGACCTTGTTTCATTTTTTAATAAGCTTGACACAAGAAACAAAAATTTTCTCCGAGACCATGTTTCATATTTTAACGAGCTTGCAACAAGAAAAGGAACTATGCTATGAAATATTGATCATGACCTGCAGAAGGCTTCTTCCAAGAGGTTCTCATCATGTGGGATAACAATGATTTGGAAGGTATCAAAAGATTCAATGGAAATATCAGACTCCAATTCCCCCAGTAAATGATGCACTACATCACCTACTAGATCATCTATAGACGTAGGCATGGAACATGTTTCCACATAATTAATATGTGATCGGGGAGATAAAATTTTCATATAAGGAACATTAAGGGAATTTGTTGATTGGGAGTCAAATTAGGACCAATTAATGAAATTTGGTCAATGGTCACAATTCTTCCTTCATGTGGAAAACACCTCACATGAAAGAGTGAAGAGACAAAAGCTTACATGAAATAAACATAGTCATGCCCAAGGAGTAAATTAAAATCAAAAGGGCCTTGGACTACCATCACATTGATATAAACAATATTTCCTCCAAAAGTAATAGGAAACTAAGGAAGGTTCCCTAGTGGTTTATTGGTTCATCTGTTAAAAGCCAATAGATTCTAGGTAACGGGCACAAGTTGCGGAGAGCCAAAATATTTCCAAGTAGTTGAAGTCAGATTACTAACAATATGATTGTTCAAAATATGGCTATATTATAATCCTACACTATGATCTAGAAGGGAACGCAAGGAGGAAGATGATATCTTGTCAGTCGACTCCAATCAAAGAAAGTGACTAAACTACTTTGAGTGGGTGTCGTGGGAACGAGAGAACTTCCCCCTTCTGCTATGGTAATGGGAGAAATTCTCTCCATTGTTGTGGGAATGGGAGTATATACCCCCTTTGCCATAGGAATAGGATAAATATCCTCTAATTCATTGGAACTTGAAGAAACGAGAAGAACCTGAGCGGTATGAAGTTCACTCTCTACGAGAAAGGTACGATCAAATAAAGGTGGAATCGAGTCAACCATTTTCTCTACCAATGGTTGGTTAGGAATGGACTCATGGGATTCACGTTCAAAGAGAGCGGGATTTATTGGAGATGTATTTTTATCAATCACTTCATCAACTAGTGGAGGATTAGGGGAAAGCTTCTAGTAGCTAGTCAGAAGTTGCAGTTGAGAAAAAATAGATTTCCCAACAATTTTTAGGCTTCATCCATGTAAGGAAAAATATGAATATGATGATTCCCTTCACATAACTTACAGGGAAACTTAAATTTACCCTTTTTACCATGGATCTTACGATCACTAGTAGATGGTTTGTCACCAACATGATCTCCAGAAGCTGACAACAAAGGTTGATGTGAGCTTGTGTACCACACTTCTAATACCTTGGGAATACCATGACAATATCTAATATGGTGGTCACCCTTACATAGATTTCAAGGGAATTTAACTTTTCATGGCTGATTGGAAGGTTTCTCCATATGTAATATTCCTTTTCGGGAATATTTGTAAAACACAGTAAACTCTAACCAGAGATGGACTGGGAGGGCATTTACCAGATAATTCCCCTCTGAAAAGAGGATGAGATTTGGAGGCTATCTAGCCCTTTCCAGGCTCTGTCTAAGTGTGTGGAAAAAAACACAACAAGTGGTATAGAAATCTAAATGCAAAAGGGGAGAAATAACAGATTTCAGACATACAATAGCGTATATATAAGCATGCACAAATACTCAAGAAATAAGAGAACGCTGAGCCACTTTATTAATCTAATAAATACAGAGGAGTATAATAGGTGATCAAGTGATAGCATCTAAATCTTGCACAAGGCAAGTTAAGATCTATTCTCAGCATGCTGCATGGAATAATTTTGTTTCAGATCTGCGTCCAGCTGCTGAAAAATGGCTATGCCGCTGCCCAGGAATATCTCCCCGCAGATCTGTGATTTCCTCCCAATGATCTGGCCGCCTCTGTCTGTGATATTCAATATTATGCTCTCCCGCTGATTTAGAAATCCTCAATAGTCTAAGTTCCTTCACGAATATCCACTCGATATTTCCCCAATGCGGAATGCGTCCTCCACCCAGGACTACGCAGTCAATAAATGCGTTGTTCCTCCACTGCCATACCACTGTAACCAATAGATGCACTACTCCTCTACCAATACAGCGGATCGATGTTTCTATAAATATACTGACGGGACTACCTCACCCGAGCAGGCACTCGAAGTCCCCTGGGGCTGAGGGCGAGATCTCCGAACGGAGACACTCAATGCGCTAAACAACACTTCAGACAGGCTAAATAGCCAGCGTGCTCCAAGTCGCAATGACCAGATTCAAATGCATAAATTCTCCATGATCCCCCCCAATGAAGACATTATCTCCTTAATATAGAGTTTGGCTGCTCTTGAATCCTTCGGCCGCCTCAACCCATGATACCATGGTAATATTCCTTACTGCGTGCGCCTCCCCTCCTGATACCATGGTATTATCTCTTTGTTGTGTGCCCAATTCGGCTTCCCTCCGTAATCACCACGTGCATCTTATTCGTGGCCCCCTCCTATTCACATTTTATTCATAATCTAACTACGTTTATTCCTAAGCTAAACACTTAAGGAAAAATTGACAAAATTGAATATTCCAATTAGCTATTTCTAATTGGGAATATTACAGTCTCCCCCCGCAGAGTGTTACTTGTCCCTAACAACTGTAGTGATGGATGCTGTAAGATTTTCTCATTCTCCCAGGTCGCATCCTCATCCGGAAAATTCTTCCACCTTGCCAAGAACTCCCGGATGGTTCTGTTTTGTAGTTGCCTTTCCCTGGCATCAATAATCGCCTCAAGCTATAATACCAAATTCCCTTCATCATCTGTAGGTGGCAGCTCCTTTGTTACGGTCACCTGCTGCCCCAATGCTTTCTTCAGACATGATACGTGAAAAACATTATGAATCTTGCTACCTTGGGGCAGCTCCAACTCATAGGCGACCTGTCCAACTCTGCGTATCACCCTGTATGGCCCATAAAAACGAGGCTTGAGCTTCTCAGCTCCCTTCTGTTTCAGTGATGACTGTCGGTATGGCTGTAAACGTAGGTAGACCAAGTCTCCTACCTCAAACTATCTTACAATCCATCCCTTATCGCAATACCGCTTCTGCTGGTTTTGTGCTGTAGCCATGTTATCCTTGAGAGCGCGGAGAATGTCTCGACTCTCTTGGATCCAATCTTTGGCTCTCTAAGCCTTGCTAGCACCCAACATCATATCAACAAAAGATAAAGAATGGTACCCATACAAAGCATAGAATGGTGTCATATCGATGGACATATGATATGTGTTATTGTAACAATACTCCCCCAGATGCAGCCACTTCAGCTATGCTTTCTGCTGCCCACTAACATAGTTACGCAAGTAGCCCTCCAGCCACTTGTTAACTATTTCAGTTTTCCCATCTGTCTGTGGGTGATAGCTGGTGCCTGGTGTCAGCTCCGTCCTTACCAACCGAAAGAGCTCCTGCTAGAATCCGCCCATAAAGCGACTATCCCTGTAACTGATGATGGTCTTGGGAAGACCATGCAACCTAAAAATCTCTTTAAAGAACAGCTCTGCCACTTGTGTTGCTGTGTAGTGTGCGGATATGGCGAAAAAGTGTGCGTACTTTGTCATTCGATCAACGACGACGTATATGTAGTCCTTGCCCTACACCGTGGGAAACCCTGTGATGAAATCCATCGAAATGCTCTCCCATTTCCCCTCTGGAATGGGAAGAGGCTGCAACAAGCCTGCGGGATGGTTCATCTCCCCCTTGTTTCTCTGGAAAACTTCTCACTCCCTGATATGCCGGAGCACGTCCTCCTTGAGGCCTTTCCATGAGAACCTCTCCCGGATGGCCCGGTAGGTTTTGTTAAACCCCTGATGTCCGGATAATGGTGAGTCATGAGATGCCTAAAGTATCTTCTCCTTGAGCTGGGAGCCCTCCGTTAAGAAAATCCTACTTCTATAGTAGATGATTTCATCTATCACCCTATATCTGTTGTTGGTCACCTGACCATCCAAAACCTCACATGCAAATCTATCCTTGGAGTACTCCACCAAGAGTCAAGCCCTCCAATCTGCATCCAAGCTCATCAGAGACAACGTAGCGGGTCTACACGAAAGTGCATCGGCTACCATGTTATTCTTCCCTTTGAGATATTCAATGTCAAAGTCATAGGCCTGGATCTTTCTGATCCACTTCTGCTGCCTTTCTTATAGCTGTTTCTGTTCCAAAAAGAACCTGAGGCTGTTGTGATCAATCCTTACTTAGAACCTATTGCCCACTAAGTACTGTCGGAATTTGGCCAATGCATGCATAATGGCCAACATCTCCTTGTCATATATAGGATACAACTGCTCATGAGGAAGGAGCTTTATGCTCTTGAAGGCTATAGGGTGGCCTCCATGCATAAAGACTGCCCCGATCCCTTCTCCTGACACATCACACTCCAAAACAAAAGGCTGTGTAAAATCTGGCAGTGCAAGCACTGGACAGCTGCTCATAACCTCCTTGAGCTGTCAAAAGCCTGCTGTGCTGTATCCGACCAACTGAATGCCCCCTTCTTTGTTAGATCTGTAAGGGGTACCGCAAGCTGAGAGAAATTCTTGAAAAACTTCCTATAATAGGTGTAGATGCCAATAAATCCTCGAAGTTCCGTCACATTTCTTGGCTCTGGCCAGTCTCTGATGGCCCTAATCTTCTCCTCGTGGACCCTCACTCCATCCACTCCTATGATGTGTCCCAAATACAACATCTCCGTCATCCCAAACTCACACTTGGAGAGCTTAGAATAGAACTGTTGCTCCTCCAAGATATGCAATACTGCCTCTATATGTTGGAGATGCTCCTCCCAAGTCCTGCTATATATCAATATATCATCGAAAAATACCAACACAAAATTCCTCAGATGACTGCGGAAGATATGGTTCATGCATGACTGGAAAGTAGCTGGGGCGTTAGTTAGCCCGAAAGGCATCACCAAAAATTCAAAGTGGTCGTAATGGCACCTAAAAGCGGTCTTGGGGATGTCCTGTTCCCTCACGGGAATCTGGTGGTACTCGAATCTCAAATCGATTTTTGAGAAGAACTGAGTTCCTCTTAGCTCATCCATCAACTCGTCAACCCGTGGTATGGGGTACCTATTCTTCAAGGTCTTATTATTTAGGGCCCTATAATCAATGCACATTCTCAATGTGACGTCCTTTTTCTTCACCAACACCACCGAAGAAGAAAAAGGACTGGTGCTAGGCCGAATATGTCCAAGAGCCAGTAACTCCTGGATGGCCCACTGAATCTCATCCCGATAAGCCTTGGGGTGCGTATAGGGTGTGGTAATAACAGCCTGGATGCCCTGTTCTAACTCAATAGTATGCTCAAACCCCCAATCTGGTGGCTGTCCCAGCGGTATCTCTCCAAATACCATCTCATACTTGTCGAGGATGGCGTGTATATCTAGATGAACTTTCTACCTGGTAGCCCCTGCCACTGATGTCTGCAACTCAACTGCCCACTCTATGTCTCCCTTCTGGAAGTCTGCCTCCATCCAGTGAGCTGAAACAGCCTGAGGTGGGTAAGTGTGCATCCCACGTATATTTTCATGCTTCCCGGTCTTCTTGTCATCCCATTCCATCTCCAAGGCATCCCAATCTGTGGTGACTTTTCCCAAAGTAATCAGCCACTGTACACCCAATACCACATTGGTGTCTGGTATGTTAACCACAAAAAATTTTTCGGTTACTGTGTAGGTTCCCATCGTTACAGCCAGTTCTGGAACATACCTGGCACACTGCATCGTCTGATCACCTGGGACCAATACTGAAAATCCGTCGAAGCTCTCTCTCGGTATGCCTCTCCTTTCAACCATTTGTGCATCGATGAAGTTTTGGGTTGCCCCACTGTCTAGTAGGATTGAAACTCGTTGCCCACGTACTATCCCTCGGACTCGTAGTGTCAAATACTTGGGTACTCCTCGTAATGCTGCAAGGGTCCCCCCTGTGGGTGCAAAGGTTGTACCTCCTGCCCCTGAAGGTGGGGGTGGCGAATGATCTTGCTCCATCTGACTGTCTCCTACTTCCCCATCCTCATACTCATCCTCTTCCCCGCTACTCTCGGATAAGACCTCAATAAAATGTGCCTTGCCAGCAGCACATCTGTGTCCTAGTGCCCATGGTTCCTGAAAGGTAAAGCACAACCTCTTCTTCTTCAATTCCCTTCGGGCATCATCATCGAGCTGTACCCTCCCCTGATTCACTTTTGGGGGCGGAATCCTTACATCCTTCCCCTTTGGCTGGAAATCCGGTTTCTGGGGGTAAGATGTCTTGGTCCGGGGTAAGGCATCCTGCAAATCCCTAGTCCTGCCAATGGCATCCTGGAGTGTGGCGGGTCTAGTGGATCTGAGCAGTCCTAGAAGTGGCTCTATCAACCCTTCCACAAACATATAGATCATCCGTGCCGCGGATAGATCTGGCACCATTACTGAAATCCTTAGGAAATCTACAATATACTTTTTAGGACTCCCGGTTTGTTTGAGCCTAGTTAGTTCAACAAAGTGCTCCTCTGGTTCCTTTCGTTCGAACCTCTCAATCAGTCTCCGAGTGAACTCGGCATAGGTAGTCACGGAGGAATGCCCAAGCGTCACCCTTCCATGGAACCACCAATCCTAAGCCTCACCCTCCAAATGTAGTGTGGCCACCTTGATGGCCTATGTTTCTGCCATCTGGTTGAGCTGGAAATATACATCCAGCTTCTCCACCCAAGACTTTGCTGAACTGTTTGATGAACCATCAAATGTAGGCAAATGGAATCGGCTTGTTGTATGCTGGGTATCCCCATCATGATAATGTCTGTGCCCTTTATGATGGTCGTGGGGTCTACTGTCCCGCTTGATCTGAACAAAGTATTTAAATAAAATAGCATCCCTGAACTCTTGCCCAGTTGCCAGGTACTCAGCAAAATACTCACTTATACAGTCTGGTTCTTATTGTACTCCTGACCTCGTATCTGTACTAAGAAAAGTGGGCATAGTAGCACGAACGGGGGCATGTGATGCTGGGTGTGGAGCGGCAACCTTCTCCTGAAAATGGTGGGATGTGTCTGACCCTTCATCAACATGGAAACCCTTTGGGATTTCATGCTGTCTAGCTTCCACAGCCATGAATATTTGGCCCATTACTTCTATCTGCTTTTCCAGATCCTGCACAGATTTGAGGAGTGCTTCCCCAAATTGTTTTGCATCGTTATCATCCGCCATTGACCCTCTCTGCTCTGCTTCTACCACAGGCTCCTCCTGTTATGTGTCAATTACCCGAACGCAATCTCCTTCTCCATAGGTGTTCTTCAACCTACGCTCAATATCTCTGTACTTCCTACCTCTGTGGCAGATGTAGGGTTTTTCTTCCGAAGACATAGACTACTAGCTCCACAAGATGAGCCAGATCTATGCTCTGATACCACTGTAATATTCCTTTTCGGGAATATTTGTAAAACATAGTAAAATCTAACCAGAGATGGACTGGGAGGGCATTTACCAGATAATTCCCCTCTGAAAAGAGGATGAGATCTGGAGGCTATCTGGCCCTTTCCAGGCTCTGTCTAAGAGTGTGGAAAAAAACACAACAAGTGTTATAGAAATATAAATGCAAAAGGGGAGAAATAACAGATTGCAGACATACAATAGCGTATATATAAGCATGCACAGATACTCAAGAAATAAGAGAACGCTGAGCCATTTTATTAATCTGATAAATACAGAGGAGTACAATAGGTGATCAAGTGATAGCATCTAAATCTTGCACAAGGCAAGTTAAGATCTATTCTCAGCATGTTGCATGGAATGACTGCGTTTCAGATCTGCGTCCAGCAGCTGAAAAATGGCTATGCCGCTGCCCAGGAATATCTCCATACAGATCTGTGATTTCCTCTCAATGATCCGGCCGCCTCTGTCTGTGATCTTCAATATTATGCTCTCCCGCTGATTCAAAAATCCTCAATAGGCTAAGTTCCTTCATGAATATCCACTCGATATTTCCCCAATACGGAACGTGTCCTCCACCCAGGACTGCGCAGTCAATAAATGCGTTGTTCCTCCACTGCTATACCACTGTAGCCAATAGATGTGCTGCTCCTCTACCGATACAACGGATCGATCTTTCTATAAAGATACTGACAGGACTACCTCACCCGAGCAGGCACTCGAAGTCCCCTGGGGCTGAGGGCGAGATCTCCGAACAGAGACACTCAATGCGCTAAACAGCGCTGCAAACAAGCTAAATAGCCAGCGTGCTCCAAGTCTCAATGACCAGATTCAAATGCATAAATTCTCCATGATCCCCCCCAATGAATACATTATCTCCTTAATATAGCATTTGGCTGCTCTTGAATCCTTCGGCCGCCTCAACCCATGATACCATGGTAATATTCCTTGCTGCATGCGCCTCCCCTCCTGATACCATGGTATTATCTCTTTGCTGCGTGCCCAATTCAGCTTCCCTCTGTAATCACCACGTGCGTCTTATTCGTGGCCCCCTCCTATTCACGTTTTATTCATAATCTAACTACGTTTATTCCTAAGCTAAACACTTAAGGCAAAATTGACAAAAATTGAATATTCCGCTATTGCTAATTGGGAATATTACACCATACTAGTTGCGTTGGCAACAATGGTTGCTTGGTTCCCCCCTGATTATTTTTATTCTTCCTAATCTTCCTTTTCTTCTTCTTCTTATCCACCTGGTTACTAAATTTGAGGTTTTCACCACACAAAGAGGAAGCAGAAGAATTATACTGAATAGATAAAGAAGGAAAAGGTTCAACATTAGGATCAAATTGTTTATGTTGAGGACTACTTGGTTGAGTAGTTTGGATAGTCAGAACCAAGGAGGTTGAAAACAACCAAACTAGTAAACCAATGGTAAATTTGGGAAGGGAAAATGTTGCCATATAAGTAGCACCAATGTTTCCAAAATAAGGAAAAGGACCAGGATTCTCGTTAGAGGGGTTTCCTTAACTGGTGGAATCGAGAACTGTTGTCATTAGTCTCAACCTAGGATCCACAAAGATATGTTCCACGGGGAGGATGTTGTTATGTGGTCAATTAATTTATTTGAGAAATTAAAAAAAAAAAAGATAAATAAAAAATGGGTAGCTAGGAAAAAGGTTTTACCAAGTCACTATGAGCTACAATATACCACCTTGGTGAACTAAGGATTTACATACGAGAAGGAAATCTCCCCTAACGTTGTGTTCGGTGTATCACATTATACACGGAAGCTAACTCGATTACCTATGGAGAGGATAGAAACCTATGTTGGACTTCCAAAATATACTCGACGATACGTGGAAGTGAAGTCTGTGATATTGTTATCTAATGTGTAACTTTATGATGAGAGTGTTCCCATATATTTGTCATGCATGGAGCGTTGTCTAATATTCCCAAAGGTATGTGGATAATGGTTTGATACACTTACGTACATGGAAATATATTTCACCCTCAGGATGCAACACTAGAAAAAATTGACAACTCCTATGTTTATATATTTCGAAACATGTCTCTAACCTAGACCTCTAAATGTTTTCATTAATTCTAAAAATGCTCTTTAGGTTGATTCAATAAATTTTAATGTTTATCTTAAATTAAATTTCAATTTCAGGGCTCACCACGAATTCACCTGAATATCCTAAAATGAAAACTAGCATGAAGAAATGAAACTTTCCTTTTCAATGAAAATTTATCTAAAGGAGGGAAGAGAACAAAGAGTATGCATCATACAAAGTGCAACAAACAATATGCTAAGTGAAATTCCCTTAAATTAAATTGTTCCAATTCCAGTTCTCATACAAAACCCTGTATTCTAATGCAAATAGATTTTTATTTTTAATTCCACTTAATTTTCAAATAAGACAGAAATAATATGCATGTCTAATCACTGATAAAAGAAACCATTCAAAACGATGACTAGAACACCAATTCTTTTAAGCACACAATGATCAAACAAATTAGTTTGATAATAAGCTAATGACAAGAACAAAGGAAAATATAAACAAATTCACATCAAAGGCACACAAAACCAAAATCAAACCATATGGAGGCTTATAAGAGACCAAAAGACACTTAGGGATCCAAGAAAGAGCAGATGAAACAAGGTTGAACAAAGGGAAAATAAAAAAAAAGGAAAATTTATGCATGAAATAGGGGTCAATGGAGGTGTTATAAGGGCACGAATTCTCTACAACGTAGGTACAAAGAGGGTTGGGGTGCACTGCAACGCAGTCACAAAGAAGGCTAGGGTGCACTGCAACACTATCTCTAGTCCATGGCAACGCTGATCAAGGAATGCTAAGTTTTGACACACAAAATGTAACTGAAGCTCAATGGAAGGTCTTCCTAGGTTCAATTCAAACTGAGTGAGACAATGAATTTCTAAATAGGAGGAAAAACAAGTACTAAGGACAAGGAAAACACCAATATAATGAATGGTTCCCTAGTGGAGTTGCCAAATTTTTATATAGATTCTATGATTGTGGACAAAAGCATCTTCCCTAGACTTAGTGGCCTAGTCTAGAACAAAAAAAGGACAAAGAATATAATTTTTCCCTTAAATTAATTGATCAATGAGATGAGGCCTACCTGGAATCCATTGCAAGCTTCACTTTCTTCTTGGATTCTATGTTCCAATCCTAGCTCTAATTGTTATAATTAGAACATGCATATATAAGCAAAACAATAAAAATATCTATGACATCTATGTAGCGTCATCTAATCACTTAATTCAAGGGATCAACATAACATTGAAACATATGAACATCAACATCATATATAAGAAAACAATGTACTCCTTGTAGTAATATAAATTGAGAGATTTACAAACAAATATAGAAGTTGATCATGTAAAGAAACTCCCCAAGTTAACTTGTCCTTCATTTCCACAATGCACATCACTTATGTCACCTTAATGCATAGAATGATGACTCTCCTTATATTCATAGGAGTAGCATGAGGGTAATCAATCTCCAAAATCCAACCCCTAGCTTGTGGACGGAAATAAATATATAAGAGAGGATGGTAGGTTCAGAATTATTATCCATTTACCAATCTAGGCTTGAGATCCACTCTTAATGGGAGGACGAGCTCAAGGGATAGGAGGCGAAATCTCCAGAGTAGGATGAGATGGGATTCGAAAGTCTTATCCAAGATAAATTGTTAGAACAACTTCTAGAAGCTTCTGGATTCTTTTTATTTTTCCCTAATTTCTAGAATCAGTGCACCTCAAGGAGGGACAACCTGTTGATGATCAGTGCAGGTGCAGAGTGGAGACACTCACACTGAATGTAGTTTCCTAAGGAGGTAGGTTGTGTTGGGCCTTCAAAGAAAGGAAATGAAGTATTTAAGCCCAGAAACTCGGGGATTAGGGAGAGGCATGCTTAACGCTTTGTGTAAGGTTGATAAAAAAGGGTCAAAGGATGTTGATTGTTCCAGTTAATAGGTCTATTCACCATATGTAAAAAATGGCCTATAATAGTATGTCCTAGTATGAACGGTGTATATGGATCATTGTATTTCATTATATAATTCAATTATGTTTGGATAAATATATTTATGCTTTCATTATTGAATATTAATTTGAATTATATATATATATATATATATATATATATTGAAAACAATTATATACCCTGATGTCTCCTCGTCCCCCCTAAATTTCCCTAAAATTTGAGGGTACTCCCACATGTCCCCTTGTGTGTATCCTTGCACTCAGGTCCCCTTGTCCCGGAGTCTTGGTGGAACATTGGATATATCCCATATGAACCATGGGTGGGTGTCATATATTCTATATAGACTACTGCCACCATTTCTTTGTTCACCGATGATGGGGTCCATTGGGTGATGCATGATGCATGAGATTGAAATCATTTACTTCATCCATAGCTAGGTATATATATATATAACAGAATATCCCACATGTAACATGGAAAAATTAGTTGTATTGTATATATGTGATTGTCCCCTCTCATCATGTGTTGGGAAAAATACTAAGAGGGTGGGGGGGGGGATGGGGTTGAATTAGTATTTATAACTCACAATAAATTTTCTTTACTTTACTAATTTATATACACGAATCTACTTAATCCAACTGGCATATGTACACAACTTTCTTTAAGGAAACTTGTGTATGCCCAGTGAACTTACTATTCATATAAATCTTCAGTAAATTTACTTAGAATGGAGTATTAATGATTCATCATACATTTAGTAAGTAGTAAACATGTGAAGTAATAACATAATAAATCATCACACATAAGAAACACACATGAAAACCAGGATTTAAGGGGGAAACCCAATGTGGGAGAAAACCACTGTTGTTGTCGTATCTGTCTTTAATATTTATTATATAGAAAATTTCTTATAATATTGTACTGGCGCAGAATCATACCAGCACGTGAGCACCCACCTGCAGAAGGATGCAACCCTCTCTCATTCTCTTGCTACTACTGGAAGGGAGCTCCAACCCCCTGATCTCATTTACCATCCACCACTGGAAGGGAGTTTCAACCCCCTGCTCTCATTTACCAGCCACTACTGGAAGGGAGCTACAACCCTATAAAATAATTATCAGCTCCTACTAGTATGAAGCTTCGACTTCATTACTGAAGGCTCCAACCCTTTCACACTAGATCCACCGGCTTCAATACATCACAACTTGTAGGCCAATTTTCATCACATAATCCATGTTTAACCCTTTAACATTAGATGAGCCAAATATAAAAATAGAAACTGATTACTATACCCAAAATATTCATCCAATTTCTGAAAACAACCACCAATCACTCGAATACTGAGCCAACCACTAAAGAAAACCATCACTTAACCAATCACCAACTCAATTCATACAAAATAATGAGATCATTGTAACCAGAATATCAGAAATGAACCCATACTACTGCATCAACACATTGAATCAACTGAAACCTTGATCATTCATAAAACAAAATGTATACGCTACTTCACTTAAGGCAACCCACATGTATACATGCTTTTCTGCATGCAGATCTCAATATACTAAGTTCTTAAAAGTAATACTCTGAAATAGCCACAGAATTGGATAGAGACATTTTGAAATATTCTAATAGGTTACATATCTTTGAACCCTCATCCAATTAGCAGCATCAAGTATCATTTTCAACTAATCAACTTTCACTCGATTTCAAATTCAGACATTGTTACTAAACCCAGATCAACATGAAGACATCATTGACAGACATAAAAAATGAAACAACACTTATTTGATTGATCAACCATTTATAAGTAGAAACCCTTCCTTTATGTACGTGCTTTTCGTGAATATTTTCCGTGTGTATACGCGCTTATCCAGAACTAAACCTGCGTATATATCTAAACATAATTTAGAAAACATACACTACTTTACATAGTCAACCCACATGTATACACGCATTCCTTGAGTCAAACTTGTGTACAGATCTGCAAATTTCAACTTATAACAATGTTGCACATCACAACTTCAGACATACCCAAATCATGACATTCAAGATAATAAACAGACGCCAAATCACATATCTAATCAACCTATAAACAAATCATGCAATACATAGTCATTTCAGGTCTAGAGATCTTGATCCATCATTTTATTCATGAGTGCTTATTTATTTGAGATCTATTAATCAAATATAGCCCATTCCATACAAATATCTTTCAGATTGAAGTATTCATTCAATGCCCTTCCTTCTCTTCATAGCACTTTTATTTTCACCTCCTTATATAGTTTGAGTCTTAGCCAATACCAAGAGCCAAAACCATAAAAGTTCCAATGATATTCTTGGATGGGATCAAATTGCCATTGTTGCACTCAATATTGTGGGCTAATACCATGGTAAAGATCCTTGGTATTGTTAAAATTAGTGTGCCAACTCATACGTGACTTTGCTTCTTTGTACCTGCATGTATGTGCGACTTTTCTTCACCAAAATTTCATATACAAAAGTTCTGCATATATTTTGCTTCCCTTCATCAAAACTGCTTATACTTCCTAAAACTTTACCTTCATTATTCCTCTGTCACTGACTGGTATTCCTTTTTCTGTCACATCTGAAATGGCCTATATGTACATCAATTTTACATCTTCAAGTAGGTTTCTATCAAAATGCAACTCATCGAGTAGGCTGCCATCAAGGACAACACATTATATCATAATTCTAACAATCTCCCCCATTGGACTTGATGGCAGCCATGTTGGTGTTTGATTATCAAAACTTGTAGATACCTGTTAGACACATCAACATAAGCATTATTCAAACACCAAGTTACTCCCCCCCTTTATCATCAAGGGAAAAGGGTGGACCAATGTTGAAACAATGTTTCTCTTTCCTTGTAGATACAAGCGCTTCGTAGATCTAATCTGCACTATATTGACCATCCTCCCCCTGAGTACATGTGGAATATTCAGATAGATTTTCAATGAAGTACATGACTCTATAACTTAACTGAGTATGACCTTTCCTATCACCAAGGACTCATACTTACATCAATCACCCAACCAAGTGGGATGACCTCAAAGTCCATACATGACTGAATATGACAATTATTACATCATAGGTCTCAACATGACCTTTACATCAAATAACAAGACCAAAAGTCCTCAAGGGTGAGAGATCAATACCCTGATCCGCAACCATTATATACCGAAAAATATTTTCATCATAAGTATCTGTCAGCAACAACATGGGTAAATTTCAATATTATCAACCTATGTCCAAGTCTACAATATCAACATCATAATATATTTCCATAGATATCAACTATCAACTCAATATCTTGCCTTCATCAAAGTCAACTTTCCCTTTTCCCTTTTTAGAAACATATGTGGGAACCAAGTATATCATCATGAAATAAGATAGAGTAGTGAAGTATCATATAGCATGAGTAAACACCATAGACATGTATCAAAAACATATGAGAGAACCAATCAGTAAGATGTATCCATTTCTCCAAGTATCATCCAACAGTTGTAGCATAAGCATACCGATAACCAAGTCTTCAGGATCCTTGCAACAACATCATATTCTTTCCCTAGTATGAAAGAATAATTATCATACTAGAACCACTTCATCAATAATAAATATGTATCAACCAATCATCCCTGTGATCCCTTATCACCAAGATCTTCATGTTTTACATTTATTCCATTTTCATAATCATGATGTAACATGTGTATGAATCAAGCACAATTGGCATCATTCACGACAGACATCATCAACAACAATATCTACATGTTATTTCCTCAGATCTAAATCATTAGTCATGCATCAACTCCACGTGTGCAAATAAATATAATCTTCTACAAAATATGATCAAGGCTAATACATAATCTCATCATAAGCAAACTATGAATCCTGAAAACATCATTCAAACTATCACATGAGCATCACAAGTATTAAATAATAAGCAAACATAATGCCAACAATGCATCATTAGCAGTAAGGCTAATTCACCCCTTAAACCTGAGCTACCTGTTCATTGTCAAGTATAACCACATTAACTCATTCATCAAAGAATCTCCATAAATCAGACAATCATCAATGTGAGAATCATAACTCAATATCATATCATCAGGCCAAGGAAATCAATCATAACTATCAGAAGTATATCAGAGTCTGTCCTTGAGTTTGTCCCACTATTTTTCTATCAGAGAAAAACATACGCAACTGTATGCAAAGGAACACGCGTATATACACAGCTTTAGTTCATGAAACCCATGTACATAAAGTGAAATACTAAAAATTTCACAGCTTTATCTCCCCCTAAGCTTGTACATTTTGTACCTCTCTTCTGTTGACACATCATATGCTCTTTCAAAAATACAAAAAACTAACATTAACAAACCAATATTCATATATTGCAGTCATTGTTAATAATATTCTTTCAAGAATGATGGACTGCAATGGTTATTATCTTCTATCAGTCTGAGTTATAATCCTCCTTATATCTGCGAGAGGTCATATATTTAAACACATATAATTTATCAGCATTTATGTATCCCCTTGCTATGACCTCTCTAGATTCTTTGTCCATGACCTTGAATTTGGTTGATGTGAACAAAATTACATTTCCTTTATCTTCCACTTGGCCTACACTCAATATGTTTTGTTTTAGGCCTTGAAATAATAGACTATCAACTACCTTTGTATTTTTGTTAATTATGGCTCTACATTTTCCCAAAAAATTTGCTGGAGCATCATTTGAACAAATAAACTTACCATCTTGATTTTTCTTCAGAGACTCCATCTTACTCTTATCACCAGTCATGTGATGAGAACATCTGTTGTCGATGTACCATTCATCCTCATTTTTAAATGCACAAAGAGCAATACCAAATATTATCTCTTATTCTTTCTTCTTGTTAACAGGAACATTGGTGGATCCATCTTTCTTTGGTCTTATGATATCATAAGTTTGTCTTTCATGTTGTCTTTGGGGAGTCATTGATCTGTTCATGCATTCTTTTTCTACATGCCCAAACTTGTTACAAGCATAACATCTGATGTGACCAGAAGAGGGAGTAGAGGAATCATAATATGTTTTCCTTCTATTGCAATTAATAGCTTTATGACAAAAAATGTTGCACGAAAAAAAATATCCCTTAAAGAAACCTGAGTACCTGGGAGCTTATGGTATTTTTGTATAGTGTCTATTTGTCTATGACCGAAACAATCTGCTTCTGTAATTGGCTGCAACATGTACACAATTATGACATATAAAGCATTCAACATTATTGATCAAAGGAGAAAATAAATTGATACTTCTATAGTTAGGAGCGAATGATTTCCTTTGAGAATTCATGATTTTCGGTTGACCTTTTGTCTCCTTAAACAGTTCAGGTTTTGCATTGGTATCCTTTGAATCTTTAGCATTGTCTTGTGAACTAGATTCTCATTTAATATTTTCATGAAAACCAAGACCAAATTTAATAGAAGGAGACCTTTTAATACTAAGAATATTATCCAGAATCTTAGTATTATCTTGAAACCTCATGTATTTATCATTTTCTTCTAATATACATTTTAAAATATTTACCTCAACCTCCAATATTTGGCACTACTTCTTCATACTTTCTTTGAACCTTCTTCCTTCTTCTACTTGCTCATTCAATTTTATAATCTCTTCTTTCAGCCCATTTTCTTGTTCTTCAAATGTTTTTAGGATTTATTCATTCTCCTTATTTTGTTTTTCTAGATCTTTTTTGAGAGAGATGATTTCAGCTTCAAGTCCTTCACTATGATTGGTTACTTCATCATGCAAATTTTGACACTGTTCTATTTGTTCTTTGTTCAGCTGCTCAATTCAGTTTATTTCTTGCAACTGATTATTCAATCTAGTAATCACATCTTTGTAGATACATTCTATTTCATTAAAAAGAATTTTCTGATCTTCAAATTTATTTTTTGAGTTTAGAAATTTCTATTTCTAGATCCATAACATTACTTTCTCTTATGTATTCACTATCTTCAACATTGCATGAACAAGAAAGAGGATCACAAGAACAACAATCAGTACCTATTTTATCTTCTTCATTTTCTGTTGCACATGTTCTCTGAGATGTATTCTTCCTTTGAGTAGCCTTCATCTTTTGCTTCTTTCTCATTGTGACGGATCTCCTTCAAGCGGTCAAGATTCTATAGAAGGACTCACTCTGATACCAATTTTTGGGAAAAATACTAAGAGAGGGGGGGGGGGGGGGGTGGTGTGAAACAATATTTAAAATTCACAATAATTTTTCTTTACTTTACTAATTTATATAGGCAACTTTACTTAATCCAACTAGCTTATGTACGCAACTTTATTTAAGGAAACTTGTTTATGTCTAGTGAACTTATTATTCAGATAAATATTTAGTAAATTTACTTAGACCAGAGCATTAATGCTTCATCAGACATTTAGTAAGCAATAAACATGTGCAATAATAACATAACAAATAATCACACAGAAGCAACACACATGAACACCAAGATTTAAGGTGGAAACCCAATGTGGGAGAAAACCATCGATGTCGTCATTTCTGTCTTCAATATTTATTATATAGAAAATTGCTTACATTATTATATTGTCGCAGACTCATACCAGCACACTGGAACCCACCTGCAGAAGGCTGTAACCTTCTCTCGTTCTCCAGCTACTATTGGAAGGGAGCTCCAACCCCGTAATCTTGTCTACCAACCACCACTGGAAGGGAGCTTCAACCCCTACTCTTGTTTAATAGCCACTACTAGAAGGGAGATATAACCACCTGAACTGATCACCAGCTCTTAATGGCAGGAAGCTTTGACTTCCTTACTGAAGGCTCAAACCATCAGCACCACCATGAACCACATTCATAAATTTTCACATTGGATCCACCGGCTTCAATACATCACAACTTCTAAGCATATTTTCATCACATAATCAATTTTGAACCCTTTAACATTAGATGAGCCAAATATGAAAACAAAATCTGATTACTGTACCCAAAATATTCATCCAATTCTTGAAAACAACCACTGAACCAAACAATCACCAATAACTTGAATGCTAAACCAACCATTGAAGAAAACAATCACTTAACCAATCACCAACTCAATTCATACAGGACAGTGAGATCAATGTAACCAAAATATCATAACTGGACCCAGACTACTGCATCAACACACTAAATCAACTGCAACCCTGATCATTCATAAAACAAAATATATACGCTACTTCACTTAAGGCAACCCTGTGTATATGCACTTTTCTGTAGAGCAACCTGCATGCATATCTCAATAACTAAGTTCTTAAAACTGTTACTCTGAAACAGTCACAAAATTAGACAGAGACATTCTAAAATATTCTGATAGGTTACAGATCTCTAAACCCTCATACAGTTAGAAACATCATGCATTCTTTTCAAAAAATTAACATGCGATCAATTTCAACTTCAAACATTGTTACTAAACCTAGATCAACATTAAGACATCATTGATAGCCAACAAAAATACATCAGCACTTATCTGATTGATCAGTCACTTATAAGCAGAAACCCTTGTTTTATGTATGCGATTTTCATGAGGATTTCCCACATATATACGTGCTTATCCAAAACTAAACACATGTATAGATCTAAACATACTTCAGAAAACATACGCTACTATGCATAGTCAAACTCAAGTGTATACACACCTTCCTTGAGTCAAACTTACTTACAGAACTGCAACTTTCAAATTATAAAAATGTTGTACCTCAAAACTTCAGACATACCCAGATCACATCATTGAAGATAATAAACAGATGCCAAATCACATATCTAATCAACCCATAAAAAATCATGCAATACATAGTCATTTCAGGTCTAAAGATCTTGATCCATCATTATATTCATGAGTGCATCTTTATTTCAGATATTTCAATCAACTATAGCCCATTCCATACAAATATCTTTCAGATTGAAGTATTCATTCAATGCCCTTCTTTTGCTTCATAGAACTTTGATTTTCACCTCCTTATATAGTTTCAGCTTTAGCCAATACCATGAGCCAAAACCACACAAGTTTCGATGGCATTCTTGGATGAGATCAAATAGCCATTGTTGCGTTCAATATTGTGGGATAATACCATGGTAAAGACCCTTGGTATTGTTAGTGCACCAAATCATACATGAATTTTCTTATTTTTACTCGCGTGTATATGCGACTTTTCTTCACCAAAACCGTGTATACACAAATTTTGTGTATATTATGCATATATACACCACTTGGCTTCATTGAACTTGTGTATGTATATTAAATACCCAGATTCCCTTCATCAAACCTGCATATATACATGAATTGAACTTGTGTATACATCTTCATATACATGGGTTCCCTTAATCAAACCTGTGTATACTTCTTGGAACTTTACCTTCATCATTCCTCTGTCACTAACTAGTCTTCCTTTTTCTATCACATCTGAACTGGCTTGTAGATACATCAAGTTTGCATCTTCAACAAGTATATTTCTATCAAAAGACAACTCATCAAGTAGGTTTCCATAAAGGAAAACACATTATATCACAATGCCTACATCATGTTCGACATTAAAAGGTTCTATTCGATCATCTTGGCATTAGGATTGAATGTTGATGTATATATTCCCATTTCATTCAACATTGGGATGAAGCATAACAGTTTATGGATCTTGACTTAAATTTTTAATAGGTATATGGACATGTAACTATGGATATGTGTTGGAGAGGCCCAAATTCAATGCACCCTTTTGATTAGAAATGGTGAATTTTTTTTAATAAGTTACGAACATGGTTTAAAAGGGTCGACAGAGCACAATATTTTATAATAAAATTCATTGAGAATTCCCCTATGTCATTTTTTTATCAATAGTTAGTGAACATAAGAAGGCTGCATAATATATATATATATATTGGAATTCACATTACATAAAGGCCCAAAACTTAGGGATATGAGGGAATGCCTTTTAAACATACAATAATGGGTGTGGGTAAAATCCCAAGAGATGTTTCTCATGAAAACCAAGAATACAACAACCTTGAATACATTTTCAATTTAAACTAAGAAGATATTTTTCTCTTAAGAACTTGGTTTTTTTAAAGTAGGGAGTGGGGATCTTCCATACAATCGCAATGGCTTGTGAAACTTTTAAATTATTGACGTGCATCAACATTGGTGACTCCACAAGGTAGTTTGCATTATGTGAACCAAAACTCAGAAAGAATCTAGTGTAACCAAGAAACTGAAGTGGGGAAATGCCAATGATGTAGGGGGGGTGAAGGAAGCAATAGAAAGTATGAAACATCAGGGATGAGAACAAAAGGTCATCAATGTGGTAGAAGAAAATTCTTTAGGGGGCACACAAGGAAAACCATTACACTCAAAATGAAATAAAAGAAAGGGGGAGGAAGATAAATCTACCATTGTGACATGAATTACTTTCAAGCATAGATCAAAGTGACTTCTAGAGAGATATTTAAATATTATATTGGGAGGAGTTTAAATTTTTGTTTTTTTCCCTATTCTCATAAAAATAAATGGTGCGTTAGTGATAATTACAAATATATATTTCTCTTACCAGTGATTCATCTAAACTTGAATGGGTTTACATTTATTTATACCAACAAGGAATTAGTATGAGGGACAAACGATTTGATCAATTATTAGTGGCATTGGGGGGGAATGAGATAAAGAAAATAAAAGCGGAAATAACTACAAGTACAAACAAAAAAAGAAAAATGTGTGATATAAATGAGACTAAACTAGAAGAAATAAAGTTCAAAACTGTGAATCAAAAGTGATAAGCATAAGATAAAAGGAAGGCGGAGTTAAAAATAGTGTCGAAATAAAATGAAGACAAATCTCAAATAGTAAAATAAAACTAATTTTTGTGTGTGTTTTTTTTTTATTATAATTTTATTTTTATTTTAAGAAAGTTTATTTATGTAAAAGGTTAATACTTCAAGACTTTCTTGTGATCATATCAGATGAAATTGGGTGTAGAGGAATGCGTCTTGAATCTTACATGTGATATTAGTGGCTTGTTGGATTGAAATCAAGAAAAGATGTTTGTCATGCAATCAACCAGCATGTCTGACTGTGACAATGACTTAAAAAGAAGCCAGAAGCACTATTGGTCGAATTGCATGACATGCCAACCAACAAGGGTGTTCTTACATTTACATACCATATTAGAAAGTTAGAAATACTCATGTGCGACGATCTCAAGTCTCATATCAAGAAATGTATCAATGCATCCTTGGTCATACTTTGCATCACAAAAAAAAGTGAGTGTGAATGCATGACATGCTTCAGACTTGAACATTTCAAATTCAGCCAATCAAACTAATGAAGCATCCTCAAAACCAAAAAATAAATCTTCGTTCTTGAGCTCATTAAAGAATGTCTCATCATTTATATTGTGAGAGTAGGAAGAATCTCCAATATTTAAAGAGGATATTTCTCTTTAAAGTTAGTTAAAGAGAAATTCATCATCCTCCATGTCATGACGAGGGTTTTCATAATTAAGACTCGGATATTCACAAGCAATAATTCCCCAAGGAGTTCATTAAGAAATTTATTACCTTACATATCATGAAATCATTCCTTACAATCAAAGTTTGACTCATCTTCATCATACTCATCATAAATAACATTGCTACTATGATAAAGAAGGTAAAAATTAACTTTAGGGTCAAGATCATCATCATATATGCAAGGTTTAGGATCTTCTTGAAAGAGAAGGTCATCAAATGGATAGACATGACATAGGTTTTCTTGTTCAATCGGGAAACGATCAGAAACAATCTCTTCCCATGAGCTAGGATTCATAAGTTCAAAACTTGTAAACTCCCATCCATAGGAAGTGACAGGGTTTTCCTTCTCTAGTTTCTACTGCTTCTTGGCCTCAAAGAATTTTTGGAAAATTAAAGGATCATGAGTACTATCACAGAAAAAAACACCAAAGTTGAAAATGTGGTAAGTCGAGAAAATCATTGATGAATTTTTCGAAGAGAGGAGTCCTTGCAATATTAGCATTCCAATTCTCTACCTTTCCAAAAAGCAAAAGACGAAACAAGTGGGAGGTAGTATGGATGTCATAAACTCTAACTGATTGAAATAAATCAATGAATTTATCAGCATTGGTCATGGGAAGACTCTAAAGGAATACCAACAAAGGTGGGAAAAATATGCCAAGGCAAATAATCAATTAACACTTATAGAGTGTCGTGCATTCTTTACGATATGAAAAAATGAGAGCAAACTTAATCACTCCACAATATGGTCACCATAATATGTTGTTTATTTCGAAATTAAGTGTCACCCAAGAATTACGTTGAGGTCTCGAACTTCTCAGCGAATAACGAGAACTAGCAGGAGCGCTATCCTAGATTTTATAACCACACTAGCAGGGGTTGAATCCACACCAGGAATGACACAACTCAACCCTCTCGCTTGTCAAAAGGGTTGCAGTTGACTACGAACAATCTTGCAACTCATAGCCCTGAAGGACATAAGAAAATAAAACATTAACTACTCTAACCCTATGTAAGAAAATATACCACAATATTTATTTATGCAAGAAATAATTAAATGAATTGTGCCTCCTCTTATTAAAAGTAAAATATTCAAATACTTAAATGATTTTTCAAATAAGCGAAGTTCTGGTACAATTTAATCATTACTTTATGTGTTTACACATTATGAAATTGAAACCTTAATCAATTATATGAAATATATAATTACTTTATAGAGAATAAGATTTTTCTTAAAAACAATTAAACATTAAGACATATTAAGGTCCATTAAAAATTATTAAAATTAAAACATAAACAAATTATGTATAGTCCATTAAAAGTAATTAAAATTAAAACATAAACAAATTATGTAAAAAAGGAAAAACTAAATTATAAAAAGTACCACTACAAATGAGGCTTAAAAGAAACTAAAAGCAAATGTCAAACAAACTAAAAGTTAATGTAATAATTAAACAATTATTTGCAATTACTAAAGTTAATGTAAAAGAAAGTAAAACAAAGTAAAATGAAGAAAATTTACACAGCATCATAACTTAAAGAAATATAAATACAAAAATTCACTGATGTAAAAAGAAATAAGTCAACACATTTATATAAAGAGAAGTAAAGTAAATTTGAACATTATTTAAAAGAAATAAGGCCAAATGACCCATTGAGGTCAAGTACAGTGGACATATCTTGCTTACTACCGTCGTGAAAAAAAAGGCAGAGGGGAAAAGTTTATGACTACTTCGTTTGATGACAACGATGTGTTTATGCTAGTGGCAGGATCTTGACTTGTAGACTTTCATACGCAGAAGCATGTGGACATCGATGCTTGTATTCTCTCTTAAAACATTTTAAGGCATATATCCCACATGGACCGTGGGTGATTATCATATATTTTATAGAGACTACCGCCACCATTACTATTTACGCCAATGATGGGGTCCACTGGGTGAGGCTTGATGCATGAGCTCGATGGTATAAAATTTGATTTTATATTAAGAAAAAAAACATATCTTTATGAGTCTTCACTTAAATTTTGAAAGGTATATGGACATCGAGAGGTCGAGAAAGAGGGAATACAAAAAACTTTGAATACATTTTAAGCTAATATCTTTTGCTTTCTCTTAGGAATTTGTTAGAGTTTGGAAAGTAGGGAGTAGGATCTTATTTACACTCACATTGGTTTGTGAAAATTTTAAATTATTGGTGTGCGTTAATATTATCCATCTTCATTCTCTTGGATATTTTTAGTCAATTTATTCGTATGCAAATCAACCAGCAAAATTCATCTCTCTATAGTTGGGCCATATTGAAGAATGCTTTGTCTTGTATCAAAAGTGCCATTTATGTATCAAAAAGGGACATAGATTAAGAACTTAAATATTTGGGATTCATTCTCAAACCTTGAAATTATCAGATTCAAGATTGGGCATGGCTTTTGAAAAAAATGAAAAGGCGGATAAGAATGTGGAGTAATTTATGGCTATCTTGAGTTGGCCATCTAGTTCTATGTAAATATGTCATCGAAGCAATGCCAGTTTTCTTTGGTATAGGAAGCAGGAAAAAATGCACTTTTTCCATCACAACCTGAAATTACATCTCTCTTCCAAAATCCTTAAGAGAATGGGGCTTTAAACAACTTACAATATTTGCACATAACCTTGCAGCAAAATGTGTTTGGGGACTGATCCAAGGAACTGGATTATGGGCATCCTCAATGACATATAAATACAACAGACCCTTACCTATTTCAAAATGGATTCATACTCCCCTAAAATCACACATAAATGCTTCTATAGTCTGGAAAGCAATTCTCAAAGCTTTCCATATCATAGGGAACCACATAAGCTAGAGTGTGGGAAACGACCATACCATTCTAATTAGGAAGAATCCATGGATCATCAGTCTCCATTGGTACTGTCTTCAAAATCCATTAATACAATTTCTAGAAAAAACCTCTTCACATTAAATTAGGTTGCTCAAGTTCATCTCGGGTATCTATCGTTGATCTTCAACTTGAGGAGGATGCAGTTTTAGTTTAGGGTCATTATATTAGGGCCCTTAAATTCTCTAATGCCATCTTTTTAGACCATGATGATCAACTCATATGGACAAAAAAAAATTATGGGAGATATGCCCCAAAATTCTGGTATTTGTCCCAAATGTCATATATGGAGAATCTCCCATGTTGGGGGAGGGGAGGGGGGAATTCTTTGGAAACTCAATTGTCCCCATAAAACTAATTTTCATGTGGCTTATGTTAAAAAGGGAAGTTCCTACCAGGGACATTCTCTAAAGATGTTCATTTCAGGGACCCAACATCTACATGCTTTGCAAATCAAAAGCGGAATTGATCCCTTGCATTTTTAGGAATATCTTCTAGAATCCATCTTAACCCGTGGTCCCTATTAATTTTCCAAGAGGGATCAAATTTCTCAATGTGCAAACTTATTTTAAGTGTAAAAATAAAAAAATAAAAACATTTTTATTTCTTGAGGTGATTCACCTAGATCCTAAGCCCAAGATGTAAATATTTCGAGATGTAAACCTTTCCTCAAGTTAAGATCCCTCTTCTGTCACCTTTTCATAATTATTCTCGTACCTTCTTCCTTAGAAATAGAGAGACCTCACCACAATGAGTAAGCCTCAACAAGATTGTTTGAGACATCCCAAGCCCCTAGGTGTAGTAGAAAACTTTGTTTCTTTTGGGATCATGGAGATTCCCTCTCATACTTACCACCCCTAAAATATTGACTTCATCTTCACCAATAATGAAAGTAATAATTCGAACAAATCTTCCAAGTACAAGAAACACTCACATTCAATATAATGTGATTTCCATACATGGAATGTTATACAAGCTATAATGGAAATTATAATTTGAACAAGTTTTCATAAGACACACTTAATTTTCCCCCTTAGAATGTTTGGGTCATCAACCACTCACTTCATGGACAAATTTAATTTTATTATTTTATAATTTAAAAATGAAAGCATGTATACTCCATGGTCATATCTCCTATTTATCACATATTCGAATTTTTTGTAAATTTTGCATTAAAAAAATAGGAGAATGAATATGTTAATTTTTTCCTTATTTTGCTAAGAGGGATTTTTTCTATCAATCACTTCTCCTTATTTTGAGAATAAAAGATGCAGGTAATTATGGTAAAATATATTTTTGGATCTAGTAAACTAATCCTGTTATATGTTATTTATATTTAAGGTTAAATATTCAACCACGGTTGCACAGGAATCATTCCCAACATTTATCAAACCCATTCTCTCTATGCCCACATTTTCGGGAGCTCGAGAGCTTAGGAATGGGATCAAACTGCTCCTAATTGTATTTTAACGATTCTAGAAACTTAAGAATTTTTTTTATAACATTAACTTCAAGGAAATAAGAACTTAGAAACTTGTTTCATCTATAAGAAAATTTTAAATTTTAAATTTATTTTTAATATTCATAAATATCAATTTTTAGTATCATTAAACTAAAATATCAAAAAATCTAATAAATCAGTCAAGCAATAGCAATATGTCCAATTTACATTTAGATATATAAACAAAGAAAATTTTAGGGGCTAATATTTGCAAGTGGGCTAATTTTCCATGCTTTTTCCAAAAAAGAGATTCACCAATTTCCATTATTTCTAAAAATTATTCGCCCAAATTTTATAGTACAAAATCGTTTACCTTAAAATTCGCCAAATATTTAAATAAAGACTACATAAAATTATTAGAAATTTGAATAGTTTTACAAAAATATTGTCAAACATTTTACAGAATGCATATTATGGACTAGTTAGGTTCGCCAAGGTTTCTAAACTTTAAAATAAATTTCCATCCTTAAAATTTTCTTTGAGATTTTTTTGTAAGTCAAGGTATTTTCATTATGGAAAGGAGTTACATTGTTGTCTATAGTCTTTCAAAATCTTACCAGTTGATTCACCAAAATTTTAACATTAACCAAAAAAGACTGAGATGGCCAAAAGAAAAGATGACCAATAAACTAGAAAACCATTAAAATCCAACACAACCATAATCCATCTAAGAATCAGTAGAGGTTGTCAGAGTAGGGTTTGTTAGGCTGGAACCTGGAGGTGTTGGCAAAGATAATTCACACTAAATATGCTTCTCTGTGTGCACCAAGTGAGCATATAGATGGGTCAATAGAGCATCCAAACAGTGCAGATAGTCTTGCATCTCCACTGATTACTTTGTAGCTCATTGAGAAATGAGATTATTTCATTTCAATCTTAGTGTTTCTACTTTAGGAATTACCCAATAAGGTCTTTAACTACCAATGTAAGGTGACCGAGTGAATATATTTTCTCCTCCCCCAGGATTGGCCCAAATCTGGTAGCCAATGTGAAACTTCACTAATAATTTTTGAGTCTGAGAAGGATTGACTCTCTCAGTGAACAAACTAGTCCATCCTACGAATTTCAGCTTCAGTCCAAGGAGGGGTCATGGCATGATAGGTAGTAGCAGTCTCTTGGGCTTGGGATTCTTCCCAAGACCGCCTAGCTGGCTACGATTGGACTATTCGTTCTATCCCCTTCCATGCAGAAAGTGAACACTTTGCCTCATCATAGTGGTACACAGTACCAACCAAACTTCAAAATTTTTAAGAGGCCCCTCCAAGTGTCATCTCCAAAATTACCTCCACTTTAGCTCCATTAAGTCTAGTGTCCACCCCCTTTAGGAACAACTATGTATTCCTGAATCCTTAATACTAAAATAGAGAGCCCCACTTGGATGCCATAGAGATTAGGGGGGAGACACAGGCACACCCGAAAAATAAATAAAATTTCAAACCACAAGTGTTATAACCAAGAGAAAGAAACCAACTATGAACCATAAAATAAATTGGGTTGGAACCCAAGTGAATAGAATAATATTGGACATGCCAATAAGGTAAACTAGAGACTTTATATATATATATATATATATATATATATATATATATATATAGATAGATAGATAGATATATTGGGAACTTGAAAAAGCCTTGAAATTGACTATACCAATTGTTATGCAGGAAAATCCCTTCTTCGGAAAGACCCGATCCCTCTATCCCAATGAGTGGGTCTTGTAACAACAATGACAAAGAATGCAAGCCTTCCTAATTTAACATTGAAATAACATGAGAGAGGGATATGGCATACCTCACTCATACACAATCGCTTCTTCTATGTTGATGTTGATCCTTTCGCTTCCAGACTCGCTCCTCACTATACCTTCTACGTTCAAAAACCTGTAAGAAAGATCTTACAACAACAAATGAAAGAGACATAGCATATATATAATTTCAAAGTAAACCACATGACAGATGAAGGAGCATCATGCTAAACCAATTAATATTAACAAATTCATGGAAATAAAAACATACTTTGTATCATTAAGTAAACAAAGGGAAGCTTACAACCAATTTCTTGATGTTGGAGGCCTCCTTCATAATGAATATCCAAGTCCAAGCCAAGCTCTTCAATCTCTTCTCCTTTATCGTCAAATCTACGACATCTAGGCACAATCAGGCAAAAGAATGGAAACTAGCAATGACCAACCAAGACTCACTAGCATGGCACTCTTTTAGAGTAGAGCTGGAGAGGTTATGGATCCACTAATTAAGGGGAAAGGCCTTATCGCAAAGGGGAAAATATTTGGAGATAATATTAAGGGTAAAAAATGGGAGTATTTGACCATATCCTTAACCAACAAGTACCAGATCTCCGTTCTCGAGAGTTCTAGAGGACGCAGATTCTTCTCCATTTTTGGAGAACCTGCTTGAAGAGGACTAGCACGACTTAACTACTAAATCCCTGCGCTACTAGCGATGTTCACAGTTTAGGGACAAGGTGACAAGCGCAAGGATATTTAGGGTAGAACCACGTTGGGCTTGTAAATTAAGGTTTTTTACAAACGTTTGCAGAAAGGATTCAAGGAATTTCTCTTTTAGGTCTTTAGGGATAAATTAAGCATGTTATCCAAGATACAAATCATGCTTTACTTCCATTTCCCCTTGCTAATTTCTAGCGAGTACCTCTTTATTTGTTATACTAAGCTTGAAGAGGATACCATATGCTTAGCGTATAATTTTTCCCTTCGGATGAATCCATCCTAGTAAGTTTAACGAGCCCTAGGAAGGAGTAACTTGGTCTCGTCATGGTGAAAAGTCCTTCATCTTTTAAATTTTACAAGTCCAAAGGAGTATATTTTTCATGTTTAGGGGTTTGAAAAATAGCTGGAAAAGAAAAATAAAAATTGTCCCTTTTCGTAAATATTCCCTTGAATCCGAAAAAGTAGAAAACAATATCTGAGAGAACCTACTAGTCATGTTTGACTAAGGTATTCCTTTTTCATAATTAGTCAACCTCAGCCCGAAAAAGGGGTACACATATACTGCTGTGATCTAAGGTTCAATTTTTAGCTCAAAATTGAAAGTTCTCAGAAATACTTCGAACTTGAATGCCTGTATAGAGCTCGTCTCGAATATTCCAACGCAACTTGTTTCATCAAATTCTGAGTTCGTATGAGGGAATTATGTCCTATTGTTTGTTTTCCCAAATAGGCAAAAAATGAGCAGAACAAGTACAGGATGATGTGGAAAGTCCAGTAAGCTTCATAGAGTATTCTCCAGTTTCAACTAGTGACACTATGACAAGTGTCATCTTCATATTTGCCAAGGTTGCCATGGGAATTTGAATTTTTCCTCCATCTCTTAAGTTGGAAACTTTATTTTAAATGGCTCATTATTTTATTATATGGAGGATTTTTATGAGCCAATGGGGAAGGGCCACGTACCCCCCCATGGCATGGCAGGTCATATTATAAGGTTGGAAATTTCACGATTTGCGCATATTTCTAATCATATGATATATATATATATATATATATATATATGATATATATATTTTTATAACCTAAGTCTAAACCTTATACTTGGCGGAATTCACTACTTTTGGAGAGGCTCTACAACAGGTTAGCAGGAGGTCTTATCTAGTGGAACGACCAACTCTATTAGTGGGGTTGAAAAATATGTTTATGCAAAATGTTATGGCGAGGGTCGGGTCAAACCCCAAACCTACCTCCTGCCAATCGAACGCGTTACCAACTCCTCTTTACCATGGGTCTTACCCATATACATTGTCGCTACCTCTTAAAGTTTCATGTGCCATCGAATGGGGGTTCAGAGGCGACCAGCCCCTCAAGCCAATCCCCTCCCATGTGTTCAACCGCGAAGAACCAGGTGCTAAGGAATCCAGGTTATGTGTTAACTAATTTGTGATTAGTTTGAAACTGCGCTTTGCGCTAATTAATAT
Source organism: Pinus albicaulis (assembly GCA_034641835.2). Taxonomy (NCBI): domain Eukaryota; kingdom Viridiplantae; phylum Streptophyta; class Pinopsida; order Pinales; family Pinaceae; genus Pinus; species Pinus albicaulis. The sequence continues at coordinate 227,433,298 of CM076577.1, read as the reverse complement.
TTAAAGTGCACTTATCTTTAATTAATGACATATTAATTTGGCAATGGAGATAGTGGATGCGCCTTTTTAGGCATAATTGCCAAAAATAGAATTGTAACTAGCGAAAGTCCAGTTTTGGAGGAGAAAAACTAGGAAAACTTGTTTCTGTCATAACTCATGCAATTTTCGACCAAAATGAGCTTAGGTACAGTCATTTCTAGTATATTTTGATGTTTTCAAGCCATTGGAGCATGTTTCAGAGGCAATTGGAGACTGTAAACAAGCATTTTGAACGTTTGCAGCTAATAAAAAGGCCCACACTATGAAACTGGACCAAGGAGATGTAGCCCAGGAGGGGTGAACTTCTTCATAAAAAACTTGTGTATTGAGCTCTGTTATTTATGCTTGATGCGTACTTATTTACTGTTGTTCAGCTATTATTTTCCATGCTTTTGACTTCATGAAAAACACTAAATTTCACAAATTTTAATGATTAGACAATCACATGTTCATGAACAAACTCTCAATGGATAAGAAAACCAAAGCAAAGTTTTATTAAATATGAAACTGATATTAGCGCAGAAAAAACTAACAATCATTTTCAGATCAAGTTGGTATCATAGCACAAGGGTGCTTGCTTTTTTTCTGGAAGAGTTTTAATAGTTTCAATTTTTGTGGTGCTTACAAGGTTGAGATTACAGAGAGGAGAAGGGAAGTTATTGGTAGCTAGTCCTGAGATTAGGACAAGAAGGAAGAAAGCTGAGAAGGCATCATCCTCACCCAAAGGACCACTCAAAGAAACACCCGAAGCACCTCAAAGTCCATCTCCACTAGTTGAGATTGAAGAGGTACAAATTTCACAAGAGGCTGAAGTGATTGAAGAGGTACAAGATGCAGAGATTGTGCTTGAATCCAAAGCCAAAATGTCAGGCTATGAAGAGACTCATGAACATTATAAACAAGAGGATGTTAAGGGAGACCTCAAAGAGATGTAAATAATGGTTAAAGTCATGTATGAATCATTCATTGCAGAAAAAGTTGGAGAAGGTTCAAAGCCTCCACATGGAGAAGGATCCTCAAACAGTAAGAAGGATGAAGAGAAGACCTCAAAAGGTAGTGGAGGAAATCCACCTCCATCTCCACCATCCTCATCTTCATCATCCTCCTCAACATCTTCATCTTCCACATCCACCACAAATACTCATACCCACACTCATTCCAAGATCCCAAAAGGAAAGATTCCATTACTCAAGTTGGACATCAAGTTTGAACTTCCCACATACAATGGAGAAGTTAATGCTGAGAAGCTAGAAAAATGGGGTTTTCAAGTGGAATTATACTGCAAAATTTAAAATCTACAAGAAGACGACATAAAGATCCAGTTGGCTTCATTAAGGCTAGAAGGAGCAGCACTAGATTGGTGGGAGGCAAAGACATAAGAGGAAATGTGAATGCATGGTAAGATTTCCATTTCTTGGGTTGAATTCATTTCTTCCATTAAAAGACAATTTTATCTATTAGCCTATATGAAAAAATAAATTATGAGTTGGCAAAACTTTAGGCAGCTCAAAGGCCAAAATGTTCAAGAGTACACTTAGGATTTTAGAAACAGGGCTTTGTTGCTAGGAGTAAACTTGAATTCACAAGATACACTCTTGAAATATATAGGAGGTTTACATTCCTACTTAAAACATATTATCCTTATGTTTAACCCAAACAACTTAGATGAAGTATGTGTGCAAGCCACACATCTTGAAGCAAGGCGAAAAAACATTCAAGAAGAGGGTAGTAAGAAGGAGCCATTGAAGGGTAAGGTAAAAGAGAAGGGAGGAAAATGGAAGGGAAAGAAGAATGTAAGTATCAAGAAAGAAGGGGAGAAAACTACATGCAAACATTGTTCCAAAGAGGGGCATGATGAAGCCCATTTTTGGAAATTACATCCCAAATTAAGGCCAAAGAAACCAAATAACAAAGGGAAACAAAAGATGACAACCACTACACAAAAAGATCTTGGATAGGATTCAGGAGATGAAACCAAGATAGTCACCATGGTTAACAAAGGAAAGGAAGCCATAGAAATTTCTAGTTCCTCAAACAGTCACAACAACACTCTATATGAAAACACAAGGATACAATTGTTCCATGTTAGAGTGATTTCTAATCATACAAATATTGATGCATTATTTGATACGGGGTCACAAGAAAAATTGATTTCAGAAGAGTTAGTCAAAAACCTTAACCTTGAAACCGTACCACATCATAAACCATACCCTTTGGGTTGGATAGTTAAGAATGTCAATTTACAAGTTACAAGGAAATGCATATTTATATTTGCTATTACTGCAAACTTTGTTGATGAAATCAAGTTAGATGTGGTTCCACTTGAAATTTCCGGGATTATCTTAGGAAATCCATATTTGTATGATGGGAAAGCGGTGTTTTATCGCCATGATAACAAATATCATTTGATCAAGGATGGGGTGGAGTTTATTTTGAGAGCTCATCGCAAGAAACTGAACATTTCTTTAGTTAATGGAAGGGAAAATGAAGAGGCTAGTAAATGCAAGTAAAAATTTTGTGCTTCTCATGATCAAGAAAAACGATGATGTTGACTATGAATATTTTGATGGATGTGATGATAAATTGAAATATGATTTGTTTTATGTGGTAAGTCAGCATGGCGAGATGTTTCAAGAACCAAAGGGGTTACCACCCAAGAGGGTAATTCAACATGAGATTCAGCTGTAGCAGGATGTTCCACTTCCAAACATTGGTATGTATCGCATGTCAATCATGGAGAGTTTGTAAATCAAGAATAAAATCAAATAATTGTTGAACAAAGGTATCATACACTCATCTACTTCGCCATGTGGTTCATCAATATTTTTGGTTCCAAAGAAGGATGGCACTTAGTGCATGTGTATCGATTTTCATGCACTGAATAAAATCAAAGTAAAGAATCGCTACCCACTCCCACACATTGATGGTTTTATTGATCAGTTAAAGAATGCAAAGTATTTCACTAAGTTAGACTTACGAAGTGGTTATCATCAAGTTAGAATAGTTGAAGAGGACATTTCGAAAACTGCTTTCAAAACTAGACAAGGATTGTATGAGTGGTTAGTTATGCCATTTTGCTTAACAAATGCACCAGCTACTTTCATGAGTGTCATGAATTATGTACTTAGACCATTTCTAGGTGACTTTGTCACTTTTTACTTAGATGACATACTCATATTCATCAAGTCAAGAGAAGAACATGTCATGCATGTGAACAAGGTACTTGATGTCTTGAAAAAAGAGAAATTATTTTTAAAGATGTCAAAGTGCGAATTTGGTAAGACTTCATTGGTGTATTTGGGACACATTGTTGGAGGAGGTGAGTTGAATACCGATCCTTCCAAAGTAGAGGTCATTATGAATTGGCCCAAGCCTAATACACTTACATAGGTAAGAAGCTTCTTAGGGGCATCACAATATTGGAGGAAATTTATTGCTAATTTTGCTTCCATTGCAGCTCTGTTACATGCATTGAGAAGCGTGAAGAAAGTCTTCCATTGGGGAGATGTACAACAACAAGAATTTTATGCTTTGAAGCAAAAGATAAGTTCAACACCGATTTTAGCACTTTCGGATCTTAGACATCCATTTGAGATCCAAACAAATGCAAGTGATTATACTATGGGAGTAGTGCTCATGCATCATGGTAAGCCTATCTCGTTTCATTCTGAAATTTTTAATGGATATGTGACTAAATATCCCACCTATGATAATGATTTATATGCATTGGCAAAAAGTTTAAAGAAATGGAAGCATTATTTGATGGGTGAAAGAGACCATTGTCCATACCAACCATCAACCATTGTAGTACTTACAATCACAGTCAAAGTTGCAACAATCAAGACATTTCAGATGGATGGGTTTTCTACAACAATTTCATTTGATTATCAGATACAAAAAGGGAATCTACAATAAGGTAGCTGATATGCTCTCTAGGCCTATTTTAAATTCAAATATTATACTCAAACACAATTCCATTATGCATGAAAGTTACATTGAAAAATATGCAAATGATAATGATTTTCAAGATGTGTATGAGAGTTTGAGTCAAGGAAACCAAAATGAAGAGTTAGATTATCATGTGCATAAAAGTTTGTTGTATCACTTGGGCAAGATATGTATTCCACAAGGAGAAAGAATTAGTATCATAAGGGAGGTGCACACATCATTGATTACATGACATTTCGGTGTAGGCAAGACAATAGCGAATTTACAAAGGTATTGTTATGGGCTACACATGATTGATAGTGTATCTCATTTTATTATAGGATGTTATTTATGTGCAGCAAGTAAGCCTAGAAATAGGAAGCTTGGATTGTACACTCCACTTTTGTTTCCTTCACATCCTTGGGAGAGTATCTCAATGGATTTTGTAGGTGGTCTTCCTATGTCAAGGAAAGGTCATGATTATTTATATGTTGTGGTAGATAGGTTCAGAAAAATGTGCATTTTTATGTCATGTAAGAAAACCATTATAGATGAAAAAACCACTAATATTTTATTTCAAAATGTGTGGGTCCATTTTGGTCTTCCTACTTCTATTGTAAGTGATCGAGATTCTCGATTGTTGGGAATTTTTGGTCAAAATTATGGGACATGATGGACCCAAAGTTGAAGAAGAGTACAACATTTTATCCTCAAATAGATGGTCAAACAGAGGTGGTGAATAGGGTCAATATTCATCTTCTTAGAGGTTATTGTAGTAAGCATCCCAAGTTGTGGGATGAGCAGTTACACTACATTCAGCATGCATACAACAGGGCAAAGCATTCTTCCATAAACACATCGCCATTTGAGGCATGTTATGGTTATTTTCCAAGATCGCCATTGGACTTCATCTTTGAGAAAGATGTCGCTATAGATGAGCATAGCGACATAGATAAGCCAAGAAAGTTCATTGAGAAAATTCAGTTGATACATGACACCGTGCAAGAGCAACTTGAAAAGAGTCAAAGAAACTACAAGGCAAGACATGACAAACATCGGGTTGATCAGAAATTCCAAGATGGTGATGAAGTTTGGTTGTACATAAGAAAAGAAAGATTGCAAGTGGAAGGTAAAAAGCTCAATCCAATTCATTATGGTCCATTTAAAATTCTGGAAAAGATTGGTACAAATGCATTCAAGCTAGATTTTCCTTCTTATATGCAAATTTATTATGTCGTTAATGTTGAGAATTTGAGATTGTTTGAGCCTCCTTTGATTGATGATTAAGGAGATAATGTTCAACTATCATCAATAGATGATTTTTCGCCAGAATATCTTGATGAACTTCAAAAAGATCTCATACTTGACGGAAGAATCAGAATTTCAAGAAGAGGGAATGTTGAATACCTTAGAGTGGCACTCAAGGGCCAAAATCGTTCAAAGGACAAATGGTTGGAGATTGGAAAAGTGATGGAGATGTACCCTCACTTGTTGAACAATTGATAGTATATTTTGGGGTCTAAAAGGCTTCTAGTGGGAAGGAATGATCTAAGGCTCATTTTTTAGCTCAAAATTGAAATTTCCAAAAAATTCTTTGAACCTAAATGCCTGGATAGAGCTCGTCTCCAGGATTCTAACGCAGCTCGTTTCATCAAATTTCGAGTTCATATTAGGGAATTATGGCATGTTGTTCATTTTCCCAAACGAGCAAAAAATGAGCATAACAGGTACAAGGATGATGTGGCAAGTCCAGTCAGCTTCACAGGGTTTTCTCCAGTTTCAGCCAGTGACACTGTGACAAGTGTCATCTTCAGATTTCCCAAGGTTTCCATGGGAAGTTGAATTTGTCCTCCATTTCTTAAGTTGGAAACTTTATTTTAAATGGCTCATTATTTTATTATATGGAGGACTTTTATGAACCAATGGGAAAGGGCCACATGGCATGCCACGTACCCCCTCATGGCATGGCAGGTCATATTCTAAGGTTGGACATTATGGTGATTGGCACATATTTATATATCATATGATATATATATTATATATATGTATATATTTTTATAACCTAAGTCTAAACCTTATACTCGACGAAATTCACTACTTTTGTAGAGGCTCTACAATAGGTTAGTGGAAGGTCTTATCTGGTGGAACGAACAACTGTATTGGTGGGGTCGACAAATATGTTTATGCAAAATTTTATGGTGGGGGTCGAGGTCGAACCCCAGACCTACCACTCGCCAACCGAATGTGTTACCATCTCCTCTATACCATGGGTCTTACCCATATGCATTGCCACTACCTCTTAAATTTTTATGCGCCATCGAATGGGGGTTCGGAGGGGGCCAACTGCCTCCCATGTTTTCAACCGTGGAGAACCAGGTGCTAAGGAATCCGACCGACAGGAAATTTAAACATTGTTTTAGCACTAATACAATGTATTAAATCCAGATTATGTGTTAACTAATCCGTGATTAGGTTGAAACTACGCTTTGCGCTAATGGCTATTTAAAGTGCACTTATCTTTAATTAATGATAGTTTAATTTGGCGACGGAAATAGCAGAAGCACCTTTTTAGGTAGAATTTTCAAAAATAGAATTTTAACTAGCGAAACTCTAGTTTTGGTGGAGAAAAACTAGGAAAACTTGTTTTTTTCATAACTCATGTAATTTTCGACCAAAATGAGCTCAGGAAGAGTCATTTCTGGTAGATTTTGATGTTTTGAATCCATTGGAGTAGATTGCAGAGGCAATAGGAGACTGTAAACAATAATTTTTCACATTTGAAGCTAATACAAAGGCCCACACTATGAAGCCGGACCAAGGAGATGTAGCCCAGGAGGGGTGAACTCCTTCATCAAAAAATTGTGGATTGAGCTATGTTATTTGTGTTTGTTGTGTGCTTATTTTTTGTCGTTCAACTCTTAGTTTCTATGCTTTTGAATTCATTAAAAACACTAAATTTCACCAAGTTTAATGATTAGACAATCACATGCTAATGAACAAACTCTCAATGGATAAGCAAACCAAAGAAAAAATTTATTAAATATGAAATTGATACTATCACAAAAAAAACTAACAATCATTTTAAGATGATGATACGATGTCAATTCATTTATTTTGACGAGCTCAAAAGGACAAGTTCTCGTCAATATTTTTATGTTTCGAGAGTCAGAAAAGAGCTTAAATTTGACTCCACCTAGAGGAACCAGTGGTATAAAAGGTAGTGACAGGTTCTAGTCATGATGGAACTGCTCAAAACGCGCAAAGGTCAATAGGTTAGCTAACAAGACCACTCATCACAGCAGTTCCCAAGTCAAGGGTAAATCAACCGAGTGAGAGCATATGATCGACCAAGCGAATGGTAACGATGGAATGAGAAAACCAACGCTCATATGACAGAAGAGGTTGATAAAAATGGCAATCACAAGGGGTAGAATGAGAATGGTTTCATTTTTACACAAACTTGAAATGGGAACAAACTATGCTTGAAATTTGTTTCATTTGTTTTACAAGCTTGAAACATGAGAAAAAACTATGCTTGGAATAATTTTGCATGCCCCTGGCATGGTGACTTAATTGGAGGTACATGCCCCCCCAAGCTTCAATTCATTCACCTAAGTAGACTACCGATTACTAACAGGTGGATGGAATGAAGGTTCATTTACGAGATCAATTGAAAGACTCAACTGGGAATTTATGAGATCTATTCAAAGACTAGAATTGAAAGGGGATTTTCTTCATTTTGTAATGAGCTTGACACAATAAAAGAACTATACTCATGACACCTTGTTTCATTTTTTAAGGAGCTTGAAACAAGACAAGGAACTATGCTCCAGAGTCCTATGTTCATGACCCATTAGATGTCATGGATTCCAAGAGGTTATCATCAGATGGGAGAATGACACTCTGGAAATCAGGGTCCAATTCCCCTAGTATATGATGCACTATATCACTAACTAGATCATGAGTGGGTGTGAGCATGGAACAGGTTGCCACATAATTAACCTATGGCGGGGAAGAAACCACTTGCCTGTAAGGACCATTTAGGGATGATGGTTGATTGGGAGCCATATTAGGAAAAAATAATGACAACTGATCAATGTTCACAATTATTCCTTCATGTGGGAAACACATCAGAAGAAAGAGAGAAGAGACAAGAGCTCCCATGACATAAGTATAGTCATGCCCAAGGAGTAAGTTAAATTCCAAAGGTCCTTCGACAAACATCAAATCTATATAGACAATACTTCCTCCCAAAGTAATATGAAACTTAGGAAGGATTCATAATAGTTTACTAGTTCCTCTGTTAAAATCTAATAAATTCTAAGTAATAGACACAAGCTGAAGAGAACCAAAATATTTCCAAGCAGTTGAGGAAAAAATACTAATAGATGTACCTTCATCTATTATTGTGATATGTATGACAATATTATAGGTCTGTACTATGATTTCAAAGGGAACGTAATAAGGAAGATGATATCCTGCCAGTCGAATCCAATCAAAAGAAGCGACTAGAGCACTTGGACGGGGTGTCATGAGAACGAGATAATTTCCCGCTTGTGTTACGAGAATGGGAGGATCACCCTCCTCTACCGTGGGAACGGGAGGATTTCCCTTCAATTCATGGAAATTTGATGAAACAAAAATAACCTAAGTGGTATTAGGTTCACTCTCTATGGAAAAAGTACGATCAATTGAAGGTGGAATCAGGTCGATCGTCTTCTCAGCCAATGGTTGGTCGGGAATGAACTCATGGGACTCACTTTCAAAGAGAGTGGGATTGAGTAGAGATTAATTATGATCAATCACTTGATCAACTAGCATAGGATCAAAGGAAAGCTTCTGATAGCCAATAGGAAGGCGGGGATGAGAAGCTTTAAGGTTTTCCAAAACTTTGGAGACTTCATCCATATAAGGACAATGGTGAATGGGATGATTCCCTTCACATAACTTATAGGGACATTTTACTTTACCCTTTTTCCCATGGGCTTTATTATCACTAGTTGAGTGTTTATCACCTACATGATCTCCAGAGGCCAATGAGAAAGGTTGATGTGACCCGATGGACCACACTTCTAAAACCTTGGGAATACCAGGACAATCTCTAAGAAAGTGGTCACCCTTACATAACTTGCAAGGGAATTTGACTTTGTGGGGCTTATTGGAAGGTTTTTCAACATCATTTGCATTAGTAGCAATGGTTTCTTGGTTCCCCCTTGATTATTTTTCTTTTTCTTCTTCATCCTCTTCTTCTTCTTCTTCTTAGCTTCCTAGTTATTAAAATCCAGACTTTAACTAGAAAAATAAGAAGAACGGGGTAAGAAACAAGTGAAGAAGGTGAGGGGTCAACTTTAGGATCAACATGAGGTTGACATTTTTTAGGTGGAGCAAAAATTGGTCGAGAAGCAACTTGGAAACTTGGAACCATGGGGGTTGAAAATAATCAAACTGGAAAACCAATGGTAAAACTCAGAAGGGACTGCATAGCCATATACGGAGCACCAATATTTCCAAAAGAAGGAAAAGGACCAGGATTCCCATAAGATGGGTTTCCTTGATTGGTAAACTCGGGACCTATTGCCATTAGTTTCAACCTAATATCTACGAAGGATTTGTACACAGGTAGGATGTTTTCGTGGAAAATAAATTTTAGAATTTAACAGCAAAAAATAAATAAAAAATGCAAAAGGGTTTACCAAGTATCCTTGAACTGCAGAATAAATCCTAGCGAACCAAGAAGTACGGGTAGGAAATCTCCCTAAATGTTGTGTTCGATGTATCACGTCTACAAGGTGGCCAAATCGGTTACCTATGGCAGGTTTGCAACCTAGTGGGGTCTCCCAAAATATATGTGATGATATGTGGGAGCTCAGTCTATAGTAGCATTGTCTAATGTGTAATCATTTGATGAGAGTGTCTCCATATAATTACCATATGTGAAGCATAGTCCTATATACTTCCGTAAGTGGGACGAGATATCACCCCTGGAATGCAACACATGATGTTAGCGACAATTACTATGCTTAACGACGTCGGAACACATCTCTAGCCTAGACCTCTAAATATTTGTGTTAATTCCAAATTCTCCTTAGGTTAATTGAGGTTCATTTTAATGTATGATCTGAAATTATTTCTCAATTTTGGGCTCAAAACGATGTCACTGTAATTCCTAGGACACAGCTATATGATAAAATGATTACTTTGATTTCAATTAAAGCTAAACTAATAAGGGAAGAGATCGCAAAGAGTGATGCATCAAACAAAATGACCCCAACTAGCTTTAACTTTTCATGTTCTAAAAAGTAATGATGATTTCAATTTCACCATCCCAAATGCAACTCATTCAAAAGTAAAATGATTTCTACTTTCACTAAGATTATTTTAAGTTTATTTTTTGTTTTTATTTTTTCTTTGAGGGAATAAATGCACTTGATGTAGCTAATGCACTTTTAAGCTCTCAATTATTGAAAAAATGTAATCTATTTCCAATAAGAAATTTCAAAAACTAGATTTTCGATGCAAGTAATCTTATGCACATAATGAAAAGTGATTCTTGAAATGCAAACCAAAAAGATGCAAAACCCAATTTCTTTAAAAAAACACAAAGGTTACTATTGTTCTATAGCAAAGAACTAGTATTTCTTGGATGATCCAAGCAGTAAATAGGAATTTTAATTTACTTGAAACAACAAGACCCAATCAAAACACAAATTTTACCACTTAAACCATAAGACTAATTTTCACTTTTCCGAGAGACTGAAAACACTCAAAGAAACAAATAATGCAATCAAAGCGAAGAAAATATTTCAAGGATCAGGACACACTTAGGATTTTCTAGAAAAAATTCTAAAAATATCTATTTTCTAAGACCAGTGCGGACCTCTAGTTAACACTAGTGGTCTACAACGCGAATTTCCTAGCAAAAACCAACACTGGTAGTGTGACTGTATTTGTTAAAAAATGCATTGAGCAAGGAAAATATGGATAAAACAAGCAATTCTTGAGGAAAAAATTTAGACTTGATACCTCAAAAAACTTATAATCTAGAATACAGACTGAAAAACAAGCCACACAAGTAGTCGTTCAAAGGTTGGAAAAAACAAGCACGGAGACAAAAACAAGAATAGGGTGAAATGGGTGTAGGCTCCCTAGCGGAGTCGCCAATTTGTTATGTAGGAAAATATCTTCTTTGAAAAGAAGTTATCCCTTTAGTCCAATGAGTGGGTCTAGTAACAACTATGACAGAGAATGAAAGCTCACTCCTATGTAATCACTTCCTCGATGTTGATGTTGATCCTTTCATTTCCAAGCTCACTCCTCACTATACCTTTTACGTTCGCATACCTGCAAGAAAGATCATATGGAAAAAAATGAAAGAGACATAACATATATATATATATATATATCAAAGTAAACCACATGACAGATCAAGGAGCATCATGCTAAGAAAATTAATATTACACTTTATATTATTAAGTAAACAAAGGGAAGCTTACAACCAGTGCCTTGATGTTGGAGGCCTCCTTCGAATGGAAATCCAAGTCCAAGCCAAGCTCTTCAATTTCTTCTCCTTTCTCATCAAATCGATAGAATCTAGGCGTAATCAGGTAGAAGAATGGAAACCAACAATGACCAACCATGAATCACTAGCATGGCAGTCTTTTATAGCAGAGATGGAGAGGTTATGGATCCACTAATGAGGGGGAAAGGCCTTATCTCTAAGGGGGAAATATTTGGAGATAATATCAAGTCTAAAAAATGGGAGTATTTGACCATATCCTTAACCAACAAGTACCAGATCTCCGTTCTTGGGAGTTCTAGAGGACGAAGCTTCTACTCCATTTTTGGAGAAGCTGCGTGAAGAGGACCAATGCGACTTTACTACTAAATTCCCATGTTGCGAGTGTTGTTTACAGGTTAGGGATATGGTGACAAGCGTGAGGCTATTGAGGGGAGACCCACGTTGGGCTTGTAAATTAGGGTTTTTTACAAACTTTTGCAGAAAGGCTTCAAGGAATTTATCTTTTAGGTTTTTAGGGTTAGATTAAGCATGTTATCCAGGATGAATAATTTTTCACAGCTTTTGTCTCTTTGCGACGTTTGTGGCATGAGTGACACAAAAGACGACACTTAGGATAAGAACTGAAGAATGCGACAAAATACTGTTTAACACCAATGAAACTATGTTGGAGAGGCCAAACACCATGAAATACCTTGAGGTGAATCTTGAAATGTCATGAGTCCTCAATAACAGATATCAAGTGACATTAACTCTTGTGTTGCCTTGGAGGTAGTAATTTCAAATTCAATTTCTTCATTCTTGCAGCTTCCTGAGAGTTGGCTACCTTCTACCAATGTGAGGACCTCAAGAAGAGTAAAATAGGAAAAATATTGCTGACATAAGATAAACCCACGTGAAAACTCCACTCTTTCCTTGCCCAGCCAGAAAAGCACACAAAGGGACACCACTCATTCATTCAACTTCCAACTTGGGTGATAACAAAAAATATTGCAGGGAAGCTTCAGAAATACCCCAACAACTAGTTGAACCTCTACTCTCCTTGTTTTTGCATATATGATAGAGGAAGTGTTTGGAAAAACCTTAAGAATGATCCATTGGAGTGTAATTAAGCCGCATGAAAGATGTATGGGAGGGGCATGCCACGTCACCCCCCTCCTTATTCATCATGGGAGTTGGTGGGGTGTTGAGCACTACAATCCCAACACCCCACCGATGTGTATCCGAACAAATAGTCCTTGTGCCAGGGTCCTAGGGTCAAATGGGTTGGCTTGCATTCTTCTCGAGCCACCCAAGCTCCTGAGCTTGGCCACCAGGTAACCACACCCAAACTGCTTGAACAAGGTTATCTCTACAATTTGACTTCTTGCTCAGTTATACAAGCCATACTTTCTCACTACCTCGTCCTATGCATATTTCAAGACCGCAAAGCTAGTAATGTTGTCACCATGCATACTTCAAAACCACTGCTACCTCACCCATTGTCCCATTGACAATATTAACCAACTCACATATTAATATGGATATAAATTCAAGCGACATGACAAAGGTGTGCCACACCACCTCACCTTAATTTTTGAGAGGGTCGATGGGGTAGCAAACACCTCCCCAATCCCCACATCACAACAATTTGTCACCCCATTAAAAATTAGTGATTTCAATGTTCTATTTATTCAAAAAAATATAAAATTTAATTATATTGAAATAATAAATTTTAATACATATCTCCTAAATAAACTCTAATTAATTTGAAATAATATTAATCTAAATTATTTTTTTATATATTTTAACATAAAATTTCTAATTTAATCATTACTCTCAAGTTACCCCGTCCCAAAAACTAGTAAAATATAATATTCGATACTTTATTTCATATAATTCTAAATTCTAAAAATGAATTATCATTATATATATTAAATTATATCTTATATAAATTAATAATTATAAATTTATAAAAAAATTATATATATATACACACTTATGATTCCGAAACAATAATTAAAAAAAAACGCGTAACTTATGAAACCTTTTTCCTATTATTAAAAATTATACCCACTTAGTTGAGATATTATTATTAAAAAAATATATGATTAACTTTTACTATTTAATGTCTATCTTTTAACATTTTATATACTACAACTATTTTTTAATACATTCATTTATTATAGAACTTCAATCAATTTTTAATGTTTTCCACTTAGTTGAGATATTATTATTAAAAATATATATGATTAACTTTTTCTATTCAATGTCTATCTTTTAACATTTTATATACTACAACTATTTATTAATACATTCATTTAGTATAGAACTTCAATCAATTTTTAAAGTTTTTCATATTGTTGATATACTTGTAATATTTATTACTATTATTCATATTTTATTATATTTGATTTAAAAAAAATCATAATATCACTTGTCAAAATCTTATAAAAAACCATTTAATTTATTAATTGTCAAATTTCTATTAAAAAAATCATTTAATTTATCAATTAGAGTAAACTAAAGCTTTTATTATATATTACGAATTTATTATTATAATTTATTTTATTATATTAAGTTTATTATATTATTTATTTTTAAATAAATTTTAATAATACTTATGTTTATTTTTTTCTTTTATTACTTTATATTGAGTAATTAGTCCAACACAATATCTAAGAGATTTTTTTGTGTTAATTTTTATTATTAAAATGGAAATTACATTCCATTTATGCACCTGTATTCAAATTTTGGTTGTAATTCATCCAAAAGGTCAAAAAGTGGGCCTAATACATGGTCATATCATGTCCAAAAAGTATAGATCAAAATAAACAACATTAAATATATAGTATTGGACCTAATACATGTCCATATTATGTTTAAAAAAGTATATATTAGAATAAAAAATATTAAATACATAGTCTTTAAGTTTATTTGGTATTTTATTAGAAATATTGATAGATTTAAAAAACAATCATTTTAATGTTTTTATTGTAAACTCTCTATAGAAGGCATAGTCTAATTTATAGACGGAATAGTCTTTTTTACCAAAATTTTATGATACAATTTCAAGTAAGATTGTGAATTTTTTTTGGTTGAAAATACCTTTTTGAATGTATAAATGGATTCATCACATGGAAAGAACCCTGGGGCACTCGAATTCTATAGATTATACAACTTAAACTCGAGTTTTTAAAAATGTCTCCTGAAGTTTGGTTAAATTAATCAAGAAAAATGCCTTGAAAAAGGTTATTTCATCTATCAGTTATATTACACAATTTGTAAAAAGCATATGACAATATTTCAAAACATTTTCACCTATCTTCTTATAGATTTCCAACTGCCCAAAGCCTGCAAAGTGTATGCTTTAGATAAGGATATTTTTTAGGAACTTCTTTCCCTATAGATATGGTGACATGAAATCTAATCAAAATCATGTTTTCTTGAAAAATATCTTCAAGGATAGGAGAGAGTGTGTGCATGTGACATCTCTGAATTTCATTAAACGATTTTTTAGCAATCATAGAGCCACGAAAGGTATGTAAATGACAATATTTTTTCTCAATAGAAAATAATATAATAAGCTTAAGGTTGAGTAACTCTGCATAATTGTTTGAACCTCTGAATAACCCACTCGGAAGGTTGAAAAAATAATTTCCCGGTAAGTAGAGAACAATCCCCCTCCCCCCACCACCATCTAAAGAAGCCCCATCAAAATAAGCCCACGGGTAAGACTATTCAACTTCTTCAACAATAATATTTCGTGGAATATGAATATGCACAAAAGCAGGGAGATGAGAGAAAGTTGCAATGACCTAGGCTACCACTTTGTTCAAAGTTGTAGACTTGTCCTCAAATATTTCATTGTTCCTAGAGAACGAAATATCCCAACACATGAGTGGAGGAAAACTTCTATTCTTTTTTTTGGTTTTCCTGATCTCACCACTATGGCCATGAATCATTAATAGTCTCTCATTGTGAGTTTGTTGTGAATCCCAAGCTATTTCTAATGGGGTTCCATACTCCCATAGAGAAAGGGCACAAAAGGAATAGGTGTTCCATGGCCTCCTTTGCATTTTTACATAGAGCACATTAGATCTTAATGATGTAATGTTATGATACATTATGTAACTATTTTTACTTGGTCAAATTACATTTAAAAATAAAAATAAAAATAAAATAAACAAAAAACACAATTAAATAAAATTGAGGTAAAATAGTCAATTTACCCGTCGAGGTTTCTGGGTTCAATGTTCTGACAACCCATGGTTTTTCCAATGGTATTCTTCTCTAAAGTGAATCATTCATTGCAACAAAAGTTTAAAAGCTAGAAATCATAACTATGTGTATAAGAGCACTACAACACATTTAGCTAAATCAAACTTAACCCTAATTTTTGCCACAAATATCAAAACTTGGGCAATTTTCCTATTTAATTCAGCAAAGAGAATCACTCATTAAAGTAACACTGCACAAAGAATTTGTAGCTATGAGGATGAATGTATTCTAAATAAAATTTGGGAAGAACAACCAAGCTCACTTTGTTACATAGCCTTCAAAGATGAGGTTTTTCCAAGTTGTTACAAATGTTGTATGTAATTCATTTTATTTTATATTTTATAAATTTTACTCTTAAGTGTGAAGAGGAATGTGAAAAATTTATTAGAATTCTTCTTTGATTATTGTTTGTTTGTTTGTCAAATGATCTATGCCCTTTAGGGATCACAACAATGTTAACCTTTGTCTTGAGAAACCGCGGCCCAGGGACATCTAAGCCATCAAACTCACTCGGGGATCACACCTAGCCTGGGCCACACCGGACTTTAACATAACTAGATTTCGAATCGATGACCTTCACATCGTAGAGTGACTTAACAATACAACCCATTACCATCTATTCTACTCCCTGTGGGTTGAATCCTTCTTTGATTATTAACTTGATGCGGTAATTTGACTTTTGGATTTCTATTTTTCTCTAGATTTTATGATAAATCCACGAGTCCAAACATAAATGAATTCCTTTAATCCAAATACAACGAAATATTAATCTGACACAATACTCTTTTAGTTGGAATATAAATATATTTACTGCTAAAGTTAAAAAAAATATTTCATTTAACCTTTAATCACATGCAAAATTCTTTTTGCAGAAACAAATGTACATCTTCTCATAGTATAAAATTAAATCATAGTATAAAATTAAATACATTATATTCATCTAAAAATATAACATTGATTTCACATTCATACACATGCCCCTAATGACATGTCAAGTCCATGTTCATTATATCCTCTAGTCACACCTGATAAGACATGTAAGTGGAGACTCCTTCCTACAAAGAGATAAACATGACCTAAATTTTTATAACTCTCCCTGCAAACTGATTGATCGAGGTGGATATCGATGGCCACCCACCTACCCTATTTGGAACCGCAACATCAATTCTTGCAGCTTTTCACTTCCAGCAGCTTACTATTTTTAGCAGGTTTTCGAGTCCTACGTGCCCGAAGCCATTTTGGGGCATTAATGATCCAGGTGGATATTGGTGGCCACCACCTATTCCATTTGAATCCCCGCCATCAGTTCTTCCCGTTTTTAAGTTTCAGCACAACTTACTATTTTTAGCAGTTTTTCGGGTCTTGAACTTCCGGAGCCGTTTTGAGGCCCTAAACGATGTTTTTTGAGAAAACCAAGAGCGAGATGCCGAAGTTACGGACAAATCTTTCTAACGAGCTATTGAGCGCATAAAACGGAGATCGGATGCCAAATTTACGTCCACGGGAAGTTGAAACACCAATCTACCCAAACGGGGCCCACAGTTTTGGCACTTCATCTCCTAGGGTTAGGTTTTTGGACGTTTCAGGTTTTACATTGTTTCTCAACAATAAATAGGCCTTACAGCCTCATTGTAACACAGTTCAAGGGCTGGTATTCGACACATCTCTTCTCAGGGATACGCTGCCAGTACCCTAGCTCACCTATTTCCATTATGTCTGTAATAGGCATTCGAGCCTCAATGTAACACAATTCAGAGGCCTGCATACACCACATCTCTTCTCAGAGACGGCTACCAATGCCCTAGCTTGTTTCCATTATGTTTGTAAGCATATTTCAGTCATTTGATTCAAATAAAATGAAGTATTGTTTCTTCTTTGATTTAAATAAAATGAAGTATTGTTTCTGCTGCATCTCTGTGTTTATGTCTGTTTCTGTATTTTATTGCATTCCTGCATAAATTCGGATCACCGATAAAGATGGTTTATAAATTTTATAAGAAAGTGAAAGATATTTATATCTATTTGTAATAGTCATATTAAACAAATAGCCAAACATAAAATTGAGTTTAATTTCAGTGACACACACACACACACACACACACACACACACACACACACACACACACATATATATCCTAGATCAAATTTTACTTGGGATCTATCAAACTTCGAGAGGATCAAATCTCTAAAGGTGCAAACATATCTTCAATTTTTCACTCAAGGCTTCATAGGTCCATAGTTAAAATAGAACTAGGCTCATTAATATATTCATTTTAGTTTTAAAAATTAACTCAAATGATCTAGAACCAAACATAGAGTCCTTTAATATTATTGCTTGTTTTTTGTTGTTTTTGTCAAAAACTGGTATTATATTATCATCGTAAAAATAGAATTTACAAGAGGATCCACCATGGCTCGATTACAGTCAGTCACCCTCAACAAAAAATAGTTCCCATGGATTCGGGGTGTTGGCCAAGGCATTCAAAGCACTTGGTTATTAGCCACAAAATTTCAAAAACAAGGACAAAGAAAAGCTATCCTCAAGGAGGAGGATGCAGTGGACCTGGACGAGGAGCCACAAAACAACGGTCCTGATGATGCAAGTGGTATTTGATATGATCTATTTGAGACTCCAGGGCTCAAAGGTGGTATTGAGAGCGCCTCAGGATGCGACACAGACTCTCCAGGGCCTCATTGGTCTTGTTCTGTAGGCTTTGAACCATGCAGGTATAAGCCTCGAGTTCATTCCAATCATCGTATCTCTGCTCAAGCAGGGTGTCCAAGATGAGTTTAATCTGGTGAAGTTGGATGGAAATGGCATCAAGGGTGACTAGCGCATCAATGTCGTCGAAGGATTAAGCTGGTGAGACAGCCATGGCTATTACTGAGTGCAGGCTCTCTGTTGACTCCGAGTGAGAATTGGGGTCATCATGAGCCACTCTAAGATCCATTCCTCGGTCGAGACCACCACAACGTGCCCGTCCACGTTCTCGCAGTATGCAAGTTTCCTTCTCCACCTCTCTGTTAATTGCTCATCTGCTCCAAGACGCTTCCAACTTTCCCGTCCGGGACTTCCTCGTTTTGTCTCCTAGCCCTAGGATGAGGTTCACGCAGACCTGAACCTGTGCCTCCCGGGTGTCGTGAATGACACAACCCCCCCACCCCCCCCCCCCTCTCGCTCCTGTCGTTATTGCCCATGGAGGTGTAGAGGGTCCAACACCCACAAATGAACATGACTGGAATTCTATAATTCCCCATCAGACCAAGGCAGAACCACCTAGGAGCTCCAGCGCTAAGGGGTTTTTAGTGAGCCAGTCACATAATTGGAGCTCGCCCCCTGGCGGTGAGCACAATTCTCCTAATCTAAGACACGCCCTCCGATCTAAAATCTTTACCTCCTCCCTCGGCTTCCTCCTAGTGCACCTCGCACACGCCATAGCCACTGTTGGGATGCCCTGTTTCCCACTGCTTACCTATGCTTTCCAACGGGTCTGCTTCTCTGTTCTGTCCAAGTCGGCGGAGCTCAAGCCAGGGTTTGAGAGCCAACAGGGGATCGTCAACACAAGCTTATGCTCCCACCTTCACCATGGCTTGCAGAACATGAGTGAGCCAGAGAATGTCCATCTCCCTTTTTAACATGACCACCCTGTCGATATGATGTCTGCCCCAAGGCTCTTTATCACTTGCTTGTGCGAACATAGTGAGTCGGCGAGCGCATGGCCTGGGGTTGGGCAGGCCTTAACTTCCCCCACTTATCCATATGATTGGACACCCCAACAAGGAAATATTATTACTTAATATTACAAATCACAAATTTTAAAAAACAAAACACTCATTTCACCTTTTTTTTTTATAATTATATTATTATTTATAAAAATTTATTTAATTTTTAATATATGGTATACATTTATCATTTATTACAGTGTCTTATCATTTTCAAAATGTGTTTTATACCATATATTATTACATTGTCTTATCGTTTTCACGATTTGTTTTATACGATATATTACACATTCGTTACTATAATTTATTTTATTAAATTAACATATTTTATATTATTTATTTTTAAATTATTTTATATTATTATGTTAATCTTATACGATATATTATTACATTGTCTTATCGTTTTCACAATATGTTTTATACGATATATTACGCATTCGTTACTATAATTTATTTTATTAAATTAACATTTTTATTTTATTTATTTTTAAATTATTTTTTATAATTATGTTAATTTCATTTTTTATTACTTTATAGTAAGTAAAGTAACTAGTTCCATTAATACACTTATTCTTCTTTATTTATTTTTTAATTATATGTTATTGTAATAATATTTATAATTATTTTATTTCTTTTTGTTATATAGTTTATATGTAGTTAAGTAGCCAGGTTTAATTTAATTGGTCTAGTTCTTGCTGTTAAAAGCATCTCTAATGAGAGGTTACTGGGCCAATTCTCTCGGTATCTCTAAAGTTAGGCATGAGGAAGTGTTTCCTTCTCTTGGATGAGGCCAAATATTTCAAAGAAAAAAAAAACAAAATTAATTATATATATATATATATTACAAGCATTGAATCCATTTATACATTCCAAAATATATTTTAAATAATCAAAAATCACAATTTTATTAGAAATTGTATTAGCAAATAAAAAAAACTATTTCTTCTATTAATTACATTACACTATATTTTTTATATATATTTTAAATTTTTATATTACCATTCTTGTCGTATTTTATATTATTAACCCTTTTTTTTGTAATATTTATTATTATTATTTCTGATTATTTGTGTATATTATTCACATTATTGATATACTTTTACCCTTTTTTTATCATCACCTCCAATACTTTATATTTTTTTATATATATATTTATTATAAACTTTATCATCATTTAGATTCACGACTTACCACTTTACGCCAATTTTTTTACAAGTCAATTATTAACATTAAATAAAAATATAATGATTTACATGTCACATTACTATTATCATATATATGTCTTTGTATTTAGTACTTGTTTTTATCATTTTGTTTTAATTAATCTATTATTTAGATGATGATGGTGGTGGTGGTGGTTACCGTTCACTAAGACCAATGTGGTCTATCAGACTTTAAGATAGGAGAAAGAATCTAAATTTGATTCTTCAAAACCTTGTTTCTATGGTCGAAGAAAAGGGAAATAAGTGCTCCAAAATCACTATAGGTGGGCTAGCTTAATAGGTCAAGAATATTGCAAGTGTGGCAGATGGTAGGGAACTGAGAGCGAATGTGAGTAAGAGTGCGAGAGTCTAAAAGGAAGTGCTTTTCATCTTCCACATGCTTAGAATCAAAAATCCGATAGATTCTATCGTTTCAAGGGGTCTTGGGGATAGACCACTGCCTAGTCTCACTTCGTAGCTCATGGGAATTAGTTCTTATCTTGGTGATGTTCATCTTTTTATTATTGCTCTATAATACAGAGAGATAATTCTGATTATCAATGGTGGGTTTGATCACTTCCTTATAGTATCTTAGCTTCCTTTTACCTTCCAGCTCTCGATCCTCCCACAACCTATCCTTTTACCTTTGCTTCCCATACTGAGCTCCTCCTTAATTCCCCGTGTTTGAGGCGAAGGTGAGTTTTGACTATAGTTAGAAGAAATTTTAGGGAGCCTTTTAGATTCCATGTTGTTAATCTTCTTCTTATACATCATATATCTAAACATAGTGACCGTACTCTCAATAGGGGACAAACCAGATTCGATCAAGAGGATAAGATAGGGAGTATTTCCCTTGATGCGACACAGACTCTCCAGGGCCTCATTGGTCTTGTTCTGTAGGCTTTGAACCATGCAAGTATAAGCCTTGATTTCATTCTGATCATCGTATCTCTGCTCAAGCAAGGTGTCCAAGATGAATTTAATCTGGTGAAGCTGGATGGAAATGGTATCAAGGGTGACTAGCGCATCAATGTCGTTGGGGGATTAAGTTGATGAGACAACCATGGCTATTACTGAGAGTAGGCTCTCTGTTGACTCCGAGTGAGAACTGGGGTCCTCAAGAGCCGCTCTAAGATCCATTCCTCGGTCAAGACCACCACAACGTGCCCTTCCACGTTCTCGCGGTATGCAAGTTGCCTTCTCCACCTCTCTGTTAATTGCTCGTCTGCTCCAAGACACTTCCAACTTGCCTATCCGGGACTTCCTCGTTTTGTCTCCTAGCCCTAGGCTGAGGTTCACGTAGACCTGAACCTGTGCCTCCCGGGTGTCATGAATGACACAACACCCCCCCCCCCCTCACTCCTATCGTTATTGCCTAGGGAGGTGTAGAGGGTCCAACACCCACAAATGAACATGACTGGAATGCTATAATTCCCCATCAGACCAAGGCAAAACCACCTAGGAGCTCAAGCGCTAAGGGGTTTCTGGTGAGCCGGTCACAGAATTGGAGCTCGCCCCTGGCGGCGAGCACAATTCTCCTAATCTAAGACATGCCCGTTGATCTAAAATCCTTACCTCCTCCCTCGACTTCCTCCTGGTCCACCTCGCGCACGCCATAGCCACTGTTGGGATGCCCTGTTTCCCACTGCTTACCTATGCTTTCCACCGAGTCTGCTTCTCTGTTCTGTCCAAGTCGGCGGAGCTCAATCTAGGGCTTGAGAGCTAGTAGGGGATCGTCAACACAAGCTTATGCTCCCACCTTCACCATGGCTCGCAGAACATGAGTGAGCCAGAGCATGTCCATCTCCCTTTTTAACATGACCACCCTATCGATATGATGTCTTCCCCAAGGCTCTTTATCACTTGCTTATGCGAACACAGTGAATCGGCGAGCGCATGGCCTGGGGTTGGGCGGGCCTTAACTCCCCCCACTTGTCCATATGATTGGACACTCTAGCAAGGAAATATTATTACTTAATATTACAAATCACAAATTCTAAAAAGCAAAACACTCATTTCACCTTATTTTTTTTTAATTATATTATTATTTATAAAAAATTATTTAATTTTTAATATATTGTATACCTTTATCATTTATTACAGTGTCTTATCATTTTCGCAATGTGTTTTATACAATATATTATTACATTGTCTTATCGTTTTCACAATTTGTTTTATACGATATATTACACATTCGTTACTATAATTTATTTTATTAAATTAACATTTTTTATATTATTTATTTTTAAATTATTTTATATTATTTGTTAATCTTATACGACATATTATTACATTGTCGTATCGTTTTCACAATATGTTTTATACGATATATTACGCATTCGTTACTATAATTTATTTTATTAAATTAACATTTTTATATTATTTATTTTTAAATTATTTTTTATAATTATGTTAATTTCATTTTTTATTACTTTATAGTAAGTAAAGTAACTAGTTCCATTAATACACTTATTCTTCTTTATATATTTTTTAATTATATGTTATTGTAATAATATTTATAATTATTTTATTTATTTTTGTTATATTATATTTTGTTATATAGTTTATATGTAGTTGAGTAGCAAGGTTTAGTTTAATTTTTCTAGTTCTTGCTCTTAAAAGCATCGCTAATGAGAGGTCGCTGAGCCAATTCTCTCGGTATCCCTAAAGTTAGGCAAGAGGAAGTGTTTCCTTCTCTTGGATGAGGCCAAATATTTCAAAGAAAAAAATAAAAACAAAATTAAATTATATATATATATATATATATATATATATATATATATATATATATATATATATATATTACAAGCATTGAATCCATTTATCCATTCCAAAATATATTTTAAATAATAAAAAATCACAATTTTATTAGAAATTGTATTAGCAAATTAAAAAAACTATTTCTTCTATTAATTACATTACACTATATTATATATATATATATATATATATATATATATATATATATATTTATTATTTTATTTTAAATTTTTATATTACCATTCTTTTCGTATTTTATATTATTAACCCTTTTTTTGTAATATTTATTATTATTATTTCTGATTATTTGTGTATATTATTCACATTATTGATATACTTTTACCCGTTTTTTATCATCACCTCCAATACTTTATATTTTATATATATTTATATTTATTATAAACTTTATCATCATTTAGATTCACGACTTACCACTTTATGCCAATTTTTTTACAAGTCATTTATTAACATTAAATGAATATATAATGATTTACATGTTACATTACTATTATCATATATATGTCTTTGTATTTAGTACTTGTTTTTATCATTTTGTTTTAATTAATCTATTATTTAGATGATGATGATGATGGTGGTGGTGGTGGTGGTGGTGGTTACCGTTCACTAAGACCAATGTGGTCTATCAGACTTTAAGATAGGAGAAAGAATCTAAATTTGATTCTTTAAAACCTTGTTTCTATCGTCGAAGAAAAGGGAAATAAGTGCTCCAAAATCACTATAGGTGGGCTGGCTTAATAGGTCAAGAAGATTGCAAGTGTGGTAGATGGTAGGGAACTGAGAGCGAATGTGAGTAAGATTGCGAGAGTCTAAAAGGAAGTGCTTTTCATCTTCCACATGCTTAGAATTGAAAATTTGATAGATTCTATCGTTTCAAGGGGTCTTGGGGATAGACCACTGCCTAGTCTCACTCCATAGCTCATGGGAATTAGTTCTTATCTTAGTGATGTTCATATTTTTATTATTTCTCTACAGCAGAGAGAGATAATTCTGATTATCAATGGTGGGTTTGATCACTTCCTTATAGTATCTTAGCTTCCTTTTACCTTCCAGCTCCTGATCCTCCCACAACCTGTCCTTAAACTTGGAGGTAATAGTAATTTTTATATTACCTTTGCTTCCCATACTGAGCTCCTCCTTAATTCCCCGCGCTTTAGGCAAAGGTGAGTTTTGACTATAGTTAGAAGCAATTTTAGGGAGCCTTTTAGATTCCATGTTGTTAATCTTCTTCTTATACCTCATATATCTAAACATAGCGACCGTACTCTTACTGGGGGACAAACCAGATTCGATCAAGAGGATAAGATAGGGAGTATTTCCCTTGATCTTAAGGTTGTAGGTGATGAATTGGTTTTGAATAATCTCAATCTTCCTCCTTGACTCTATGGATATACTGCAACCCCAAACTTCACATCCGTATAAGACAACAGGGGTGGCAAGAGTCTCAAAGAGGAACCTATTTTTACTCCAAATGTAAAGATTGACCGACTTACAATTGTTTTCAAGCTCATAATAGGCTTTCCAGCCCCCAATAGTCCTTTTCTCAATGCTATAATTCCAGTTGAGATGATGAAGGAAGTTAATTCCCAAATACTTATAAGAAGAAACCTGCTCTAAGCACTCATTATTATACACGAAACTACCATGGGTGATATTTTTAGATTTAATGATCATGACTTTAGTCTTGTTGGTATTAATTGTCATACCCATCTTAGAGCAGTAGTAATGAAGAATCTGGAGCTACTTGTCAAGGTCATCATGGATTTTTGCAAGAAGAACGATATCATCAACATAAAGGAGAAGAGTAATGAGAACACCAACAAGCTTGCTACCCTTTCACCCCACAGATTCCAGACACTCCTCTAGCTTATTGATGCATATTCCAAAAAGGGTAGGGGATATGGGACACCCTTGTTTAACTAAAATATAGCATTTAATGTATTTAGACAACCCATCATTTGTCTTAAGCTTAGCAGTGACGGTCTCATAGAGATGGATCACAACAATCCTCAGCTCAAGAGGGACCATGATCTCTTTAAGTCTCTCCCAAAGCTTATCTAGAGGGACGATGTTGAAAGCTTTTCTAAAGTCTGAAAAACAACAAAAGAGATCGAATTTACTATTAAGACATTCCTCCCCAATGATTCTAAGAGTGACAAGATGATCAATAGTCGAGTGATGTCTCATAAAACCAGCTTGTCCTTTAGCTCTTTTTCCCTGGATTTCAAGCCAAAGGCTAAGCTTCTTCCCCAAAATGATCCCATAAAGCTTGGCGAGGATATGAATAACCATAATGGTTATGTAGTTGGATGGAACACTCTTGTACCCATTTTTAAATATAGGTATTGTTTTCACTCCTAGAGACAGCCTAGAGTTGTGATAGACCAGTGCCTAGGACATCGTAGCATAGCAAGGAGCGTATAATATAATGTATGAAGTTGTCAACTTCAGCTCACATGCTATCTCCTGTAAACAGGGAAATAAAATAAAATGGGACCAAAATCTCAGAAACTGACACAGGAAAAGAGATACTGCAGAGGCAAGATGCAGAACTCTAATACAAAAGCAACAGACAATTTAGAGACAGTTTACTGCAAAGCGGGCCGATTCAGAAATACTTCACAGACATAAATTATCAGAAGGTGTATGTAGTGAAAGAAATATTGAGAAGATATTAGTTAACATTGAGCTGATACCCAGATATACAATACCACCATGCCTGGGCTTACCAATATAAGAATCCATACATGATAATAGCATTTTAAAAGCACCCTCCCAAAGCAACTAATATAGCAGAAGTATGGTTAGCTGAATAATGGAACAGAATATCATGCATGAGCCATATTTAAAGCGCTTGACTGATCCGAGCATGGGCATCAACTAGGATGAATCCATACCAAAAGTCAGTGAGCCACTCGCATTCCACAACATGATACAAGAAAGATGGATGAAATGAAATGTTCTATTAATATAACACAATAAGGAAAGTTACAGACTGTGAAATACCAAAGACCAGAATCCTCTTTGACAGATAGAACTCCTCCTCACTGAGACCCTATGGGCTCTGTGCATTCATACCAAAGTTTTACAAAATGTTTACAAAAAGCCTTTCACTGCATAATTTTCTGATAAAATCTGGAACCCTTACAATGCGTTTCTTCATGGTTTTTATAGGAGAAACCAAAACCTAGTAAAAGAGGTAGGTGATGAACATTTAATTTGCATAATTAAGGAAAAATGGCGGAAACATTCGCGCCCATACCGCTGAATGACTATGCTGTGTTGTTTGTATTCTATGGCCTGCTTTCTGAAATAAATGTTTTGGGTGAAAATCTCTTCAGGAACACGGAATAGAGTAGAATCCCATAAACATTCTGTCCTTTCCTGAAAGAAAAATCTACTAAAATAAAACCTGGGGGGTATTTTTTTTTGTGGATTGTACCCTCTACCTTCTAAACCCTGAGTTATGATTTAAAATCTTCAATGCTGAACACTGAATTCCTTGACCTTCCACTGATACTCTTTGCCGCAACCTTTATGTCTCCATCTATGATATCTGCCTCTTGAGTGACACTGGGAAGCTTGCCCAAGTATAACCCTGTTTCTTTAATGGATGTCATGTCACAGCAGCTACCCAGGACTTTCTTCATAAATTTCGCCTCTGAAAAACTGGTCCTTTAACGCGTTCTCAGCTTTTGTAATGGACGCTGCAAATTATGATAATTATCTGTCATTGTAAACCTGCAAAACACACAAGGTTGTGAAGAAAACAAATGCATGGGGGACAACAACGCAATGGAAGCGACTGTGTAACAGAGCAACGTGATGAAGTTGCAGAATTATGTAGGGTGGCAATGAAAACGAAGTGGAACTATGGCGGGTGAACTGGGCGGAGGTTTTCAATGTAAAACGAATGAAGATTTGGTTTAAGACAGGAATATATACGAGAGGAGGAAACATGTGACACGCACGTGGAACGGGTGACGGGTGTACGTATGAGAGATTATGTGGAAAGGATGACGTGGAGTGCTGACAATGAGACCGGTCAATGGCGGGAATGATGGAATATTGAACGTCCGATCTCGGGAGGAGATCGACAGTTGAAAGAGTATCGGAGGGGATGGACAGTGGGCCAGGGGCATGATTTGCCTGTGATTAAACCTCATGCAACTTCGAAGCGCGATGGCTGTTGGATGGAGATCTCCAGATCCGACGGCTGACAGCGATATCGCTGGGCGTCCTGATCCGAACAATAACGCGCGATGAACGACGCTTTTGGAGCCGTACGCTGGGACGCGTGGCAAACACTGTATGGAATCGCTGGCCAAATGGGAATTACCGCCTACCGCCGAAAGGCGGTGCGATATAAACCAATAGTTTTTGCAATAAGAGCGGGCGTGGGGACCACCAGGACAGGCAGGCTGCGGACCGTTGATTTCAAGGTTTTATCGGACAGTGGGCAGGTGAACTACGGGCACGACGGGGATGAACAGTCGTCGTCCGATCTGTTACAGATCTATGGTTCAAAATGAGCCCGATATACATTTGATAAGCACCTTCCGGGCTGGCGCCTGGTCTAGCTTCCGGGTTACATGGAGGAAAAGACAGAGGGGCTAGGGCCGAAGGAGCTACGCCTTAAATATTTCAAATATGGGTTTTCAACCTTTTATAATGTGTTTTGGAGGCGGGGAATGGTAACGATAGGCGTAAGAATGATTTTCCAAGGCTGAAAGGGGGATTTTGAGAGCTTTAGGCCAGATTGCCTGTGAAATTTTTATAGGAAGCTGATTATGATCAACATTGGCTTCACCTGGGGACGGCACGTTCATCCCCGGACGTGTCGAGAACTCGCAGACCTTCCTGATCATGATGTAAGCAGACTCTGCTCTCCAACACCTCCATTTTTCACTTTATAATTCATCACAACACCCACATTATTCAAACGAAAACAAAAAGGAAACTATCTTACAATATAATACATCAGGCTGCCTTTGCCTGAATCAGAACTGAAAGTAGGGCTTGAGGAATTGACCATTCACAGGGGCATCCAGCAAGTCGCCCTGTAAATTCTCCAACCTGAAAGTATTATTTCCCCCCTGTTCCACAATTTTGAAAGGGCCAAACCAGAGGGGGTTGAATTTACCATGTTTTCCTTTTTCGGCTCTTCGTACATCCCATCTGAGCACCAAATCACCAATATGAAGCTTCCTGTCTTTTGCATGCTAATCAAAAATGTGTTTCATTTCCTCTTGATATTCTATTAACCTCTGATTCACCTGGCCCCATGTTTCTTCTAATTCCACCAACTAATTGATTCTCCTAATCATATCATCAGGTTCCTCCTAGATTTCTTGCATGAAGCGGGCCACTGGTAAAGCCAGATGTATAGGAAAAACTGCTGCTCATCCATATACCAATTCATAGGGAGATTTCCCAGTTGCTCTCTTGCTGTTGATTCTATTAGTCCATAGAGAAAATTTCAATTGGGAATCCCAATTCTTCTGATTTTCATTGATAGTCTTCTTCAAGGCCCTCACCAGAGTTTTATTTGAAGACTCTGCCAAGCCATTTCCTTGTGGATAGTAAGTTGTAGAGTGACTCAGTATGATATTGTATTACTGGCAGAAATTCATAAATTTTTCAGACTTGAAGGCCTGTGCATTATCAGTCACTATTCTAGCAGGACAGCCAAACTTGGATATGATGTTCTCTTCCATGAATTTTATTATCATAGTATCTATAGCATTCCTTGCAGGTATGGCTTCCACCCATTTAGTGAAATAATCAGTGGTCGTTAAAATCCATTTATGTTGTCCACTCGACGGAGGATGTATTTCACCTATAAAATCAATACCCCATTGGCGAAATGGTTCATCCACATGCACTAGAATCAGGGGAAATGGTGTCGATTTTTGTCTCTCAGCAAATTTTTGACATTTATCACATGCTCTTACTTTGGAAAAAACATCTCCAAAAAGCTTTGGCCAATAGAAACCAGCTTTCAGAATTTTATGAGCTGTGGCCCTCCAGCTGTAATGACCTCCACAGATCCCTTCATGAAATTCTGCTATAATACTCTCGACTTCATTCTCTGCGAGACACAGGAGTAAGATGCCCAAGGGATCTCGCCAGTATAGCCGGGCATTGGCAACTATGTACTTATGTTATTTCAATCTCAGTGCTCTGTATTTAGCTTTATCACAGCTTGGTGGACAGCTGAGTGTGAGGAGATATTCTACTATCTCTGTGTACCACTGACTGGTGAGGCACTTCATATGTGTTTCCGGAGTGGCTACTCCAATTCCCTGTCGTTCTTCTTTTTCTTCAGATTCCTCCCCAGCTATAATGGACAAATTTATGCCTAGAGCTTGATAGTTTGATTCAGATAACATTTTAGCAAGCCCCTGTCCTTTGATCAGCTTAGTAGGGCGTATGTCTAAGTCATACTCTTGTATTTTGGCGATCCACTTACCCCTTTTTCCTTCACTATCCCCTTGAATAAGGATATCTTTTACAGCAGCTGCAGGCACAAATGCAGTGATGTGGGACTGTAAGATATATACACGGAATGCTTTGAGGGATTTCACTAGGGCATATGCTTGCTTTTCCAATATGTTGTATTTTAATTCTGCATCACGAAGCACCTGACTGAAAAAGGCAATAGGCTGCTCATACCCTTCCTCATTTTTTTGCAATAAAACTTCTGCTATTGTATGATGTGATGCAAAAGAAAAAATCATGAAAGGTTTATCATAATATGGTCCAGCCAGCACAAGGGCTTCTGCAAAAGAATTCTTTATCCTGGTAAATGCCTCTCGTGATTCTTGTGACCACTTTACCTCATTATTCTTCTTCAGCATATCTGTTATATGCCTAACTATCTCAGCATAGTTAGGAATAAAACTTCTTAGGAAATTAATGCGCCCAAGGAATACCTGCACCTCTTTCTTATTTCTGGGGAAAGAAATACCATTTATGACCTCTACCCTCTTAGGGTCTATTTTCACCCCATCCTTAGTCACGATATGGCCCAAAAGCTTTCCCTCTTCTAATGCAAATAAAGACTTTTGAGGATTCAGAGAGAGACCATACCTTCTGCATTTCTCAAAAGTTCTCCGCAGATGTTCAATGTGCTCAGCATCATTTTTGGAAAATACAGTGATGTCATCGAGGTAGACCACCTGGAATTTATCTTGCTCCCCCAAAAAAGCAATGTCCATGGCCCTCTGAAAAGTGGCCCCTGCATTAATCAATCCAAAAGGCATCCTGGCGTACATAAATGTACCCCGTGGTGTGGTGAAAGAAGTCTTCTTTTGATCCTCTGGAAGTACAGCCACCTGGTTAGAACCAGAGAATCCATCCATCATTGACATCCTAGAAGCTCCAACCACTTTCTGTAGGATGTGATCCATCTTAGGTAATGGATAATTATCCTTTAAGGAAGCTCTGTTTAAATTTCTAAAATCCACACACAACCTTATTTCTCCATTCTTCTTTCGTACAGGGACAAGGTTTGCCACCCATTCAGAGTACCTCAATGGTAAAATTATTTTGGCCTTCAACAACTTCTTAATTTCTTTCTCAATAGAAGGCAGCAGCAGGAGATTTATTTGTCTGAGCTTCTGCTTATGGGGCTTTGCATCTGCCTTCAATGGAATTTTGTGCTGCATAATATTGATATTGAAAGTTTTCAAATCCTGATAGGACCATGAAAAAACATCTTTGTAAGACTGAAATAACTTATGATATAGATTTTTGTATTCTTCTGAGACTTTCTTGGACAATTTGACAATTTTGGGGTCAGCATCAGTACCCAAATTCAGGTCTTCTACCTGATTTTCTTCTACCACTTTTCTTGGCTGCAGTGGGACATCATTCTTATCAA
The DNA here is from genome assembly GCA_034641835.2 of Pinus albicaulis. Taxonomy (NCBI): domain Eukaryota; kingdom Viridiplantae; phylum Streptophyta; class Pinopsida; order Pinales; family Pinaceae; genus Pinus; species Pinus albicaulis. Next base: position 227,401,968 of record CM076577.1, on the reverse strand, counting down.
ATAATCTTTTTAGAGGCACCAGCCCTCTAGGTATAATGTTTCCCTTCAAATGCAACACTTTATTTCCTGCCATTTTCTCTTCTTAATTTCTTTTTGAAATGTCCTCGGTCTCTTCCTCTTCTTCATCAGCTTCAATCTCCATATTGGAGAATTCTCCTACTGTTTCTAGGAATCTCTTCATCTGTTCTTCATCCTCAAACACCTGCTAGTGTTTGATGTTATCTGGGATTGAAGGCCGATAACGCACCTCAACTTCGTATCTTAAGAGAGGGTTCTGAGGTGGTCAAAATGTACTAGCAGCCACAGCAAGGGAATCAGCCATCCTATTCTGTTCTCGGGGCATGAACTGGATATTGAATGCCAAGAATAAATTTTCTACCATGTCCCAAACTTCATTCCTATAAGCCCTTAGCCTAGGATGTTTGGTCTGACACTGATTTTTGACTTGCCTAACCACCAGTTCTGAATCTCCCAGAACTTTTAAGCTTTGTATACCCATGCTCCTAGCTGTATGTAATCCCAATAGAAGTGCTTCATATTCAGCCACATTATTGGTGGCTTCATATTCTAGTTTGAAAGACAATGGTACCCATTTGCCTGAAGGAGAAATCAATAGCACTCCGGCTCCATTACCTTCTCTTGAATTTGCTCCATCAAAATGGAGTGTCCAGATTCTTGCTTCCATGTTCTCTAAGGGCTGCTCAGTCTTGATCTGGCAAAAGGATGGTTCATGAGCATAATCTTGATCTTCTTATAGCATTAAGCATGAGAAATCACCTTCTTTACTGTAGACTGGAGAATTAACTGAGTTGTCAGCCTTAGTCACCATCTTGAAAAATCTAGTCTCCCTGTACAATCTCCTCTCTTGGCCACCAAAAACTGGGATTGTGGCATATGTTAAATCCATCTTGAGTGATCCACTGATTTTTGTTCCCCAGGACCTTGATAGAAACATACCAAGACGAGCTGGGATGTCAGCCACCACTATGTCCATTACCACACTTTTTGCTGGGATTTGGGCCAAATTGACTACCAAATATTTGATCATCCCCAAGCATTTAACTCTTTTGGAGTCAAATGAATAGAGATCCTTGTATGGATAGGTGATTTGTAATCCTAGTTGTTCCATGACTGATAGAGGCATAAGATTGTGGGAAGCTCCAGAATCTAGCATACAGTTATGTAGTAGCAGGTCATGAATCACTAAAGACACATAGAAGGGAGGAGTAGAGGGATCTATCTCCTCGACGTGTGGGCCAAACACTACCATGGGTCTTTCTTCTTGAAGGTTGAGACTATCTGGGATTATTGGTGCTTTTGGAGGGAGCATGAAAGAGGTGACTTGAGATTGATATGCTGGCTGTTTCAATAGTTCAGTCAAGGGGACTGGGATTTTGACCTTTTCAAGTTCCTTTTGCAGACTGAAAGCAGGAGGAGAATTTTCTAACACAGCCTCTTTTGATTCTTTATTTTCAGTTGGGGGCTTGACTTCTTTAGACACAGAATTGACATTAGGGGGAATGACTGCTTTAGAAGAGGAAGGAATTTGATCACTAGACTGCAAAGGTTTGTTTAAAGGTCCCTTACCTTTGTCTGTGGCTTTCTGTATTGTTGACTCCTTCTGAGCAAGTGCTTCCTTTTGGGGTAGCTCTTATTCTTGCTCTTGGGTACGATTCCTCTTCCTAGAAGGTCTGAGATCATACCTTCTATTGAAATGTGCTTGCATGAAATCATCAAATTGTTTACAACAATGATCAAATTATGCTTCTTCCGTGTCTCTAGTTTTTTCTTCTTCTTGCAATGAGCACCCAGCTTCATCATTCCATTGCAAAGGGCATTCTTCTCCATCACAATTTGAAAAGGCAAGATTTTCATCCTCCAGTCCATAGGCAGTGTCCTCAGTAGAATCATCTACTAGACCTTCCAAGTACAATGGGTGTGGTACTTGATCTTGTTTTTCTTTTGATTCCCTTGGAAATATTTGCAGGGGTGGTCTTCTGTACTGAGGATTGTAACCTCTGTTTGGAGCATTCTGGAAATTTTTGAAGGCTGAGTTCTTGGCTTCCAATTCAAACTTAACCATTCTCTTAATGAATTTGCTCATTTCCTCCATTTTGTCATTGGCTGAGTCTCTGTCTTGGCTAGAGGTAGATACCTCTTCTTTTCCCCTTCCTCTGCTATCCTGTTCAGGTCTTCCTTTTGATTTTCCAGTGGAGGAAAATTTTGCTTCCAACTCTAGTGCATCTGCCTGAGCATCATCCAGAGTAACATGCTTTCTTTCTTTGAGAGAGAAACCAAATTCTGAATCAAAGGCTGCTACAAAAACAACTTTAGTAGCAGTTTGATGGGGTTTCATATCAACAGGGAGACTCAGATACAATTTATTAAATCTCTTGATAAATTCTGACACTCCTTCATTGTGTCTTTTCTTTAGTGTATTGAACTCAATGAGACAATTTCCATGATCTTTCTTCTCTCCCCATTTCCCGAGAAAAGTATCTTCCATGTTATCCCAAGTGGTAATAGAACGGCCAGCCAATGTCTTAAACCATTTTCGAGCTTCACCATCTAGAGATTGCATAAAAAGTCTTAAGACCACATCTAAATGTTCAACATTAAAGTTCTCTGCAAAGGAGCAGAAAGTCTCAAGATGTTTTTGAGCGTTGATTTCATTTTCCCCATTGAATCTGGGCAAGATCTTCAGATAATCCTGGGGCATATCATTCAACACTTGGGGTAATGCCATGGGAGCATATTTATTCATCAAGAAGGCCATAACATTAGCCATTGGAGGAGGTGGAGGTAGTGCAATAGTTTGATGAGTAAGAGGAGGAGGTGGAAGTGGAGTATGAATAATAATAGGAATATACTCAATTGCAGCTTGAGGGGTTGAGGGGAACAAAGGTTTGTTAAAAGCAGATACTTCGGTTACTTCCTTGACCTCTTCAACCTCAGGAGTAGGATGAAGACTGTTTTTATTTCTGATACCCTCCCGGGGTGGACTATCTGAGTAATACTCAGGATTTTCCTTAGTGTAGTAGGGATTTTCTACTTGGACTTCTTGAGAGGAAGAGGATGGATAGTCTTCTTGAGAGAATTCGGGGATCTCAGAATGGAATGATTTTATTTCCCTTGAATTTATTCTATGTATGATATTTTCAGGGTCAAACACTGAAGGTGTCTTGGGCTTAGACGTATCTGACCTCAGGTGTGGCTTGCGAGGAGCTAGGACTGCAAATAGATTTATCAAATAACAACTGTGGAGTCGCCAAGGTGAGGGATCTAAAATTCTCAACTCTCCATACTCACCTACTTGAAGAGTGAATTATATTTTTTCGAGGCCCAGGGATTTAAATTTCTCAACTTCACTCCCTAGCAACGATGCCAGAAAGATGTTGTCGCTCCTAGAGACAGCCTAGAGTTGTGATAGACCAGTGCCTAGGACATCTTAGCATAGCAAGGAGCATATAATATAATGTATGAAGTTGTCAACTTCAGCTCACATGCTATCTCCTGTAAACTAAGAAATAAAATAAAATGGGACCAAACTCTCAGAAACTGACATAGGAAAAGAGATACTACAGAGGCAAGATGCAAAACTCTAATACAAAAGAAATAGACAATTTAGAGACAATTTACTGCAAAGCGGGCCGATTTAGAAATACTTCACAGACATAAATTATCAGAAGGTGTATGTAGTGAAAGAAATATTGAGAAGATATTAGTTAACATTGAGCTGATACCCAAATATACAATACCACCATGCATGGGCTTACCAATCTAAGAATCCATACATGATAATAGCATTTTAAAAGCACCCTCCCAAAGCAACTAATATAGCAGAAGTATGGTTAGTTGAATAATGGAACAGAATATCATGCATGAGCCATATTTAAAGCGCTTGACTGATCCGAGCATGGGCATCAAATAGGATGAATCCATACCAAAAATCAGTGAGCCACTCGCATTCCAAAACATGATACAAGAAAGATGGATGAAATGAAATGTTCTATTAATATAACACAATAAAGAAAGTTACAGACTGTGAAATAACAAAGACCAGAATCCTTTTTGACAGATAGAACTCCTCCTCACTGAGACCCTATGGGCTCTGTGCATTCATACCAAAGTTTTACAAAATGTTTACAAAAAGCCTTTCACTGCATAATTTTCTGATAAAATCTGGAACCCTTACAATGTGTTTCTTCATGGTTTTTATAGGAGAAAACAAAACCTAGTAAAAGAGGTAGGTGATGAACATTTAATTATAATTAAGGCAAAATGACGGAAACATTCACACCCATATCGCTGAATGACTATGCTGTGCTGTTTGTACTCTGTGGCCTGCTTTCTGAAATAAATGTTCTTGGTGAAAATCTCTTCAGGAACACGGAATAGAGTAGAATCCCATAAACATTCTGTCCTTTCCTGAAAGAAAAATCTACTAAAATAAAACCTAGAGGGTATTTTTTTTTGTGGATTGTACCCTCTGCCTTCTAAACCTTGAGTTATGATTTAAAATCTTCAATGCCTAACACTGAATTCCTTGACCTTCCACTGATACTCTTTGCCGCAACCTTTATGTCTCCATCTATAATATCTGCCTCTTGAGTGACACTGGGAAGCTTGCCCAAGTATAACCCTGTTTCTTTAATGGACGTCATGTCACAGCAGCTACCCAGGACTTTCTTCATAAATTTTGCCTCTGAAAAACTGGTCCTTTAACGCGTTCTCGGCTTTTGTAATGGACGCTGCAAATTATGATAATTCTCTGTCGTTGTAAACCTGCAAAACACACAAAGTTGTGAAGAAAAAAAATGCATGGGGGATGGAAATGCAATGGAAGCGACTGTGTAACAGAGCGACGTGATGAAGTGGTGGAATTATGCAGGGTGGCAATGAAAACGAAGTGGAACTATGGCGGGTGAACTGGGCGGAGGTTTTCAATGTAAAACGAATGAAGATTTGGCTTAAGACAGGAATATATACGAGAGGAGGAAACGTGTGACACGCACGTGGAACGAGTGACGGGTGTACGTATGAGAGATTATGTGGAAAGGATGACGTGGAGCGCTGACAATGAGACCGGTCAATGGTGGGAATGATGGAATCTTGACCGTCCGATCTCGGGAGGAGATCGATAGTTGAAAGAGTATCGGAGGTGATGGACAGTGGGCCAGGGGCGTGATTTTCCTGTGATTAAACCTCATGCAGCTTCGAAGCGCGATGGCCTTTGGATGGAGATCTCCAGATCCGACGGCTGATAGCGATATCGCTGGGCGTCCTAATCCGAACAATAACGTGCGATGAACGGTGGTTTTGGAGCCGTACGCTGGGATGTATGGCGAACACTGTATGGAATCACTAGCCAAACGGGAATTACCGCCTACCGCTGAAAGGTGGTGCGATATAAACCACTGGTTTTTGCAATAGGAGCGGGTGTGGGGACCACCAGGACAGGCGGGCTGCGGACTGTTGATTTCAAGGTTTGATCGGACGGTGGGCAGGTGAACTACGGGTGCGACGGGGATGAACAGTCGCCGTTTGATCTGTTACATATCTATGGTTCAAAATGAGCCCGATATAGATTTGATAAGTGCCTTCCGGGTTGGCGCCTGGTCTAGCTTCCGGGTTACATGGAGGAAAAGACAGAGGGGCTAGGGCTGAAGGAGCTACGCCTTAAATATTTTAAATATGGGTTTTCAACCTTTTATAATGTGTTTTGGAGGTGGGGAATGGTAACGATAGGCGTAAGAATGATTTTCCAAGGCCGAAAGGGGGAATTTGAGAGCTTTAGGCCAGATTGCCTTTGAAATTTTTATAGGAAGCTGATTATGATCAACAGGTACAATAAGGCTTTGTGTCCAAAGCCGAGGAAAGCCATGCGTTACAACCAAATTGAGAAGCTTGTGGAGATAAGGAATGAGGATAGATCTTCCTATTTTAAGGATCTCAGCTTGGTACCCTTCAATATCTTTGGCTTTCCATTAGTGATCTTATTAATACCAGATTCAATAAAGAGAGAATAAATCCCCCTTAATTGTAGTGATTAAGGTGGTGCCCATAGTGTCGGGAGAAGATATTCCTATATTTTATTAATATATGATATTTTCTTCCTCTTGATGATATTTTTGTATATATTGATATTTTGTAGCTTAATGATTTCATTAGGAGCATCTCTAATCACTTTCCTGGCAATTTTGCAATCTTTGTCATATCATGGATTAGAAGTTCTATTAGATTGCTTAAACGAAATCTCATTATAAAACTTGTTGACAGTGTTGGAAAGGATAGTAGTGAAATGGTAATAAATTTGATCAACATTATTATTATAATTAATGGGGCCTAAATCCCTCTCTGAATCCCTTAAGAAGAGGTTGGTTTTACTTCTATCGAAGCGAATGCGTATTTTTCTTTCATTGGTCTCTTGCATGTGGGTGGTATGCATAAGAAGATTGATGGTTAGGGATAAAGGTCTGTGGTCAGAGTCAAGCTTGAATCCATTAAGAAGCTCAAATTTTGTAATATGGTTGAGGACGAGGATGTAAAAAATTGCATAATCCACGACACTACTACCCAACGCATGGAAACATGTCATCTGACTAGAGAGGGGCCACTTGTTAATAAAATTACAAATAATTAGGTCCTGGGAACTACAAAGTTTGAGGAGCTTGATGCCGAATAAGTTCTCGATAATGTCTTCAAATTTTGTCTTGATTTCTTAGCTAAGTTACTATCTTCGTCAAGCCACAAGGGGTCGAGGTTAGAGTTGTTTATTAATGAAATGGCTTGGTTAGTAGTTTTTATAGCATTAAAATCTATGATTAAAATAATATTACCATCATTTATCAGGTTGAAGATGTATTTTTTCTAAATAATTGAAGGGACAATTCTTATTTTAATATCCCAAATCTGGAACAGCACAACAAGCCTGCTGAAATAACGCACTCCTGAGAAATCTATGCACATAAATGAGTTTACAGCCCCTGGATCCCTTAGATCAGCTCATCTAATATCTAAATCCAAAAGGAGAGAAAAAACTAATCAAATTAGGTGGGTTAAACAGATCTCCCACAAGCTAGTCTAGCTGAAATTCACCCAAAGAGAGGGGTTGTAGATATATGCAAGAGATTGCTTCAGAAATAATGCATTTTATCAATTTACAAGCATGAGACCAACATGGAGGTTCATATTTCAGCTATACATCAGCAAAATGGATTTACAATGCAGCTTATACAGTGTATAACAGAAATAGAATGAATATACAAGACAAAAGCCTCAAAATGAGTTGCTACAACAACAAGAAATGGAAGAATACGCTTAACAACATTATTTTCATTGCTGAAGCATGCAGTAGATTATAACTCAGATCTAGAGCAGATTTGTACATAAAATGATAGATCTATTTCAGATCGGTGTACAAGATAGGCTCCTCTATACATTCCCCTTGGGGATCTCAGCAAATCATGAACAACAGTGAGTAGATCTGAGATCTAAGTCATAGATTTGTAGAAGTATTCAGAAAATTATGAATCATAACATATACATCAGATCAGATGTGAAATAACATGGATTTGTTGGCCAATCCACAGATCACCATAGTGAAAGGAAGGATCCAATCACCAGAGATCTTCCTCCTCTAAAATGATGCCAAGACACCCTACAATTATGCTTTTGCAAATAACACAGTCATGGAAGAGGGACTGGGATGTAGGCCCTGGAAATTATTTTTCCTTCTGCCAATGTATGGATCTAAAGCTCAAGCTGTGGATTCACTCTTCCAGGAGGTTAAAAGATACACTCACTAAGAAGAGGCTCCAATACAAGCTAGATCTTTGCAGATCTAGAGTTCCACTTGCTATAGCTCACATGGAAAACCAAATCCTAAGAAGAACTGTGTTGTAGATGCAAGATGTGGCTTGGCCAAATTCCAGATAATGGACTAGACAAACAGGGCTCCTCCAAGAGCTGCTCAAGGAAGGAGGTGGGAATTCCTGAACAAGAAACCCCAACAAGGGTTGTCTAAGAAGACAATGCCTTCAGAAAATAATAACATCAACAACCTTTTCCTATTGTCCTCCTCCTTATTTTATAATATGGAAGCCTTTCCAAACCCTAAACCACCTCAATGAGTTAACTCCTTTCACATGGGGAGCCTCCATCTAAAATTGCGCTATCTATCCATGAGGTTCATTGCATCTAGACTGCATTGATGACTTGGTCAAATTTCACCCAATCTCATGGTTTAAACCCATTCACACCTGCAAGAGTTAGTTTACATGGCCCAGATATGTCTCTGTTTACATAGGAATTGATTTATTTTGATGTTTTTAGGAGTTTTACATGTCCTCCTTCACATTTTATTCATCAACATGAAAATCAAAGTAAGACAAAGAAAAGTTGAATATTCCCATTATCTTAGGCTAATTGGGAATATTACAGTCCTCCCCTCCAAAATTTTGCTTGTCCTCAAGCAACTGATAGGGTGAGTGTTGTAACACTTCTCCTTCCCCATTAGTGACACCATCAAGGATCCAGCTTCTGCATAAGCTGAGTGTTCACCAATCCATCCTCCCATGAGTTTTCTCTCCTAGATCATTATGAGATGTTCATGATTCATCCCATAAAGTGTCAAGAAGGCCATTGAAACAAACATGGCTGAACCCCTACTCTCCTTGAAATATGTAGCAAAGCATACAAAGAGAGTCTCCATCCCATGTGGTACACACATGCCTCCTATCCTCCCTCCATACAATCCCACAAATATGACAAGTACATCATCCATGTATGGAAGCAAAACTACAAATACATAAATAGAAATTGGAACATGAGGAGGTGGGTCATAATCCCACATATGGTACCAGCACAGGGCATCTCCAGCCTACATCAGATCAAGATGTGGTAAGTGGTTTTCCCACCACTTACTTGCAACCCATGCCATCTCACTATAGCTGAATGTGTGAGATATGTTTGGTGCCTTAGGAAAGCACCCATCATGAAACAAGATCTCCCTTTGTCCACCAAGGGAGTGGCCAAGTAAAAGAATTGTTGTGGCCCCATATTTGCCATGAGATTGAAAAAATATAACACTCCTTCTTGGAGTCATGGCCTGCAAAAACATGGTGTAAGAATGTATGAAGTCAGAATATAAAATACATGTATTAAGAGCATGCTCTCCACCAACAATTCTCCTCCTATCAATGGAGTGGTGCATAGATCTACTCTCTCATTCAAGGGAAGGAAGAGAGGGCTGATTTAATTCTCCCTTAGAGTCATATTGCTTCTCCAAATCCATAGAATCCATACATCTCTGATAATGCTGATATAGTTCCCTTTCAAAGCCCTCCCAGTAATAGCTCCTCAATATGATATTATTGAGCTTCATAGAATAAGTGTGGCTAAGATGGAACTCTTCATAAGCCCTTTGGGAAGCTTCCCCTTGAGCTTGAAGGCTTTAGAAAAGAGGATTCTACCATGATTACAGATGACTCCATCAAATATTGAATAGCTCTCCTCATGCAACCAGTCATCCAGAATCATGCAAGTATGGAGATCCTTGGAATATTCCACCAGCTGTTGGAATTTCCAATAGGGATCTAGTTTGCCCAACAATGACAGTGCTGATAGTGTGTCTTCTGAAGTATCTATCATGTTTTTGTCCTCCCCCTTGAAATTCCCCATGCCAAAGGTACAAGGTGGAAGGTTTCCAATCCTTCCTTGCTGCCCTCCTTGCTTATGCACATGCTCAAGAGAAGAGGGAAGCTCTTGGAAGTTAGTCTCCCATGGGAGGCTATCATTTGTCCAAGACCTCTTTGTCTTTTCAAATGCATGCATGTGAGACCACCATCTCTCTTTATGTATATAAGAGTGTCCTTCAAGCAAGTCTGTCTTCTGATAAAAGTTTTGTCTCTCATGCTTCATGATGGTGTCATTATTTCTTCTTGCAGCATACCTTCTCAATGCAATTTGAGAGGTGAGAATGGATAATGATGTCAAAGGAAAAATGATTTTCCTTTCTCTGTATTTCCCCCACACTCTAAGTGTTGTAGCATGGTCTACTAGTGCTCCCTCCTCCCTTAGATCTATGAGAGGAGAATCAATGTATGAGACATCTTCCATCAAATATGATTCAGGTGGTCTCCTAGATGGTACACCATAGGATAATGATGTCTCATGGTTCATCCCCAAGTAAAAAATAGATGGGAACATATCATGAATACTTCCACTGTGCAAATCCATCTCTGATTGCTGTGTGGAAGTACTATGAAACTTGGAGACCCCTCTTAATGGTGTAAGAGTGCCTCTGATTGGAGCCCTTGCCCCATTTTCAAATAATAGATTAGCTGTGTGACCCCTCCTTTGTTCTGTCTCATTGTCCTTTAGCAAAGACACATGCTGCTCATGTCCTTCATATGGAAGAACCTCTGGAATTCCTTGCAAAGGTGCAAGAATCCTTCTAGTGGAAGCCATTGCTTCATCTCCATATCCAACTGAAAATAGATCTCCTCTTGCTTGCACAATGCTGGAGGATCTTCTTTGATTTCTCCCTCCCTTCTCCTTATTAGTGGAGAATGCTTCACAATCAAAATATCCTTTGTCTTGATCTCTTAGGGAGGAAAGAGTCCTCAAGTCTTCTCTTTGGGAAAAGAGATCTTGCTGAATTGGGGCCTTTGCCTCTGATACAAGGTGCATCAAACCTTCAACCCCTCCAACAATGTTTAGGACTGGAGTTGACTCCATGGCATCTTCCAACTCATGCAAAGATTTAGATTTCTTGGGCTTGATCTGCTCCCCCCAAGAAATCTCAAATTTTCTCTCATCAAATCTTTCCACTATTCTCCTAGTGAATCTTGCATAAGAAGAGATGTTCCTCCCTTTCAAGGAAGAAGACTCAAACAACCACCAAGCATAAGCCTTCCCTTGAAGATGCGACACTGTTACTCTCAAGGCTTCTTCTTTTGATACTTGATGCAGTTGAAAGTATGTGTCAAGCTTATTTACCCAAGACTTGGCTGAGTCTTTAGGTGATCCATCAAATGTAGGTAGAGAGAATCTACCCAAAGTGTGCTGCATGCACCCTTTCCTTCTACTGTAGCTGCAGGATCTTCCTTCTTTGAGTTGACATAACTCTAGGAAACAGATATGCTCTTTGAATCTCTCTAATTGAGATTCATATTCTTGGAGACATTCACCAAGAGATCCCTCCTTTGGTGTTTCTCCTCTTCCTCCTTCCTTTGATAAGAAAGCAGGCATGCTACCATGTTGTGGAATAGATTGTGTGGCTGAATGCTCACACACATCATATGAAGTAGTGAGGCTTTCATCATGTGCAAACCTCCTCAAGGGATATGTTGATATTCCACTCCTCTCTCTCCTGATTCCTTCTTTTAGCTCATGCAAAGCTTGAGAAAGAATGTTAGAGAACTCTACTTCTTTTATTCTTCCATAAAAAGGGGTTTCATCATTGTTTGCTTTGTCTTCGGTGTAATAATTTTTCTTCTATATTCTCCTATGATACCTCTGATTTCTGTTAGAGAGAGTCTCTCCTCCTTCTGAAGACATATTGGCTCCAAGAATGCACAGGTTGTGCCAAGAAAGATGCTTTGATACCACTGTAATATCCCAGATTTGGAATATCACAACAAGCCTGCTGAAATAACGTACTCCTAAGAAATATATGCAAAAAAATGAGTTTTCAGCCCCTGGATCCCTTAGATCAGCTCATCTAATATCTAAATCCAAAAGGAGAGCAAAAACAAATCAAACTAGGTGGGTTAAACAGATCTCCCACAAACTAGTCTAGCTGAAATTCACCCAAAGAGAGGGGCTGCAGCTATATGCAAGAGAATGCTTCAGAAATAACGCAGTTTATCAATTTAAAAGCATGAGACCAACATGAAGGTTCATCTTTCAGCTATAAATCATAAAAATGAATTTACAATGCAACTTATACAGTGTATAACAGAAATAGAATGAATATACAAGACAAAAGCCTCAAAATGAGATGCTACAACAACAAGAAATGGCAGAATAAGCTTAACAATGTTATTTTCATTGCTGAAGCATGCAGTAGATTACAACTCAGATATAGAGCAGATATTTACATAAAATTATAGATCTATTTCAGATCGGTGTACAAGATAGGCTCCTCTATACATTCCGCTTGGGGATCTCAGCAAATCATGAACAACGGTGAGTAGATCTGAGATCTAAGTCACAGATCTGAAGAAGTATTCAGAAAATTCTGAATCATAACATATACAACAGATCAGATATAAACTAACATGGATTGGTTGGCCAGTCCACGGATCACCATATTGAAAGGAAGGATTCAATCACCATAGATCTTCCTCCTCTAAAATGATGCCAAGACACCCTGCAACTTTGCTTTTGCAAATAATGCAGTCATGGAAAAGGGACTGCACTGTAGGCCCTGGATATAATTTGGCCTGCTTCCAATGTATGGATCTGAAGCTCAAACTATGGATGCACTCTTCCAGGAGGTTAAAAGACACACTCACTTAGAAGAGGCTGCAATACAATCTAGATCTTTGCAGATCTAGAGTTCCACTTGTTGCAGCTCACATGGACAACCCAATCCTAAGCAAAACTGCACTGTAGATGCAATATGTGGCTTGACCAAATGCCAGATAGTGGACTAGACAAACATGGCTCCTCCAAGAGCTTCTCAAGGAAGGAGGTGGGAATTCCTGAACAGGAAACCCCAACAAGGGTTGTCTAAGCAGAAAATTCCTTCAGAAAATAATAACATCAACAACCTTTTTCTGTTGTCCTCCTCCTTTTATAATATGGAAGCCTTGACAAACCCTAAACCACCTCAATGAGTTAACTCCTTTCACATGGAGAGCCTCCATCTAAAACCGCGCTGTCTATCCATGAGGTTCATTGCATCTAGATTGCGCTGTTGACTTGGTCAAAGTTGACCCAATCTCATGGTTTAAACCCATTCACACCTGCAAGAGTTAATTTACATGGCCTGGATGTGTCTTTGTTTACATAGGCATTGATTTATTTTGATGATTTTAGGAGTTTTACATGTCCTCCTTCACATTTTATTCATCAACATGAAAATCAAAGTAAGACAAAGCAAAATTGAATATTCCCATTAGCTTGGGCTAATTGGGAATATTACACTTATCTTGGTTGTTCTTCTTATAGGATGTATAGTTGATAGGTGTGAAATAACAGATTGCAGGAAAGATCCTATTGGTGGTAGAATAAGAGATTTCTTTCCAAATGTATTGATTGAAGGGGTCAATTTTATGAAGTAGGATGTGAGAGGACCAAGTGTTCCTTATATATAAGGCTATACCACCAAAACCACTCCCAGGGGATTTCTTATTCCAACTAGACCAAAGAGTGAAATCGTCAAGGTGAGGGACCCTAGATTCATCATGCTCCCATGTTTCAACTAGGAGAATAAGGTCAATATCACTCAGGATCCAACTTAACATATGAACTTTACACCATGGAAAGCCAAGACAGTTCCAAAAGAGGACATGGAGTGATGCAAATCCATATTTATCACTCGTGGTTGAGACCCTATCTCTAATAATAGCTTTCCTATTACTGATGATTGCCCATTTCCCGACCTTTCTTCCATATTTGACCTTTTGGACTTCTTTCCTAAGTTCAGCTTGTTCTTCCGGAATGAGATCTTCATTTATAAATATTCCTGTTCCTTTTAGGCTTGGGGATTTCCTGAGTATATCCAGTTTATGTTCATGAGAACTCACCTTGACACGGATGAGTCTGTGTTTATGCTCAAGTATCTTTCCGACCCTTATTGCTTCTGTGAGATAGGTTGTTTCAATTTGAGGTTTTGTTTTTAATTGTTACTTAACCATTACTAATTTGTTTTCATTGCTTTCTTCTTCTATACCCGCAAATATAAGATTTAAGGCTTGTTTGTGGCACTCATGGTCGAGGAAAATTAATTTATTAATTTCTCTTTGATGGGTTTAATATCTAAGTTATTTTCTGTGTTATTTAGGGTTGAGTTGTTATGTGTTGAGATTCAACAAGAAGATCCTAGTGAAAATTATGCACGTACACTAGGATGGAGCCTCAAGCTAGTTTTAGGTTGATGTTTATTTATATATGCATGAGAAAATTCTATTTATAGATGAGGTCTATTTATAGATGTATGTGCAAGTTCTATTTGTAGATTGCATGTCTATTTATAGATGCATGTCGGCTATTATTATCCCTTAATATTAGTTGGACAATAAACAATAATCTATTCTCAATGAGCACTTTGAAATAGTTAACTGAAGTGGAAAATCAGTTAGCTATAGAAATTTCGAGTTGAGTGGTTGGTTGGTGGGACATGCAAGTGGACTTAGTCGTAACTGAGTGATTCGAAGTTTTAATAGAGTTGAAGTGCAGTTATGAGAGTTGTAAAGTACTTTAACTCAGTTAAGTGAGTTAAACTTGGTTGTGCTAGTTGTAACTGAATATACACTAGTGAGAGATCAAGTGAATTAATTATTATTTAATTCAAAATAAGTGGCCTCACATGCAACTGAATATTTACTACTATTAACTGCATGCATGTCATATCCAATGGAGACCCAGTTGAGATGTAATTGAAAGGGATAGTTGACTATCATTTATGAAATTATTGATTGCACACATGCAACCACACACACATTGGATGTGCCCATGAGGATTGTGCAGTCAAGGTAAGAATGACTCCATTCATTCAGGGATTTCTATCAGTTGGGATTGCGCAGTGGAGGAAGGCTGTCTAGAGACAATAAATTGGCTAAGGAAGTTGCCAATTTTTGTATGAAAATGTGAGACAGTTAGCTATTGTATTGATAGCTCTTGGATTGGAGCTTTGTATGTAATTGTTTCATGATCCATGATATAATACATAATAGAATATAGTGGGGTTTTTATCTATATGCTTTCCCCGGTAAATGTAGAAATTTATTAATACTAATACTATTACCGGATTCTCCTGATCTAACAAATTAATCTTATGTTAAATACAAAATCCTTCCACTTAATTCTCTGCGGAAATTAAATCGCCAATTGCAAACACATGAATAAAATCAATCGCACATACACACAATTGTTTAATGGGAAAGCTTAAATCTAAAAACCCCAAATATCATATATTATACATGCATATCAATGAAGTCATGTAATAATCTCATACAAAGCTTAGTAAATCAAGCTCTCAGTACAATCAACAATCATTACACACTGTCATGTAGAAATTTGCATCTCCATGCACTAATTTTTTGCCTCTTGACAGCCTGCCTCCACTACGCAATCCATACTGAAGAAGACCTATGAATGAATTCGAATTGGCCTTGCCTTGACTGTGCAATCCTCATTGGCATCTCCAATGTGTTTCAGATGCATTGAATGCATCACTATAGTCACAACAGATATTCCATCTCACCCTTTCACCTATCTCTCCACTGGGTCTGCACTGGAACTGACATGCAAGTAGTTAACTGTTGTATTTTTCAGTTGAAAGTGAGTATCTAGTTATGAATTAATTAATAATTAATTCAATAAACTCTCACTAGTGTAGCTTCAGTTAGAACTAGACACAAATATCATAACTGAGTTTAACTCACTTAACTGAGTTAAACTGAATAACAACTCCCATAACTACTCTTCCAACTCTATCACAACTTTGCCACTTCAGTTTTAACTGATTCCTCCATGCATGAGTCACCAACCACCCTAGGAATTGTGTAATTACTTCAACCCACGAATTTGCCAAATTTGTTCACTGAAATAAAGTGCTCCAAGAGAATAAGTTGATATTTATTGTCGGATTATTATTAAGGGCTAATAAAAATTGACATGCATATATTTTTAGATTGACGATCTATAAATAGACTTCACCCAATATTCTAAAATATAATCTCATATATTTTTCACATATTACCAACCATCTACAAATAGCATCCTGCAACTTATAGAATATGCTCACCATGTCTAAAAATAGACATACACCTAAAAATAGCCCACGGGCCCCACTTAGTGAAGGTGCTTAATTTTCACTAAGCTCATCATCTTTTTGAATCTCAACATGCCCTGTCAACAAGATAGGGATTATCCTTCACCCTGATCCTGCCTCTATGGTATTTGAATTTTCTCCTACTAAGCGCCTTCGTCAGAATATCTGCATCATGATCTTTCGTAGGAATGTACTGAAGCAACATGATCTTCTGCTGCACACAATCTCTGATATGATGATACGAGATATATATATGTTTAGATATATCATGAAACACGGGATTAATCGAGAGTTTAATGCAACTCTGATTATCATAATGTATCACTATAGGAAAATGAGAACCGAACAAACCGACCAAGATTTTCCTCATCTAGATAGTCTCACATGCAGCTTGAATTGATGCCATGTATTATTCTTCCGCTGAATTGAGTGCCACAGATCTTTGTTTCCTGCTATACCAAGAAACTGTTGTAGATCAGATATTGAAAACCCCTCCTGATGTGCTCTTTCTGTCCGTTGGGCTGCCTGCCCAATCTGCATCCGTGAAGCCATGCAACTTCACCTCATCTATTTTTCTGTACCATAATCCATATTCAGATGTGTCCCTGAGATACCTCAAGACATGCTTGCTGCTTCCAAAATAGCTTGGTAGGCTTAACCATCACTTGACTAAGCTGGTTCACCGCATAGCGTATGTCCGGTCTTGTATTAACTAAATACATGAGCGAACACAATAACTCTCGATAAAAAGTGGCATCCACTACCTCTGCCGATGTAGCATACTCTTTCCTCCAATTTCCTCGAAGAGGAGTATCCATGGGCTTGCAGTCATCCATGTGAAACTTACCAAGTATCTCCCGAGCATACTTGCCTTGAGACATAAACAGTTCACCTTCTTGCTACCATATTTCCAATCCAATAAAATAATGAAGGAGGCCCAAATCCTTCATCTCAAACTCCTTTGCAAGATCTGCCTTGCATGAGTGTATCAACTACTCATCACCCATTAGTATTAAGTCATCAACATAAAGAACAATGATTAAAATCTTACCCTCCACCACAATTTGGTACAGGTTTACATCTGCATCACTCTTGGTGAAGCCGAGTCCATTTAAATAGTTGTCAATCAGAGTGTACCAAGAACGTGGTGCTTGTTTCAACCCATACAACGCTCTTTTGAGTCTGCACACATGCGAATCGTTGCTGAAGATCTCAAATCATTCAGGATGATTAATGTACACTTCTTCCTCAATGATCCCATTAAGTAACACAGTCTTCACATCCATCTGATGAATGTGCCAACCCATCTGCGCTGAGAGAGAAAGGATGGTCCTTATGGAAGAATACCATGTGACAGGTGAAAAGGTTTCTTCATAATCAATCCCCTTGATCTGTGAGGAGCCTTGGGTAGCAAATATTGCCTTATACTTCTCGACGCTCCCATAATCAACTTTCTTTACCTTGTAGATCCATCTTGAACCTACCACTGATTTACCCACCGGCCTTAGAACAATCTCCCAAGCACTGTTTCTGAAAATGGAGTCATACTCCTCCACCACGGAATCTACCGATGTGGGATCCCGTGCTACTTCAAAAGAGGATGGCTCTTTCACAATACACTTGCTCATAAGAGCCATGTATCCAGTAAATCAGTCAGGTGACTGTCTCTGTCCACGGTATTATGTAGGGACTCCTACATTCTGTGCCGCATCAAGCTTCAGTCTCTCAGCTTCTATGGTATGATTTCTTTCTGTTCTAATGTTTGGTTCTGCATGAGTGGACTCCTCCACTCCATGAATATCCTCCTGTGGTTGATCCACATCTAGGGGCTCATCTTTGGGAACAAGTAGCTCCTCCTATGCATGCAAATGTAGTTCCCTCTCAAGCGACAACTTCATGGATTTCACCTCATTGAATTTTATATCCTGTCGCACCATAGTCATCGGAATGTTTGGAAAATACACACGATAATTATGGGGTGTTTTTGTGTACCCCAAAAATATCCAAACTTCTACATTCGGGTACAGATTCTTCCTAGTGTCCTTTGTCACATGAATGTAAACAGATGAGCCAAAAATCTTCAAATGAGAAATATCAGGCTTCTTACCAGTAAAAGTTTCTTTAGGTGTACTCGTGCCAAGTACTCTATAAGGACAACTGTTTTTCACATAAACCACAGTGTTGCATGCTTCTGCCCACAAGTGCATTGGTAGGCCCTGGTCATGCAATACCCATGATCGTTTTGTTCTTCCTCTCCGCGACCCCATTCTGCTGTGGGTTATGAGGCACTATGAGTTCTCTTAGAATTCCTTCTTTGCTACAAAAGTCTTTGAATTCATTCGAGATATATTCAGCACCATTATCGCTCCGTAGAGCCTTCACTTGCTTCCTCGACTCCTTCTCCACCAATGCATTAAACTCAGAGAACTTTGAGAATGTTTCGCTCTTCTTCTGCATGAAGAAGATCCAGTATCTACGAGAATAGTCATCAAAAAATATAACATAATACCTGTGTTTTTCTGTTGAAGCAACTGAGAAAGTTCCACACACGTCTATGTGAATTCTCTCCAGGATCACCGAAGCACGGTTCTCCTTCTCATGAAAGGTGGTCTTCACAAACCTACCCATAGTACATCCCTTGCATTGATCTGACTACATAAGAGTACCCTTGGGAAGTACAGTAGAAATCTGCTTCAAAATCTTCAAGGCGCCATGGTGAAGATGCCCCAATCTCCTATGCCATAATTCGCCCTCATCCTGGCTCACCAATTCTTCACTTTTCCCATCATTTCAGTGTAGCCATCTACCTCCAGCTTGTAAAGATTCTTAAATCGAATCCATATCCTCTTGGTTTGACCCATTTTTTTATGTCGCATGAAGGCTTTTCCCTTGCTAAAAACAATGTCATAACCTCTGTCCTCCAACATGGCGACCGAGACCAAGTTCTTCTTTAGACCTAGAACATGCATAACATATTTCAATAGAAATGGTTTACCTGACTCCCTCTCAAAGGTAATGGTTCCAATGCTGGTCACACTGTATCTACCATCATTTCCCATCTCTATATGCATTTGGAGATCCTTCTCCTTGAAGTCACTAAACAGCTCCTTGTCTCCCGTCATATGGAAGGAAGCACCACTATCAAGATACCACACCAATCCCAATGGGTTTGAAACCAAGCATGTGATCAAAGCGAAATCAAGTTCAAATTGTGAGGCTAAGGCCTCACCCACTGCAGCTCTAGCAACCTTCTTGTTCTTTTTGTGTGGGTAGTTAGTGCGAGATGCCCATGTTCGTGACAGTGAAAACACTTCACCTTGGAAAATCCAGCTTCTTGACTTTAGCCTCAGATTTTGGATGGGATTTATTCCCCTTCCCTTTCCTTGCTTTGCCAGCGAAATAAAAATTCTCTTCATAATCATTCTTCGATGAAGAGCCATCCCTGGTATTCTGCCTTATCTCCTACTGCACAAGATCCGACCAAAGACGCTCCCAATTCGACAGTTTCTCCCGTCCATTGACAGAGTATTCGTAGTTGTGCCAACTCTTTGGAAGCCCAAGGAGAGCCGATCTCACCAAATCATCATCCAAAACTGTAATTCCCACACTCCCCAGCTCATCCCTACATTGGAAAAAATTCGTGAGATATTTTGGAATACTGCCACCCTTCTCCATTTTGATTTTTCTGAGCTTATCTTTCAGCACCAACTTCCTATGGTCATTACTGAGTTGGAAAATATCTGTCAAAGCCTTCCACATTGAAAATGGAGTGGCTTTCCCATGAAGGCTTGACACAATATGGTCTTTCACACCTTCCAACAGAATTCTTCTTGTCTTCGCTACCCTCTTTTTCCATGCGTCAAGTAATGAAGCATCACTAGAAGCAGGCTTAGGAACATCGCTATCGATGAACTCCTTCAGTCCATTATCTTCAAGCACCGCCTCCATCCTGTCCTTCCAGGCTTTGTAGTTCTAGCTACCCTTAAGGGCATACTGCAACCGCAACCCATTGAAAGCCATTTCAATGAATACTCAACTGTCACACCAATAGATTTCTGCATTAAATTCGAATTGTCTACCAGCACAAAACTCATCGCCGCTTCACTATTGCAATCTCTAGTGATTAACACTGCTCCGATACCATGTATAAATTTATTAATACTGATAGTATTACTGGATTCTCCTGATATAACAAATTAATCTTATGTTAAATACAAAATCCTTCCACTTAATTATTTGCGGAAATTAAATCGCCAATTGCAAACACATGAAGAAAATAAATCACGCATAAACATAGTTGTTTAACGGGAAAGCTTAAAGCTAAAAACCCCAACTATAATATATTATGGATATAAATGGAATCATGTAATAATATCATACAAAACTTAGTACATCAAGCTCTTAGTACAATCAACAATCATTACACACTGTCATGTAGAAATTTGTATCTCCATGCACCAATTTCTTGCCTCTTGACAACCTGCCTCCACTATGCAATCCCTGATGAAGAATACCTCTGAATGAATTCGAATTGGCCTTGCCTTGACTATGCAATCTTCATTGGAATCTCCAATGTGTGTCATATGCATTGAATTCATCACTATAGTCACAACAGATAGTCCATCTCACCCTTTCACCTATCTCTCCACTGGGTCTCCACTGGAACTGACATGCAAATAGTTAACTGCTGTATTTTTTCAGTTGCAAGTGAGTCTCTAGTTATGAATTAATTAAATAATTAATTCACTAAACTCTCACTAGTGCATCTTCAGTTAGAACTAGATACAACTAGCACAACTAAGTTTAACTCACTTAACTGAGTTAAACTGAATAACAACTCCCATAACTACTCTTCCAACTCTGTCACAACTTTGCCACTTCAGTTCTAACTGAGTCCTTCATGCATGAGTCACTAACCACCCTAGGAATTGCGTAATTCCTTCAGCCCACTGATTTTCCAAATATATTCATTGAAATAAAGTGCTCCAAGAGAATAAGTTGATATTTATTGTCGGATTATTATTAAGGGCTAATAATAATCGACATGCATCTAGATTGACGATCTATAAATAGACTTCGCCGAATATTATAAAAATAGAATCTCATCTATTTTTCACATATGATCAACCATCTACAAATACCATCCTGCAACTTATAAAATATGCTCACAATGTCTAAAAATAGACATACACCAAAAAATAGCCTGTGGGCCCCACTTAGTGAAGGTGCTTATTTTTCACTAAGCTCATCATCTTTTTGAATCTCAATAATAAATTATTTGTGTTATGTTTAATTGATTTTTATTCATGATATTGTGATTGGCGATTGTGTTTAAAATTCTACAAATATTTTGTAGAAGAGATTCTGTATTTAAAATTAGCATATTATTGTTATATCAGGAGAATCTAGGAAATACATATATTGTATTAACTTTCTACATGGTACCAGAGCACAGGAAATTGAAATTTTGAAGCAGGAGCTGTGTTTGTTGGTGGAAAGAATTTGAATTTGCAGAAATACTTTCTTGGTGCTAGAACTGATTCAAGATCGAAATGGCTTTTAATGGATTGAGGTTAGAGTATGCACTCGAGGGTAGCTCGAACATCATTGCTTGGAAAGACATGATGGAGGCAGTACTTGAAGAAAATGGCTTGAAGGAATTCATTGAAAAATATGTTCCTAAGCCAGATGCTGAAAATCTTGATGCATGGCGAAAGAAAGTGGCAAAGGTGAGGAGGATTATATTGGAGGGAGTACGAGACCACATTATCTCAAGCCTCCATGGGAAAGCCACACCATATTTTATGTGGAAGGCTTTGACGGATCTATTCCAAAATAGAAGCAACCATAGGAAATTGGCGCTCAAATATAAAATCAAAAAGATCAAGATGGAAAAGGGCGACAACATTCCAAAGTATCTCACAAATTTTGTCCAATGTCGGGATATACTGGGGAAGGTGGGAATAATTGTTGCTGATGATGATTTGGTGAACTTGGCTCTCTTGGGAATTCCTAAGAGTTGGCACAATTATGAATACTCTGTCAACGGATGAGGAAAATTTCCGATTAGGAACAACTGTGGTCGGATTTGGTGCAGGAGGAGTTTAGGCAGAGCACTAGAGATGGCTCTTAATTAAAGCATGATGATGAAGAGGATTGTGATTTGGCTGCCAAGGAGAAGAAGGGGAAGGGGAAGAAATTCCATTCTAAATCTGAGTCTAAAGTAAAGAAGCTGGATATGTCCAAGGTGAAGTGTTTTCATTGTCACGAACATGGGCATCTTGCTACTAACTGTCTGCAAAAGAAGAAGAAAAAGAAGGTTGCTGGAGCTACAACTAGTGAGGCCCTTGCCTCGAAATTTGAACTTGACTTCTCCTTGATCACATGCATGGTTTCAAGTGCATTGGGATCAGTGTGGTATTTGGATAGTGGTGCTTCCTTTCACGTGACGGGAGATAAGGAACTTTTCAGTGACTTGGAGAAGAAGATCTCCAAATGCATATAGATATGGGCAATGATGGACGAAATAGTGCAACCGACATTTGTACCATTACATTTTAGAGGGATTTAGGTAAACCATTTCAAATGAAAGATGTTACACATGTTCCAGGTCTGAAGAAAAATTTGGTCTCAGTCGCAATGCTGGAGAACATAGGCTATGACGTTGTTTTCAACGATGGAAAATATTTCTTGCGACATAAAACAATGGTTCAAGCCAAGAGGATAGGGATTCAAGTTAAGAATCTCTACAAGGTGGAGGTAGATGGCCGTGCTGCCATGATGTGCAAGGCAGAAAAAGTGGTGAGACGGTATGAGTGAAAATTATGGCACAGGCGATTGGGCCATCTTCGTCATGGAGCTTTGAAAGTCATGCAAAAAATATCTACTGAACTTCCAATGGGAACACTTGCTCTGTTAGATCAGTGCAAGGGTTGCACCATGGGGAAGTATGTAAAGTCCACCTTTCATGAGAAGGAGAACTGTGCTTCTAGGATCCTTGAGAGAGTTCACACAAATGTGTGTGGACCATTCTCAGTTGCTTGAACATCAAAACATAAGTACTATGTTATTTTTGTTGATGATTTTTCTCGTAAATGTTGGATCTTCTTCATGCAGAAGAAATATCAAACATTCTCAAGGTTTTGTGAGTTTAAGGCATTGGTGGGGAAATAATCGGGGAAGCAAGTGAAGGCTCTGAGGAGTGATAATGGTGGAGAATACATCTCTAACAAATTCAATAACTTCTGCAGAAAAGAAGGAATTCGAAGAGAACTCATAGCGCCTCATAACCCATAAAAAAATGGGGTCACAGAGGGGAAGAATATAAAAATCATGGGTGCAACACAAGCGAAGTTACATGATCAGGGCCTACCAATGCATTTGTGGGTGGAAGCATGCAACACTGCGGTTTATGTGCAAAATTTTTGTCCTCATAGAGTACATGGCATGAGTACACCTGAAGAAGATTTCACTGGTAAGAAACTGGATGTTTCACACTTTAAGATTTTTGGCTCATCTCTTTATGTGCATGTGACCAAGGATGCTAAGAAGAAGCTGGAGCTGACTACTGAACTTGGGATTTTTGTGGGGTACAGAGAAACACCCCATAATTATCATGTGTATTTTCGAAACAGTCGAATGAATGTGGTGCGACGAGATATAAAATTTGATGATGGGAAAGCCATGTGGGTGTCACTTGAAAGGGAGTTGTACTTTCATGCGAAGGAGGAACTGTTGGTCCCCAAAGATGAGTCTCTAGATGTGGATCAACCATAGGAGGAGGTTCATGGAGTGGAGCAGTCCACTCACGCAGAGCGAAACATCAGAACAAGGAGAAGGCGTACCACAGAAGCTGATTGACTGAGACTTGATGCTGCATAGAATTTAGGAGTCCCTACTTCACATCACAGACAAAGAAAGTCTTCTAACCGATTTCCATGATACATGGTTCTCAGGAGAAAATGTATTATGACTGAACCGTCCTCCTTTCAGGAAGCAGTGTAGGAGCCCACATGGGTAGATGCAATGGTGGAGGAGTATGACTCCATTGTCATAAACAATGGTTGGGAAATTGTTCCAAGGTCGGTTGATAAATTAGTGGTAGGTTCGAGATGGATATATAAGGTAAAGCAAGATGTTGATAGGAGTGTTGAGAAATACAAGGCCAAATTTGTGGCCCAGGGCTTCTCACATATCGAGGGGATAGATTATGAAGAGACCTTTGCACCCGCTACAAGGTATTCTTCCATACATACCATCCTTGCTCTCTCACCGCAAATGTGCTGGCGCATTCATCAAATGGATGTGAAGACTGTGTTTCTCAATGGGATCATTGAGGAAGAGGTGTACATAGATCAACCTGAAGGTTTTGAGATATTCAACAACGAGTCACATGTGTGCCAACTCAAAAGAGTGTTGTATGGGTTGAAGCAAGCACCCCGTGCTTGGTACACTTAGATAGACAACTATTTCACTGGACTGGGCTTCACCAAAAGTGAAGTAGATGAAAACCTATACCAAATTGTGGTGGAGGGTAAGATTTTAATAATTATTCTTTATGTTGATGATTTAATATTGACTAGTGATGAGAAGCTGATACACTCATGTAAGGAGGATCTTGCAAAGGAGTTCGAGATGAAGAATATGGGCCTCCATCATTATTTCCTCAGATTGGAAATATGGCAGTGAGATGGCGAATTTTTTTTGTCTCAAGGAAAGTATGCAAGGGAGATACTGGGTAAGTTTCACATGGAGGTATGCAAACCCATGGATACTCCTCTTCCAGAAAACTGGAGCAAAGAGGTTGATACTTCTAGATAGGTAGTGGATGCTATTGTCTATCGGCAGTTAGTGGGTTCGCTAATGTATCTAGTGAACACAAGACCAAACATTTTCTATGCGGTTAACCAACTATTCAAGCTATGGTTAAGCCTGCCAAGCTCTTTTGGAAGATGGGAAAGCATTTCCTGAGATACCTGAGGGGCACATTAGAGTATGGCTTATGGTTTAGACAGATGGATGAGGTGAAGTTGCATGGCTTCATGGATGCAGATTGGGTAGGCAGCCCATCGGACATAAAAAATCACATCAGGGGGGATCTTTAGCATTGGATCTACAATTGTTTCTTGGTACACCAGGAAGCAGAGATCCGTGGCACTCAGTTCAGCGGAAGAGGAATACATGGCAGCGAGTCAAGCTACATGTGAGGCTATATGGATGAGAAAGATCTTGGTTGGTTTGTTTGGTTGTCATTTAGATCCAACAATGATTCATTTTGATAATCAAAGTTGCATTAAGCTCTCGATTAATGTTTTGTTTCATGATCTATCTAAGCATATAGATATCTGGTACCATCATCTTAGATATTTTGTGCAGAGGAATATCACGTTGCTTCTGTACATTCCTACAAAGGATCACGATGTAGTTATTCTAACGAAGGCACTCACCAGGAGAAAATTCGAATACCATAGAAATAGGATCGGGGTGAAGGATAATCCCTTTCTTGTTGAGAGGGAGTGTTGAGATTCAATAAGAAGATCCTAGTGAAAATTATGCACCTACACTAGGATGGAGCCTCAAGCTATTTTTAGGTGGATTTCTATTTATATATGCATGAGAAAATTCTATTTATAGATGAGGTATCTTTATAGATGTATGTGCAAGTTCTATTTATAGATTGAATGTCTATTTATAGATGCATGTCAGTTATTATTATCCCTTAATATTAGTTTGAAAATAAACAATAATCTATTCTCAATGAGCACTTGGAATACTTAACTAAAGTGGAAAATCAGTTAGCTATAGGAATTTCGAGTTGAGTGGTTGGTTGGTGGGACATGCAAGTGGACTTAGTTGTAACTGAGTGATTCGAAGTTGTAACAGAGTTGGAAGTGCAGTTATAAGAGTTGTAAAGTAGTTTAACTTAGTTGTGCTATTTGTAACTAAAGATACACTAGTGAGAGATCAAGTGAATTAATTATTAATTAATTCACAATCAGTGGCCTCACATGCAACTGAAGGTTTACTACTATTAACTGCATGCATGTCAGATCCAGTGGAGACCCAGTTGAGATGTAGGTGAAAGGGACAGTTGACTATCAGTTGTGACATTATCGGTTTTAATCATGAAACCACACACACATTGGATGTGCCCATGATGATTTCACAGTCAAGGCAAGCAGGACTCCATTTGTTTAGGGATTGCTATCAGCTGGGATTGCACAATGGAGGCAGGCTGTCTGGAGACAGTAAATTGGCTAAGGAATTTTCCAATTTTTGTATGACAGTGTGTGATAGTTAGCTATTGTACTGAAAGCTCTTGGATTGGAGCTTTGTATGTAATTTTTTCATTATCCATGATATAATACATAATAAAATATAGTGGGGTTTTTAGCTGTAAGCTTTCCCCAGTAAATTATTTGTGTTATTCCCGGATGCGGGTGACAGAACTGACAAGAATGACAATCATTTATCACACACCCCGAAGGACGAAGATCCTTTGCATAGAGCCTCACCTATCGTGGATCCTCAAATGTTTAGCCATCTACGTGAGACTAACAGAAGAAGGTATGATGATGAGATGATGGGAACTACGTCACCATGTCCATGGAACCCTTCTGCATCCATTACCTTAAATTATTATTATGATTAATCTGTATATTAGTCATCCCCCTTCCCTCAAGCATGCTCAGGAGATTGATTATGGAACACAACTATGTGTGAGGCACACTCATCGCTATCCTCCTCGCACATGTCCAGCCCCTTTAAAAGGATGAGCTCTCAACCCCAAGCAACACACATCATTTTCCATCTGCCTTTTGTTTTCTTAACTTTGCTCTGGCTCTCCAACATTTTCAGAAGGCCGCATAGCCCTATTCTCAGTGTTGCACTACACAGTCCCCTTTGGGTTGTGACATCCCATTCTGTGCACATCTTTCCCAGCCCTTACGACCCCCTGATACCTAGCGTTGTTTGTCCCTCTGCTGCTTCTCCCTCCCTTGACTTTCCCCCTCCGCATCATTCTAAAATGGGCCCTAGATTATGCCAGAGAATCGTCCAAGGTGGCCAGAGAGGGGCTCTCCCAGGTCGTTATCACCATGGCCAGGACAATCGATTGAGTCAATGGAAGGCTCCTCCTCTGGAATCTTTTCGTGACATATCCTTGACCCCGAGCAGGAGGAAGAAACCCCTAAGAAATCTGCGCAGAGAGGCAGGCACGGCCCGCAGAAGTCCACCATTACGCACCAGGCACACCCCCAGCCTTGCAAGACTGACATGTTGCCGGTGCAGGAGAAGGAAGATGATGATTCAGATGTCTGGGTGATGGATTCCGATGACAACTGGATGTATGTCCTTGAAAGAGTAGACCCAGAGCCCCCCATCCTGTGCGCACTGGTTGACAAACCCAGGCGTTCAGGGGTAAACTGGGAGGAAGCATCTACGCAGGAACCTGCTTGCCCCATTGAGGAGGAGATCCCCAATAGTGATGATGAATATGAAGATTGAGGCCTACGCAGCTGTACAACTCTTCCATGCATTTTTTCAAGCATGCCACCATCAGTGTTTTTTTGCTTCTGCTTATTTAGTGATACTTAGACACGTCAACTCTACTACGCATATTGTAATCTTTTGTCTTAAGTTTGGTTTGGGCTATTTCCTCCTCTGAGGCAGCCCCGAACCTGTGTAACTAAGGCTGGGATTGGCTAAGTGCAGCTTGCCACCCCAGCCTGTAGCATATGTAACATTTCTTTTTCGAATTAATAGAATAACCTAACTTACAAAAAAAAAATTATCTGTGTTATGTGTGATTGCTTTTTCTTCATGATATTGTCATTGGCAATTGTGTTTCAAATTACGCAATGATTTTGTAGAAGAGATTCTATATTTAAGAGTATCATATTATTGTTAGATCAGGAGAATCCAGGAAATACATATTTTGTATTAAATTTCTACATTATGTAGTTGTTATTTTAGATTTTTATTCTTGTTTTTCAAGGTGTCATTTTCTTCAACCATTGTTTGTTTACTATGTTCTATTTCTTGAATTTTACCTTTCATTTCTTGGAGTTCAACTTCGAGTGTGGTTATTTTATTTTCTAATTATTTGTGGTTGTTATCAATAATTTCTGTTAGTTCTAGTTTAAAATTATTTTCTTGTTCTTCTCTTCACCTTTATAAAGACTCAGTGTACTCATAGAGACTATCTAATGTAATTTTACTTGGTCTACCTTTGCTAGAGGGGGGCTTGGAAATATGAGGGAAAGTATTCATAGTGTGATAAAAAAAAACTTAACATGAGGAGGGTAAGTGAGAACGTGTGCACCTGTAAAGCAGAACCAATGTGAGGTTGTCACCGTCTTGGAGGTTGAGTCTTTGGCAGATATAAATATTTCTCCTTAGAAGTTGTATCGTTGGAAGAGATATTTTTCTTCTTTCCAAAAATATTTTTCTCTTTTTGATGCCCTTCCCATGCCAAAAACCCTAACCCAGGAAGCTATCTTCAATGTATACTGGATGGCGTAGTCCTGGAGAAAACCCCTCACAAGCTTTCCCTCAAATTTGAACCGCAGACCCACTCACTCGCACAAAATTTCTCTGGTCTTCTTGACGGTGCTCGTAAGAGCCAAGCATGCACTAAAATAACTTACCACATCGTTCATCTATAAGCCAAGGTTTAAATTTACTCTGTTCAGACATCCGCGTGCATCAAAAAAGTTAAAAGTAGCTTAGGGCATCCACCTATAACATCGTAGGGCTGAAAAGCAGTCCAGTTTGGTTCACATGCAGCGTGCATTCAATATATTTATTTTCATAAAATATACTTTGAATATTTGGCTATTCAATTTTCTTCTATAAAATTTTTTCAATCTTTATTATGATTATACCTACATATATTTATTTTAATTTTTGATCTACCAAGTGTCATGAGAAATCAAATCTATCAATATGCATATTGTCAAATCATATTAAACATTAAAGGAATTACAAATCTCATTCATATCCTGAATTAAAATCTATTATATGGAATAAGAATGATTTCACTCTTTCTCTCTATATTTTTTATGTTAAAATTTTTTATTCAACACATATATTGAAATATTGGATTTATATTCCACATTTAAAAATACTCAACATGTATATCAAAATATTTGATTTAGTTTCCACATTAAACTTTTTTATATATTTTTAAATGTTACACATCAACTCCATATTAAGAATGGAATAAATTATACATGTCCTTCACAATGGAAAATGAAAAGCACCTCTCAACACAATTATTATTTTATTATGTCTCTCATATATATAATTGAGCAAAACCATAATAAATATCTATTCACTTAATTTTATTCTTCATCACCTAAATGATTGTAACATTTATTACTTTATTATTGTTTGCTTATATGCACCTTTATTACGCTTCTTCATTATACATTTGATTGCTTGCCTTACTCATTTTACTTCCCATTTATATTGATTATTTTTCAATTATCATTATATTCATGTGGTTGATGATTTAATTTCTTGACCTATCATTGTTCTTATATATATATAACGAATCCTTATGTTTATATTATTGATTTTTATATTTTTCTAAATCTTATATAAGATTTTAGTCAGAAAGGGAGTTCAGTTAGTAATGCTTATGAAAATAAAGTATTATGTATTATAAGATTTCAGGTTCAAATCCCTTGAGCTTACTTATGGGTTGTGTGCTGGAGGTAGCGTAGTTCACTTAGGGATTATGTGGTAGAAGTCGAAATCAACTCCATGTCACACAAGTATGAAACTAGCCTAATTATTGATTCCTCCAATATAAATAAATAAATAATAATGTAGGCCACTATATAATATAATATGATATATGTATATTAACAATCAACTTTTTTTAGCTCAACAATATATCTATATAACCGGTTTGGTAGTGTCAATTCAAGAATGTGGAGTACACATCTCTCTCCCAACTCTCAATGTTGGGTGACCTTTAGTTTTTTTAGATAATTTCTATATAACCACTATCTATATAACTTGGATACATTTAGAAACTCTAGTTTACTATGGATCTCCCTTAATTCCCGTCAAATATAATTCAAAACTTTTCACTTCTTCTCAAAGTTATCATAAAATTCCATAATCAATAATCACAGAAATTAGTGTAGAAAGTAGTACGACTGTAACATGAGAGATAACACGAAGTTATATTATTGTATTTTATATTTTTCTTAATGTTGGACAAGATATTACGAATGGAAATGTAGATTCATTAATAATCCATACACTACATAATACCACATGATATATGTACATTAACAATCAAATTTTATTGCTCAACAATATAGTTGACTAACAAGTTCAGTAGCGTCAATCCTCAACAATGTGTAGCACACATCTCCACCTTGCAATTTCTCTCGCAACTCCCAATGTTGAGAGATATTCAATTTCTTTATACAAGTTCTATATAAAAACTATCTATAACGTTTGGATACCTTAAAAAGTTCTAGTTACTATAGATCTCCCTTAATTCCCTCTAAAATAAAATTCAAAACTTTTCACTTCTTCTAAAAGCCATCATAGAAATCCATGACCAAATAATCATATAAATTATTGTAGAAAGTATTAGGGCTGTAGCATGAGAGATAACACAGAAAATAAAAACCATACAAAGAATATTATGAAGTTTACTTGATTTTTCCCTAGATATATCATAACTGCTACGTGCAAGGATTGCTATCGCTTGCCTACTTTTTTTGTGGTGGTTTATCACTATTTCCTGAGTCAAAATGAAGGATCACTACAAATATTGATTATACACTCCAATTTCCATGGCATATACGGATCGGAAAAGGTTACATTTTCACTTACAACAGTTTCAAAAACCTACTCGTTTAGGGGGCGAGGGGGTGAGGGTGAGCCAGCCGAACTCTTGACTAAAAGGAGAGGCCCGGTAGGGACTCACTCATTGTAGAGGAATACTTATTAGGGAATTTCTAATGAGTTGAAAGGTTATGAGATGTGTGTAGTTATTTAGTTCACCTAATGTGGTGATGTCCGTAAAATTGGAGGTCTCTCCAACCACTATCATATTTATTCCCTTGTATCTAAACCATGGTAGAATGGAAAATGTAAAAAGTATTTGTTGACCAATATTAGTTACCCCCCCAAGTTCCAAAATCAATTAATCTACCTAGATTTTTCTGCAGGTGATTGCATTAGGCTCAGTGTTACACAACATTTTGTCACTGTCCCTGCAATCCCCAACTCGCACATTGGAGGGTCATTTCTCTGACCAATGAGCAGTTTCATGCTTTTCAAATACCATCCTCGCATCCATTTTGATGAAAGAAACATTCTTCTTGTTGACAATTCCCTAAGCAGAGCTGTAAAAATCCCTATTTTTTCCTTGACACGAGTAGCCAGTTACACCCTCGCACCGACAAGGAAATTTAACACTGAGCCCGCGCCAGTTGGTGCTCTGTGCTAGTTAGACACCTGCACCAAGTTGTTTATGGAATGTTTTTTAAAAATATAGGCAGAGGTTTGTTGTGTGGATTAATCTGTCTTGCGGACAAGACCGATCTCCCTAGTACTAAAAGTATCTAGCAACAAACATCCAAACATACTAATCTTTCTCTAAGCATATAAGGTTTACAAAAGGCTCTATAGAGGCGTAAAAGACTTACCGTTTGTCCAGTGCTTGTTTGAAGTCGTTGTTGTCCCTCGCATGCTTGAAGGAGTTTTCCTTGTAAACTTGCAGTCACAAACAAGCAAAATATTACATAGCACTTGTATAGAAATCATCATAAACCATGCTTATCATAGTGATCAAGGAATCTATGAAATAAACCATTGATTGAAAGCTTATTGAGAAAAATGAATATATTTGTATTAATTTCAAAAGAAGAAAATCCTTACAACCTGAGCCTTGATGTTGCACAGGACTTTCCGGGGTCCGAAGCAGGAGTCTCCTTTACTTTTACAAGTTCTACACTCCTCCAACCAAGACAAATAGAGGTATGTAATATCTCCTCACAAAAGTCTTAGTTAACTGAGTCTAAATCTCAACAACACTTAACTTCAAATATTCTAAAAGCTTGAACTCCCTTTGAGGCTACCCAATGCCTCTTTTTATAGTAGACAAGAGGAGGTTTTCTGTTCCAAGCATGAAGGGATAGAATCCTCCTTCAAAGGGATAAGCTCCTCACATCAAGGGGTTAGCTCCATAAGGTAAGGGATTCATGCACCTTACAAGAGCGGTTCTGCCACCGCAAAATCCATTCTAGAAGCTTCCAAAATTTACTTTAATTGAGCTTTTTGGGATTTTACTTGCGCCTTTTTAATATTACAGGGGTCCGCACCTATAATAAAGATAAAGTGTGTTCAGAAACACAGGCAAGCTGAACATTGGGTGCAGGACCGCAGGCAATATAGCCAGAAAGTGCGATACCAAAGTTTAGGAGACTTTTAGGAACTTTTTCTGATTTTGAAGGCTTGACATGAGGAACTGATATGTTAGACTTGCAAAAGGGAGAAGTATGAGTAATAATGAGCTCATACACATGGCAGAATGTCAGGATGACAATTTTCAGTGTAACAGATTGCCCCCTAAAGTGCAAAGTCTGGAATAGATGATGCTGAAGTCTGTCATATATGAAGAGTGCAGTACTTTATCATTTCAAGGATCATCCCGTGGTCACCCCAGTCAGCACCTGTAAAAACATTCAATGCAAAATATATATGTATACATATCATCACTGAGGTAGGCATTCCCATACTCAGATTAAACTAACTAAAAACTGATTCAACTGTTCTGATACAGGAATGATTTTGAGTACATCACAGTATAGACATGTGTAGACACAGTATGGATGCAACCATCTGTTTATAAATAGTCTACTGTATAAATGATAACAAAATTCCTCGCAGCCTGGATGGTAGAAACTAGATCCAGGGTCTTGATTTCCGCATCTCGAACTAGTACGATTCTATCCATGCGATTAAATGTGTTGAAGTCGAACATGGTAGAACCCACTTGATTACCAGTCAATGATGTGAACTGTTAACAAGTGTGAGAGAAACCACCAGTAATGTCAATGGCTCTCAAAGTACTCAGTACAATCCATGAAATGTGAATGAATGAGCTGAAGTCGAACATGTCACGGAATCATTCGATCGAAGGTCGATGATGCAACCTGTCGTCGAAGGCGAGAAACCTGCCATTGAGGCATGCAGATTTCAAGGTACTGATGATTTCTGGATCAACTTCCTAGATAATGTGCTGATGTCGATAGAAATTGATCTGTCGTAGGCAAGCCCACAACACAAAATCATAGATCAAGTTTTGAAAATATATTGGCAAGGACTGACTCAGGGATGGTCAAAATGGATGACAGATATTTTGCAGATGAATGGTTTATTTAAACTGTCCTCTTGAACACATAACGACACTGCAGATGGTTTGGTAACAATTGACCCAAAGCTAATACCCAGAAACCAGATGAAGACTTTCAAATGAGGTTCGATTGACTATTAGGCAAAGGATTTCCCAACCCAGGTGAATGAAAGTGTCGTGTTCAAGAGTGGTCGACTGAATTTTCGAAGAATCAAAATACAACAAATACACCCTTTTTCCTCTCTTTTCCCCCACCATTTCTGGCAAGTACCCCTTTATTTTTGACAAGCTTGAGGAGGATAACATTTGCTTGTTTATAAGCTCATCCTTCGGATGAGTCCAACTTAGTTTAAGATTCGAACCCTAAGAAGGAGTGGTTCGTTCCTGTTGAAAATTAAACAGGTCCTTTACTGTTAAATTTTAACGAGTCCAGTATAGGAGAAACTCAGTGTTTTTCATTTTTAGGGAGTCAGAAGAAAAAACGTAAGAAAACTCCATGGGGTTACTTTTTCGTAAATTTAGTCTCTCAGGCCCGAAAAAGGATAAAATAATGCGGGAGAGAACTCTATTGACCGTAATTAGTCAACGTATACCTTTTTCGTAAATAGTCCATTTCAGTCCGTAAAAGGGGTAAACTTATACTGAAGGGACGATCGTTCATTTACTTTAACGAGTTTGAACGATCAAGTACTCGGCGATATTTTCATATTTAGAGAGTCTGAAAAGGGCTTAAAAGAGGACTCCAATGTTTCTCTTTTTTGTGAATTTTGAAAGAGTCCGAAAAAGTGATAAAAGTATGCTCTTTGTTGAAAAATGATCAATTCTCCTGAAAAATCCATTTTCTGCACAAAAACTTGAAACATTACACATACCTGTTTAAAATGAGTAAAAATGCTTCAAAAATACCCTTTTTAAAGTGAAAAATAAATAAATTAAAAATTCATCTATTCGAAAAAAATTATAAAAAGGATTTTTTCAACTTCATTTTTACCGTTCAAGTTCGGAGTGAAAAGTAGAAGATTTGGGTAAAAAAGTTCCTGTGAAGATTCTGGAAAATCCGTCCGTCAAAATCGAGAACTGTCAGTCCCAGGTAATCCATGACCTATTAATCTTGCATTTCATCCATTTATAATTCATTCTAGGCTTTAAATTTCATTTTTAAGAAAAAAATATGGTTCAAAAAATCGCTCGCGGGGGTCCACAGGTGAGACACATGGTACCTGCGGACCCCGACTTTTTTCTACAAAGAAAAAATTCATGGGTCCGCACTTTCCTTTAAGAACGCGTGCATTCCTACGCACTGTTTACAAAGTTTAAGTGCGGTCCCCGTGCGTTTTAAATTTAAACTCAAATTTCTCTTTTGCCGCCCAAATTTTTTTAAATTAGATTATACTAATCTATCTTTTTATGCATTGTAGGATTAACAAGATGTTGATTTGGAGAGAACGTGAACACGAGGACGTGGATGACACCGCAATGCTCCATTTTACCACAATGCAGGTATTAAGAGCATGCGGTATATATAAATTCTGGGCCATCAAAGGCATGAGAGCACAGGTAGAGCTCCTGACATGGCTGGTAAACAGGTGGAACGTACAGGACCAGTGTTTCATTATCGGCGGACACCGGCTCGAAATCGAATTGGAGGACATTTATTTTCTGACTGGTTTTTCCAAAAGGGGTGAACAAATCTCCTTGTTTGGGACTAGGCCAGGTGGCCAGAGTGTCGCTAGTCTTCGGCAAGAATTCTGTAATAATGAAGCAGACCCCAAGGACAAACGGATTGACATAAAAACTATCATCCGTCCCGAGCTGAAAGTTATTGCATTTACTGTTACCAGACTGTGCGGGAGTGCAGCATTGCATGTAGCTACTAGTTCTCAGATGCGCATTGCTGTGGACTGTTTTCGCGACACTATTTTCAACTGGTGTGACGCTGTGTTGGCTAACGTAAAAGGCCAACTAACTAGAAAAAAAATGGGAAACTGAATAACTTTGGATATGGATTCATCGTCGTCTCCTTTGCTCTAGAGAGGATTCCTATGCTAGCTCCACAGAGTATCCATGTTGATGCCGGTCGACCTAGAGAACCAAGGATGGTTCGTTGGTCTGCACTGATGGCCCGTCACGGTATTGAGGGCGCTGAGATTGTTCGATTTCCTTCATCATACTTCCGTTGGTTGGATCGCCAAATTTTTGTTGTTGAGGACTTTCCATATGCCAGGATAGATTTCCGCGGCGACCGGGAGATGACTCTCCCAGCAGGGGAATAGTGGGATGACTCAGGTAAAATCATTTTCAACAAATTCTAATTTCTAAGTTTTAATAATTTTTTTTTTTTTTTTCTTTTGATCGTCTTGTTAAATAATAACCAAAAAGTTTGTTGAATACAGATGTGGGCCCACGACGACCAGCCCATCTCCAACCCTATGAAAGAAAACAACCAGTTGCAGCCGCACCAGCTCCAGCAGGCCAATCAGCAGAAATCTTGACTGATTTAGAGCATCATCTAGAGCGTTTGACTCTAGATATTCCGGAGACAAACATAGATGACATTCCACTCAGATTGTAGAGATATGTGATTGGTGTTCCAGGACCTTTTAGGAGGTTCTGGCTCGGGCAGTGGTTTCCTATCATGATCACCATCAGTGATGGGATGATCATGTTGTAGACTCATATTTTTGGCTTTTTGTGTTATCACTTTGCCGATCATAAGGTGTTTCCAACCTATGATCGAAGACGATGTATATTTTTGAAAACACTTTTATCCTATGATATATCACTATTTTACCGGCTATCTGTATACATGTTATGGATGTTATTTGTCTTACTGTTTTGATTACTGCAAATGTCGATTTAACATACTAGAAGCAACTGCGTTTGCTAATGTATTTAAATGTCTTGGAATATGTTGATATTCAATGTAGTCAAATTCACGTTCCAAGAGATAAACTCTCAAAAATAACCGTAACAACACTGGATTTCTAATGGCATAAACTCTGTTAAGCTGTAATACAACAAGTTCAGAATCCAACCTCACAATCAAACTCCGAATCCCAAATGATATGGACTCAGACAATAACTCAATCACTGCACTATACTCGGCAATGTTATTCATTGTTTGACCAAGGCTTACCCCATGCATGGAAACTAACTTGTCAGAGGGTGAATAGATAACCCAAGCTGCGGAAGAGATGTTCCGTGTACTACGACAAGCACCATCAGCAAAACCAATGTAGGTTTGAAGAGACGTCGACATCTGCAATATCAAGAGTAAAACTCAGATAAACAGGAATAGTGATAAAACACACTTCTAAACTAGGCACACCTTTCTAATCTAAGACACACCAGCAGTAAAGAAATCTAACCTAAAAAATATCTTCATACCAAGTTTAATCATAATATCGCTTCAGATATAGCCCATTTCTGGGTTTATCTAAAGGGATACCATCAAAATCTATCAGCTCATAGGCCCCTTTTGCCAGCTTTCGCTTAACAATGAAAGGACCATGCCACATGGGCACGAATTTTCCGGCTCCTAGTTTATCGTTGGCTTGATCATAAACTAAGACTAGGTCTCCTTCTGAAAAATTTCGAGGGGTAACACTTCTATCATACTGAGCTTTAACTCTTTTGACATGAGCCTCATTTGCTATTGCAGCGTTTCTCCTCTTCAGACGTAGCTGGAAGTAATTATATGGCTAATTTCAAAGATGGAATTTCGCATTCAATCGGCAACACAACTTCCAGACCGTAAATGAGTTGAAAGGGAGTGAAACCAGTTGATGTTTTGACTGAAGTTCGATATGCCCAAAGTGCTGAAAATAACATGGAATGCCAATTCGTTTTGTGAATACCAATAATTCGTTTGATCATGGAGACTATAACTTTATTTATGGCTTCGACCAGACCATTGGCTTGCGGATAATATGGAGTGGAACTATCGTGGTGCAAGCCAAGTTGTTCTGTCAATTCAGTCATCATGACATTCCGAAAATGGCTTCCATGATCAGTAATAATGGCTTGAGGAACACCGAACCTCGCAATTATGTGATTAAACACGAAATTTGCAGAAGTCTTGCCGTCAGCTGAAAATGTAGGGGCATCGCCTCTGCCCACTTAGTAAAATAATCTACTGCTAAGATAATATATGCATGCCCCCCGGCCGAGTGAGGGTTACATGTAATAAAATCAATACCCCATTTTGCGAAAGGACCAACATCAATTATGGGATGAAGAGGAGCGGGTGGCGCGCGCATCTTACGATCGAACAGTTGACAATTGTGACATTTCCGGACTGCATAAATACAATCTTTGAATAACGACGGCCAGAAATAACCAGCGCGCAATATCTTTTGGGCTGTGGCATACCCAGACATATGACTGCCACATGCTCCAGAATGGCAGTCATTTAGAACCTTTTCAGCTTCTTCATGAATAAGACAGCGTCGGAAAATAGAATCCGCTCCCCGACGATAAAGTGTATCACCAATAATATTATACTGTTGGGATTGGAAACGTATTTTCCGTCGCTGAGATCGCGAAATTTCAGGCCGAAAAGATTGGGTTTGCAGATAAACGATAATATCTCCATACCATGGATCAAGAGTACTGATAAGAAACATAGATTCATCCGCAATGGGTTGCTCTGCCACAGTTTCAGTATCAGTAGAGGGGAAATCACACATTAGTTCCGCAAAAACCAAGGATTTCTTCGCCTTGGATTTTTCCAATTCCAAGTCGAATTCCTGCAGGATGACTATCCATTTGGAATACTTTCCCCCTAGCAACTTTTTGGTCAAAATGTACATCATAGGGTTGCAATCAGAAATTACCGTAGTTTTGCGTAACAATATGTAATGTCTAAATCGTTGGACAGCTTGGACAGCCGCCAAGGCCAATTTCTCCACATGCGTATACTTAATCTCAGTCGGATGCAGATTTCGACTAAGATAGTAAATCACATGTTCAGTATGAGATTCGTCTTTCTGAACTAACACCATCCCAATGGTGGAATGAGAAGCAGCGAGGTACAAAATGTAATCCTGGTTGTAGTTGGGAGGATGCAATAACGGTGCATGGGTTAATGCGTGTTTAAGTGCATCAAAAGATCGATCAGCGATCTCATCCCAAAAGAATGGAATGTTCTGTTTCAGCAACTGGGTAAAACCTTTTGTAAGCTCGGCGTAGTTAGGAATAAATCGACGTAAAAAGTTTGCTTTCCCCTGCAAACTTTGGAGTTCGCGTAAAGTCGAAGGAGGAGGTAATTTGACAATAGCCTCGACTTTCGATGGATCGACGCGAATACCTTATTTCGAGACAACAAATCCCAGTAAACGACCTGAATCAACACAAAAAACACATTTGTGTGGATTTAGCCGAATTCGATAATGCCGACATCTCATAAAGATAGCACGTAAATGTGTAAGATGGTCAGCCCTGCGTGATGAATGAGCAGGTAAATCATCGAGATACGGTTGCACAATGTGCTTAATGTTATGAAACGCATAAGACATTGCCCGTTGAAAAGTTGCTCTAGCGTTCTTTAATCCAAAGGGTAATTTGCAGTAAGAAAATGTCCCCCGCGGACAAATAAAAGATGTTTTTGTCTGATCGGAAGGGAGTATGTTTATTTGATTATACCCTGAAAAGCCGTCCATAAAGGAAAACATTTCACTGCCGGCACAATCATCGATTATTTGATCGATATAGGGAGTTGGATAATTGTCTTTAGGACAAGCTCGATTGATATCCCTATAATCGATACATACTCGTATCGTTCCTTGCTTTTTAGTTGTTAGCGCTCGAATCTAACTTAGGCTGAAATAAGGTAAAACTCAAGGCAACATCAAACCAAGCTCAACCTCATAGCTAGCCCTGCGAGGACAGGAGAGGGCTCTCTCCGGGTCTATCTCGGCAAAAGATGTCCGATGGGCCTGAGATGACCACAAATGGATGTTGATTTTAGGCTAGTAAATAAATAGGCAAGAGGTATTTGATAAATGATTAGGTTTTCTGGGCTGTATGGGACCAAGGATAGCATGAGCAAAAAGATTTAATCAAAGGCATAGAGTATTTCATAAGGCGAGATAGGCATGAGGTTTTAGCAATCAAATTTAATTTAAATGGGGTGAAAAGAATCTTTAAGAAGACTGAAAAGGGCATTAACCAATGAATCCCTTCCAGGCAGAAGAAGACATACAAAGTCTGAACACTTCCTCAAGGCAGAGCAAGAAATGAATTCTACCTTTCTTACTGTAAAAGAATTCAGCTAAAAACGATTATGAATGAACTGTGAACATAACAAAAACATATGAAACATAAAGAAGAAACACATGCTAAACTCATACCGCAAGAATCTTACAAATCAGAGCTGCACCATTTAATTATTTCTCTGTCAAAACTGTACAGTGATAACGCAGGGTTTTTTCCTCCCACACTTTTCAGAACTCTCTCTTTTACAAAGGATTTATAATAATAAATAAGCTCAGAGGTGTGATAACAAACTGATGAAAAAATGGGGCGCTGTTTAAT
Organism: Pinus albicaulis; assembly: GCA_034641835.2. NCBI lineage: Eukaryota > Viridiplantae > Streptophyta > Pinopsida > Pinales > Pinaceae > Pinus > Pinus albicaulis. The sequence goes on along the minus strand of CM076577.1, from coordinate 227,362,042 downwards.
CACTATTAACAAACAAAAACAAAGAGCCAATCATCTATTCTGAAGGGAGCAGCGTTCAACATGAAATCTGTTGATGACTGATGAAGAGGTGGCATCTGTAGGTGTAAATCCCCTTAAATCGTAACTAAAGTAAAAAATAGGCTTTCGTTCCTATTTTTCTGCTATTATCATCCACATGAGAACTTCGACTCGAATTGCTCTGTTTGCCAAGGTTCTTCAAATATGAATCAAGTTGACCTGATGCCGCTAGTACGAGGCCCAAGAAGACTGCAGATGCTTTTCCTGGTCTTGAAATGTATTGTAATTTTCGAAAACATGCTCATGTCGAAGCATTCTTGGAAAATCAATAAAATTCCGTCTCTTTTTATCTCTCAATTTCAAGCATTCAAAATAACAACACCCATTTTCGTAAGAATTGCTGGAGTCCAACTGACACGCTTTTTGAGCTTCATGGTGGAATTTTCTTCAAACTGATTTCATGAATTAGTAAACCCTCTAAATTTAGAATGAACTGCAACACGCAAAGTTCCCATAGGGTGACCCTCTTCCACGAGCTCTTTTAGGATTATTTTCTCAAAAGCATTCGTGCTGAATTACTGCACCCCATGTATGAATCTGGCCCATACCAAACAGTCAAATCTGGTATCTGAGCAAAGGCCTGCAACACTGTATGAACCACATTAGAGGATGTGCAGGTAATTGTAGGCACAAGTTCATGGGACTGGGCTTTTATTTGTAGAGAAGTGTTGATATAGATCACATGTAAAGAAGGATGAGATCTTGTGGCCGCCTCCAGAAACTGCAGATATTTGGGACTTGCTGCAGCTTCGGCCAATGAACAACCAATCTTTTCAGTGGCCATCCTATAAACCCCAACCTCTCCGAAGCCAAATTGATCCAGGATAGCACAAACATTTTCGGACATGAAATCAACACCTAGGACGGTGATAAACTTACATCCAGATTCTGACATTTTCACAACCCTGTTAGCCATCACCAATGAATCAGAAATGTGAATATGTGGCCACTGCTGTTTGGAAGCTACCAAAACACCCTGCACCTCTGGATCCATGTAAAAGTGTGCCACCACTCCGATTTGTTTTTCCTTCAATACATCAACAAACTCCGCAACCTTGGATACATCAGGTGACAAGTATCTTGCCTGCGCTTCTGAAAAAGTCCCCTGTGCACTGATTCCTTCCACAGTTATCAGTAAGGACGGGAAAGGATCAACAGGAAGCTTTAAAACCACCGATACACTTGATTAAACAGAATTCTAATTTTGAAGAAGCTCCACTTAGCTATGACATACACAAGTTATGGGAGCGAGTCTCCATCTATCAATGGACTATTTAACTTTGCCCAGAGGAGATGAATGACTATAAAGATGAAAGGGTTCTAAATTACCAATTTAACTGCAGACTATATGAGCCACTAGAAGGGTGAAAAATACATAACTAAGTCCCCAATCTCCAGTTAAAATGCTTCAATTTCTGCTTCTGCTGCTGCATGGGCATGGGTCATGTACATGCATCTGTAGGTGTCACCGAATATATGAGCAGTGAGAACGTGAACGTTGTGCTATCTCTAGAGTATTAAATATCGTGGCGAGCTGTCCTGGCCTACGTGCACTGCATATTCCAATCTGAGCATCTTCACCACAAATGCTGAGCACAACATTTGGGGATGACCAGGTTTTTAAAGTATGATCAATCGAAGATGATATTGAATGAGAAGCTCGTCTCCAGTTATCAACAACTGGTTCCGTGGAGTCCTGCAGTTCGAATGATCTGACTTCCTTCGTGGCAGCAGATTGAGTCGATTTGATTTTTTGTAGAACAACTGTCAAAAATATAGTGTTATGACCCTGTGCGCTGCGCGCACACCCAGTGCGCCGCGTGCAATGGGTGCGCCGCGCCCTTAGCAATTTACACTGTGTAAAATTCCTCTACGCGCCGCGTCACGCCTATGCGCCGCGCCTATGACCAATGCGTCGCGTGCAAATTAACACACACAGTTTGTCTTCAAAATCACCGCTGTGCCCTTCCAAAGCTCAAGTTAGCTTTCACATAATCTCTTTTCGGCATTTATAAGAAAAAAAATATCTATATCAAGTCATGACTTCGACTTTCTCTTAGTAAAGACCCATTTTTTATAATGTTTCACATTGACACCTTTTCACATTTTAATATAACTCAATTTCCTTTTTGATTTAAACTTGGAAATAATGGCCTTTCTTGGTTGATTTTTTGCAGGAATAAGTGGCGTTGGACCTCGGCAAAGGATCCAGAGAGGTTGCTTGTGAACATTTTCAGCTGAGAAACTTTGAATAATTACCTATTTAAAAACACATTTTGACGATTTCTTCTTCAAAACAGGGTTTTGAAGAAGAATCAATCTCGCATTATTGACGATGACAATCCTGAAATGAAAACTTATTGAAGCTCCCTTCTGGCCTGCAGGTGTTATTGAACATTTTGAGAACGACAATTTGCGAACCCTAGACCTAATGACCAAGTTTGACTCTTTTCTTATCAAGCGAAAAAAACAAGACTGTAAATGACTTCATTACTGATGAATGAGCGGAATGAGACATCTGAACATGAAATGCAATAAGAGAAATGATCTCCGACGGAGGACTGACAAGACCGAGTCTAACATTCGCTCCAATGGGGATGGCAGCTGTAATTCCTTGGAGGTGCCAAGAAAAGCAGATATTTGGGAGAGCAGACAGTGCCTTCATCCATTGGGCTATGGAGTCAAAACATTGAAATCTGACATTACGCAGACTGACTTTGACTAAGACTGAAAAACCATAATAAAACCCAACTGATTTAAAACATGATTGAAAAACAATTTACAAACTGGAAAGATGCTCAGAATTGAGGTTATTTACCTACTCTAATTTTTCTTTTCACCACCCGATCAAGTGTAATGGAACAACCAATGCAACCATGTAAGCATTCCAGCTGCTGTTTCATTTCTCCGCAAGTGCTCACTTGTGAACAACAAGAAATAAATATTGAAAGGCAACTCCCGTGAAAACTTGTAAACAAGTTGACCACTGATAAACTTGCAAAGCATGAATTGACTGGATGACTTCAAGAATTTTGTGAAAGGATCTTCATAAACATATCTACTCATTTCCATTAACATATTACTTCTCTGATCCAGGTAATCTTCATAGCTTGATCTTAAAATTTTCCTAACATCTGTGCTGTCTTTCTTTGGTGGTTGCAGCAAACTGTCAAAAGGATCCTGAAATTTGTGAATAACCAAACTCTGTTGCTGATGCCAAGCAGAACACAAGTCCCTTTTATCAATCTCCTCATATGACTGCAAACTTTGATATGGGCTTCATGATGAAACATGAGATGAACAAAACATTGAAGTAGGCTGCCGAATAAGATCATTATCAACATTCGCTTCTGACACATGGTTAGCCAATGGAGAAGAATTTTTACAGCAAACATCATCCAATACTCGAGCAATAGGATCATCAAAAACTTGAGAAGACTGCTGCTATTTATCCATTGAAATTGTATAACATTCTACCGGATGTTCATCTTTTTCTCTAAATACATTATGAAAATTCTGCTTTATAAACTGAAATGATTCGAAACAAAAGGGTACCGAATCTTCTTGTATCATTAAATCCTGTACTTCAGCTCCCATACCTTCATCTGTAATCTGATCTTCAATTGTGTTTGATGGCTGCAAATCCGGAGCTAGGGAGGATTTCTCATTAACAACTTGCTCAAGAATTTCGATATTCGTCTCATCCTCAACATCAAAACTGAAAGATTGTTGATTTCCTACAGGCTGCTCCTTTGAAGATTTACTGTGTAATTTATCTTTCAAAAGCTGAAATGATTCAAAACAGAAAGGTACGGAATCATCTTGAATCATTAAATCATGTGTGCCAGCTTCCGAGTCTTCATCTGAAACTTGACAATCAATGACTTTCGAGGGCTGCAAATCTGAATATGAGAAATTTTCATTGCCCTCAAGATGGTCTGGATCGAGACTTGTTGACAGTTGATTTCTGATTGCATGGAAGTTGTCTCTGATGAACTGAAATGAATCAAAACAAAAAGGCAAAGATCCTTCACCTACTTCAAAATTTGCTGTACTTTCCTCTTCATTGCCATAGCTGATATGTATCGTGTGATCACTGTACTTGAGCTGCTGAAAGTGACCGTCCTCTGAAAAATCAGCTGCTGATTTGTCTGCAAGATTAGCTTCTTTTTGGAGAACATAATCATCATCATAATGATCAAACTGAGGCAATTCATTGGTATAAAACACATCATCAAACATACATATCATATCAACATCTCTCTCCTCTTCTCAATGATCTATAAAAAAATCACTATGACAACTGGGATAAGAAACAAAATGTTTTGGATCAGCCATTTTTTCTTCATTTTCATTCCTGGTAGCGATTTTCTGCATCATCTCTTCTACTGCATTTACCAAAAGATCAAGATTTTCCTCTGAAGATGTCGATTTCTCTGGACCTATGTTTTTCATCTCTTCTTCTTTCAGCCTCACTCTTTTGATCAGCAAATGAGACTCTACATTTACTACAATGTTCTGCATCTCGTGGAGTGTTGCAATATTCTTTTCTCTCAGCTGAAACTCCATTTCCGGATCAAAGGCACCCGGGTAGTGCAAGAGAGCTGATCTAGGAGAAAGTCTTATATCAGCTGGCATCAAAAAATATACTTGGTTAAATCTAGCAGAAAATTGTTGTACTGTCTCCCCTGGCATTCTTTTCAGCTGATTATACTCTTCTATAATCAACAAAAAGTTCTGTCCGATCATCCACCTGTCAAGGAAAACTGTGACGAACTGCTGGTAATCCAAGATGCTTGCATCAGGCAGTGCTTTGAACCAACTCTTTACTTGGCCTTGAAAAGAAAGAGCAAAAAGCCTAATACTAACATCTTCATCATCAACTTCAAAAAAGTCTAAGAAAGTTTCAACGTTCTGCACATGTTGCTCAGCGTTGACATTGTTACATTCACCATTAAATCTTGGTAGATATAGGTCATGATTTGCAGGGAAAACATGGAGAACAGAAGGTAAAACAAGAGGCTTATACCTATCTGGAATTACAAAAGGTGTAGGAGTATATACAAGAGCTACGGGATCAATTTCATTTTCTTTAGGCTCATCACTCAGAAGAGAGCCATCGCAAGATGTGGGAAAAGTAAGGAGGCCAGGATCAAAGGGAAACTCAATATTTACACTTTTTGAATGGTTCGAGTGAAAATTTTGATCGCCTTTATCATACAACAAAGTCTGAAAAACTTTCAGGACAACTTCAAGAACATCAAAGAAGTAATTTACAAGAAAGCAGACTAGATCCTGAATACCATTCCACTTTCGATACCTGAACTTTGTGTAATATCCTTCCATTTTCTCAGAGAGAGAGTTAGTCCTCCAGTGGAGTCTCTATGGGAGTCACCAGGTGAATGATTTCAGCCTTCTTATGTCTGATTGTTGTTCACCATCAACCATCAGATCTTAACTTGATACACGTACTGGGGCAAAACAATCTACAAGTCGAGTATTACATTCACAAGCAAACCATCTTCCCCAGTATGGTCGCCACTATGTTAGCGCTCGAATCTACCTTAGGCTGAAATAAGGTAAAACTCAAGGCAACATCAAACCAAGCTCAGCCTCGTAGCTAGCCCTACGAGGACAGGAGAGGGCTCTCTCCGGGTCTATCTCGGAAAAAGATGTCCGATGGGCCTGAGATGACCACAGATGGATGCTGATTTTAGGCTAGTAAATAAATAGGCAAGAGGTATTTGATAAATGATTAGGTTTTCTGGGCTGTATGGGACCAAGGACAGCATGAGAAGAAAGATTTAATCAAAGGCACAGAGTATTTCATAAGGCGAGATAGGCATGAGGTTTTAGCAATCAAATTTAATTTAAATGGGGTGAAAAGACTCTTTAAGAAGACTGAAAAGGGCATTAACCAATGAATCCCTTCCAGGCAGAAGAAGACATACAAAGTCTGAACACTTCCTCAAGGCGGAGCAAGAAATGAATTCTACCTTTCTTACTGTAAAATCATTCAGCTAAAAACGATTATGAATGAACTGTGAACATAACAAAAACATATGAAACATAAAGAAGAAACACATGCTAAACTCATACCGCAAGAATCTTACAAATCAGAGCTGCACCATTTAATTATTTCTCTATCAAAACTGTACAGTGATAACGCAGGGTTTTTTCCTCCCACACTTTTCAGAACTCTCTCTTTTACAAAGGATTTACAATAATAAATAAGCTCAGAGGTGTGATAACAAACTGATGAAAAAATGGGGCGCTGTTTAATCACTATTAACAAACAAAAGCAAAGAGCCAATCATCTATTCTGAAGGGAGCAGCGTTCAACATGAAATATGTTGATGACCGATGAAGAGGTGGCATCTGTAGGTGTAAATCCCCTTAAATCGTAACTAAAGAAAAAAATAGGCTCTCGTTCCTATTTTTCTGCTATTATCATCCACATGAGAACTTTGACTCGAATTGCTCTGTTTGCCAAGGTTCTTCAAATATGAATCAAGTTGACCTGATGCCGCTAGTACGAGGCCCAAGAAGACTGCAGATGCTTTTCCTGGTCTTGACTTGTATTGTAATTTTCGAAAACATGCTCATGTTGAAGCATTCTTGGAAAATCAATAAAATGCCGTCTCTTTTTATCTCTCAATTTCAAGCATTCAAAATAACAACACCCATTTTCGTAAGAATTGCTGGAGTCCAACTGACACGCTTTTTGAGCTTCATGGTGGAATTTTCTTCAAACTACTTTCATGAATTAGTAAACCCTCTAAATTTAGAGTGAACTGCAACACGCAAAGTGCCCATCAGGTGACCCTCTTCCACGAGCTCTTTTAGGATTATTTTCTCAAAAGCATTCGTGCTGAATTACTGCACCCCATGTATGAATATGGCCCATACCAAACAGTCAAATCTGGTATCTAAGAAAATCCCTGCAACACTATCTAAACCACATTCGAGGATGTGTAGGTAATTGTAGGCACAAGCTCATGGGACTAGGATTTTATCTGTAGAGAAGTGTTGATATAGATCACATGTAAAGAAGGATGAGATCTTGTGGCCGCCTCCAGAAACTGCAGATATTTGGGACTTGCTGCAGCTTCGGCCAATGAACAACCAATCTTTTCAGTGGCCATCCTATAAACCCCAACCTCTCCGAAGCCAACTTGATCCAGGATAGCACGAACATTTTCGGACATGAAATCAACACCCAGGACGGTGATAAACTTACATCCAGATTCTGACATTTTCAGAGCCCTGTTAGCCATCACCAACGAATCAGAAATGTGAATATGTGGCCACTGCTGTTTGGCAGCTACCAAAACACCCTGCACCTCTGGATCCATGTAAAAGTGTGCCACCACTCCGATTTGTTTTTCCTTCAATACATCAACAAACTCCGCAACCTTGGATACATCAGGTGACAAGTATCTTGCCTGCGCTTCTGAAAAGTCCGTGCACCCATTCTTCCTACGCTATCAGTAAGGACGGGAAAGGATCAACAGGAAGCTTTAAAACCACCGATACACTTGATTCGACAGAATTCTAATTTTGAATAAGCTCCACTTAGCTATGACATACACAAGTTATGGGAGCGAGTCTCCATCTATCAATGGACTATTTAACTTTGCCCAGAGGAGATGAATGACTATAAAGATGAAAGGGTTCTAAATTACCAATTTAACTGCAGACTATATGAGCCACTAGAAGGGTGAAAAATACATAACTAAGTCCCCAATCGCCAGTTTAAATGCTTCAATTGATGCTTCTGCTGCTGCATGGGCATGGGTCATGTACATGCATATGTAGGTGTGACCGGATATATGAGCAGTGAGAACGTGAACGTTGTGCTATCTCTAGAGTATAAAATATCGTGGCGAGCTGTCCTGGCCTATGTGCACTGCATATTCCAATCTGAGCATCTTCACCACAAACGCTGAGCACAACATTTGGGGATGACCAGGTTTGTAAAGTATGATCAATCGAAGATGATATTGAATGAGAAGCTTGTCTCCAGTTATCAACAACTGGTTCCGTGGAGTCCTACAGTTCGAATGATCTGACTTCCTTCGTGGCAGCAGATTGAGTCGATTTGATTTTTTGTAGAAAAAATGTCAAAAATATAGTGTTCTGACCTTGTGCGCCGCGCGCACACCCAGTGCGCCGCGTGCAATGGGTGCGCCGCGCCCTTAGCAATTTACACTGTGTAAAACTCCTCTACGCGCCGCGTCACACCTATGCGCTGTGCCTATGACCAATGCACCGCGCGCAAATTAACACACACAGTTTGTCTTCAAAATCACCGCTGTGCCCTTCCAAAGCTCAAGTTATCTTTCACATAATCTCTTGTCAGCATTTATAAGCAAAAAGATATATATATCAAGTCATGACTTCGACTTTCTCTTAGTAAAGACCCTTTTTTATAATGTTTCACATTGACACCTTTTCACATTTTAATATAACTCAATTTCCTTTTTGATTAAAACTTGGAAATAATGGCCTTTCTTGGTTGATTTTTTGCAGGAATAAGTGGCGTTGGACCTCGGCAAAGGATCCGGAGAGGTTGCATGTGAACATTTTCAGCTGAGAAACTTTGAATTATTACCTATTTAAAAACACATTTTGACGATTTCTTCTTCAAAACAGGGTTTTGAAGAAGAATCAATCTCGCATTATTGACGATGAAAATCCTGAAATGAAAACTTATTGAAGCTCCCTTCTGGCCTGCAGGTGTTATTGAACATTTTGAGAACGACAATTTGCGAACCCTAGACCTAATGACCAAGTTTGACTCTTTGCTTATCAAGTGAAAAAAACAAGACTGTAAATGACTTCATTACTGATGAATGAGCGGAATGAGACATCTGAACATGAAATGCAATAAGAGAAATGATCTCCGACGGAGGACTGACAAGACCGAGTCTAACATTAGTCACAGGAACAATATTAGATACCCAATCCGTTAAGGGAATTGGATAAATAAAACTTGCTCGAAGTAATTTTTCAACCTCTGCTTTGATAGCAGCAGCTTTTCTAGGATGCATTTGATGTAGACGTTGACGAACAGGCTTGGTATCCGGGTAAGTCTTGATTTCATGTACGACAATTGACAGATCAATTCCTGGCATTTCTTCGTAGGACCAGGCAAACACATCACAGAACTCTTGAAATAGGGCTTTATACGTTTGAATTTCTTCTTCAGTACAGGAAGCACCTATGTAAATGTTTTCAATTATTCCAGGTTTTACTGAAATTTCAATGGGAATTGTTCGAGAAATATTTTCCAAATTTAACTCAGAATCGGGATTTTTCAATGGATTCTGTGGTTCCTTGACATAATCAGCGGTAAATATTGAAGCGAAATCATCTTCAAAATGATCTAGTTCAGGTAAAAATGAAGATCGATGATGTAGATCTTCCCATGGTAAATCATCAACAGATAATAATTCACGAATCTGCTCATCGGAATGAACAGGTTCAGGGAATGCTGTTGTGGCTGAGCTAGATATTGAGAGTGATTCCTCGTGGATCCCATTCATTGGATCAAACTCGGTTGAAGAGGGGTTGGAAAATGACTGTACGACCTGATATGCAAGTTCAAATGGACTCAAAGGCATCATGCCATCAATTGAATCTAACTCGGATTCGGAAGGTACGATCCAAGGATCATCAAACATAACAGAGTTTGACGAAATCATATGAATAGTTGCAACAGAAGGTGGTACGTCAGGAGGAGGAATAGAAAAAGTTCCTAGCAAACCAGAATCTTTAACCAAACCTACTCCAACATCCTTATAAGGGATAGTCGTTTTACCAACGTGCTGGATTGTTTCTATAGAGGCTGGGTCGGAAGTAAAATAAGTTAACTGATCTATTGTAATGATCCTTCCTTGATATGGAAATTTTATGAGTCAGAAGACCGAAGAGACAATAACATTCATAGCATAAGACCAACTACGACCCAGAAGAAGGTTGTAATCTAGAGGGGCATTTTAACTTCAACCCCTATGGGTAAATCCTGCAAAATACCGAAAGGGTGGAAACCTCGACCATCAAAAGCCTTAAGAATCGTCGGAGATTGGTTCAGTGTAGGAGAACCAAGTGATTTCCAACACTGAATCGACATAATACACATTGAAGATCCCTCATCAATTACAGTCCGATAGATCGGTCTGTTTCTGACGACACTGGTATCTGGAAAGCCATCTGATGAGGTAGACGAGGTGTACTATTTTCTATATCGAAGATTATAAGATTAGAATCCTGAATATCAACAGCTCCTATAGCAGACAAAAGCAGTTTACTCTGTGCTGGGCATGATTGCAGCACTTCCAAAGCCGACATTGCTGAAGGAGAAATAGCTAAGTCTTCAAGAATGTTGTAATTATGAGCAGCTCTCGCATGTGGATTGAAAGCTGATTTACGAAGAACACCCTTAGTAGGCGGTTTGATTATTAAGTCTGGATTTGGTTTCTCGATCTGTAGCGGACCAGAAACAGGAGGAGGTGTAGTTGATGTATTTTCATTAGAATATTCTGCTTCTTTATCATAAATAGGATTCTTAGTACCATAATCCTTCGATCGTGTCGCAATCCTTACATGAGACATCATCAAAATTGGCTCCTCTGAAGCAGTTGAGGTAGAACCAACCATCTTACTATCTTGAGTCGGAAAAGGATCCTTCAAGACAGCAGGTTGTGAACCTTTGATGAATTTCGCAACCTCGGCCCGATGTGGGAATTCCTTAGTAAAATGATCTTCGTCACAAATGTAACAAGGATAACGTGGTTTACGTTTTTCGTCATTGGATTCATTTTTATCAGTTTTTTCTTTCGAATTCTTTTTATTTTTACTCTTCCCTTTCTTTTTATTACCGGATTTAGATTTAGCCATGGATGTCTCCACAACATGAATATCGGCAAAAACTTCGAGGGAAGATTTTCCTTTCGGGGAATCAGGTAAAGTTATAATTGGAGAAGAATTCTTTGAGGATTTCTTCTTAATTTTAGTATTGACTGTACCAATCATACCATCAGCGGCATGAGACCCTGAAGGAGCAGCAGCTATTTGACCTTGTTTTGGAAGGTCAGGGATTTTTTCGTGTAAAGTACCTGACTGCGTGTAAACGAGGTCAAGGTACTGAGCTTGAGAAATTACTTGCTTTTCAGTAACAACACCAGCCTTAGCAACATCTTCAGTAATCTTGGGTAACAATGATTTAACAAACCATTCCGCCAAGATTTGATCCGGAATGTAAACTTTCACCAAACGTCTCCTACGTCGCCATTCGTGAATATGATCAGAAATATACGTAGACGTGGATTGTTTCAGCGAAGTTAATAATTCCGTGCCATTGTCGTATCTAACCGGCAACTGAAAATGAGTCAAGAAGGCAGTCGCTAACTGACTGAAATTATGAAACGAGCCTCGTGGTAACTCAATGTACCATTTGGCTGCAAGACCAATAAGCGTTCTTTGGAAAAGACGTAAGCGAATTGAATCATCAATGATTGAATTAGATGCACACCAAAGGTGATAAGTCATGACGTGATTTGATGGATCCTCTCTTGGCTTACCTTAAAATTTTGGTATATCACTAGGCAAATTATGCGGCATTGGCGGCCAATACTGATAATAGAAAATTGGATTGTTTGTAAGGCGCGTCAAATCAGGTAAATCCAAAGTTGCGATAAAGGGTAACTGATGGTTAGGGTCACGAAAACCTTGAGTAGCCAAAGCAGTTCCAGGAGGTGGATACCCAGGGTAGCTGGAAATCGGATTAGCATTAGGAATTGTGTAACCTCCTGGAAAACCAGGATTAATCGTACCGAACTGAGGTTGTTGAGGCTGTTGATAAGTATAGCCAGGGTACGATTGATACTGATAGTTTGGATTTGGTGTATAGGGACCGAATTGTGGCTGTCCCTGGTACGGTTGATACATGAATTGCAGTTGACTTGTGACAACCGTACTTGTACCGGCTTGTCCCGTAGGCATCTGAACCGAAGATCTTGGCTGAGGTACAGAGACTTTAGGGATTTTCACGGAGGCAGGGATAGACGAACTCGGGGTTACAGATACTCCAGAAGCAGGTGTTACAGGTTGAACAGACGTAGCAGCTGTTGCAGCAGTTTGAGGTGGAGTCTTAGGTGAACTAGGACCGGCTTGCTGAACAGGACCAGGTGCAGGAGTTTGAATAGTAGGCTGGACAGGTTGCAGAGTTGGACCAGTAATTAAAGGTTGTCCAGGTTGATAAGGCAACTTCACATTAGGTTGCATAGGCTGTTGATACTGGGACGAATCCCACACCATATTCATTCCGGGGTATTGCCCCGCAGAAGGCTGAACGTAAGGACCATAACCTGGTTGAACGTAGGGTTGATAAGTGAGTGGTATATTTCCGTCTCCTTGAATAGATGACTGACCAGAAGGCTGTTGGAAACCTTGAATTGGGTATTGACCTTGAGGTTGATAACCCTGAGGCGCGTACTGAAGCTGGGGTTGATAAGGACCCTGAGGAGCATATTGAGTTTGGGGTTGACCTTGGGGCATGTACTGTCCTGAAGGTTGATACCCTTGAGGTGTGTACTGTCCTTAGGGTTGTCCTCCAAAATAATATGATTCCACAGTTTGTGCTGGTAAAAAGTTACCTTGAGGTTGCCCTCCAGGTGGTAACTGACTTCCTGAAGGTTGCCCCCCAGGAGGTAGCTGACTACATGAAGGTTTCCCCCCAGGCGGCAACTGACTAGCTAAAGGTTGCCCCCCAGGCGGCAACTGACTAGCTAAAGGTTGCCCCTCAGGCAGTAATGGATTTCCCTGTGTTGGACCCCCAGGTGGTAAATGACTGCCTTGAGGTTGAGGATTCGGAACATTACCAGACATCATATAAATTTGCGGTGTGTTCAACGTTCAGTTTTAACACCACTATTACTAGATGACAACACTTGTTCAATTGGTTGAGGAGCTTCTCCCGAGAAAGTACCAGACAAAGCCTAATATCCCGAAGGAACAGAAGGACCACCATGTAAAAATGATTCCGGTGTTTGAGAAAACACGGATGACTCTCCGGCCATAATGGATGGCGGATAGTAACCTCTGGGCGTAGGATGAAATGGAACTCGAGGTGGAGAAAAAGCAAGACCCGGATTCTCTAAAAATTTTGTTAAAGATAAATACCAAGCACTAGTTCGAATAGGGCTGTAGAAAATAGATTCACGCTCCCTAAGATTTAAAGATTGAGGGGAGTCGGGAAGAGATATATCTTCGTCTGGATTAGTAAGTTCTTCAATGGAAATAAGACCAGCTAGAAGATTGTCAGTGACAATATTTCTTACCCTTGGTGAATCAAGATCACTAGAAGTTGGTGAAATAAATCCTGAGGATGTTTCTAAAACAGAAGGTTCAGTTTCAAGTTCTTCAGCCAATTCACTGGAAGCAGGAATACTACCAGCAACTTCAGAAACTGAAATCGCTTCTTGAATGTATTCTGTTATAGGAATTTGATGATCAGGATGGAAAATTATGGATGAAATTCCAATTTCTGTTGATCTAATCCTACCACTACTGGATGATACCAGAGCACGAAGCCCTTCAAGCTGACTCGGTGAATATTCAGGGGGTTTCCCTTGTAGTCTCTAGGATTGTCTCGGCAATTCCGCCACGATTAAATATTAACTAATCACACGCAAACAAAGAAAATTTCAATGAAAACACCTAAAGTCTCTAAAGAAACAAACAGCTGAATCACACGCTTCAAAAATCTAAGAGTTCAAACCACACACAAACAGTAACTTTCCGTACTAAAAACACTAGTTGGTGATGAAATCCAACAACCTGCTTAATGAAACAGACTGGCACAAGTTTCCTCACAAAACCATCTCGTGCGAAGATAACCCCCCAGAAAGTCCAAGTGAGTCTAGTCGACGTCTGCTCCAGGTACAGTAAGATCTTTCCTTCACCTTCACCTTAGGAAATAATCTTAAGATAATGGACACTAAGGTTACCAACAGTAACAAATATAACTGGGGGAACAGTCTACGATCCGATTTCACACGCAAGGGCAGAGTAGCAAACTCAATCCCCTTGAAGGCTCCTCGACATGGTTAATCCGAGGTTTACCGACAAGTGACCCTAGGCTCCTCGACAATGGTTAATCCAAGGTTTACCATTTGTAATACGCGCAAAATATTCTATCTTCCCCAATGAAACATAATTGATTGTCTCAAAGGTTCAGATATGATCTCGTGATTGACTTCTTTAAGAGAAGCTTCCCAGATTATACAAATTACAATTGGATTTATCTCCTACCGCAAGATTTGTCTACTTGTTTGTTTTTACTACCTTGGAGAGTTAATTACTCCCTACTCCAAGATACTAGCCTAAGCTATGTTGGTGATAAGAGCCCTAGAAAATAAAAATATTGCTAAATGAATTTTAATTAAGCGTTACTTTTAGAAGTTGTTTCTTAAGTCAATGGGTGCGGAAATGAAACTCTGATGGTGTGAAATGACTCGATTTCCAAAAGACACTAAAAATGCACCTAAAAATGATAATCGGATTGTTTTCTTTCAATGAAATTCTAATTAAGGAAAAGTTAGAGAATGCAATTCTTTTAATGAACAATTCCTTATTTAAACATAAAGAACAATTGAAAGAAACTATTTTTGTCTTTTCCAACAATTTATCAAAGCTCACAATGAAAATCCTTTCACTTTCCAAAAACTTGAAGCTACAACACAATTTTCCTTCAAAATAAATCTAAAAATTTTAAAAACACTCAAGACTACAAACTAATTTCAAGATCTACAAAGTTTAATAGCACTCAAAACTACAAGCTAATTTCGAGATCTACAAAGTTTAATAGCACTCAAAACTACAAACTTTAATAATCTAAAAGAATAAAAGCTTTAAGATTTTTTGAAGAATGTTTTATCTTAGTTGTTCAACAAACTAAGGATCTATTCATTCAGAATAACAGACAGATCGGAAAACACTCAATTATGTTTTTATAAAAAACGAAATTCAAAAACCAATAACAAAGTTTCTTTTCGAAGATTTGCAAAGAAACAGGTAACTCTATTTCTCAATAAAGGATGATTTCACAATCAGGTCAGATTCAGCAAAAGACCAAAAGACCAAGGTAATCTGAGGTACTTCAAAACGTCAAATGCTTCAAATCGCTACAAACCAAGTGAAACGCAATCCAAAACGCAAAACTTCTAGAAAATCATCAAAACACCAATACTGCTGAGATTTATTAACAGAAAGCTTTTGACAGAAACAATCACCAATCTGGGCAGAAAACAAAAACTGAAAATCAAAATCAAGGTAAACTAAAGAAAGAAATCTGGAGTTTTTCAAAACTTTAACAGGGTCCGCAGGCTCCAAGATATCACAGGTGCGGTCCTGCACTGTTTACACAGGAAAAGTGCGAAACTGCCCGCACTGTGAAAACAAGGCAAAGTGCGGTCCCAGGAAAAACTACAGAAAAACTTAAAGGATTTAAAATTTTTCAAAAACAGAGAAAACCTAAGCCACCCAGGCAGACGTCAATCAATAAAAAACCAAGAAATTTCTTCCTCAAATCAAAATAAAAGAGAACCAAAAACAACAAGTATCTTCCCCAGCGGAGTCACCAATTTGTTGTGTGGATTAATCCGTCTTGCGGACAAGACCGATCTCCCTAGTACTAAAATTATCTAGCAACAAACAGCCAAACATACTAATCTTTCTCTAAGCATATAAGGTTTACAAAAGGCTCTATAGAGGCGTAAAAGACTTACCGTTTGTCCAGTGCTTGTTTGAAGTCGTTGTTGTCCCTTGCGCGCTTGAAGGAGTTTTCCTCGTAAACCTGCAGTCACAAACAAGCAAAATATTACATAGCACTTGTATAGAAATCATCATAAACCATGCTTATCATAGTGATCAAGGAATCTATGAAATAAACCATTGATTGAAAGCTTATTGAGAAAAATGAGTATATTTGTATTAATTTAAAAAGAAGAAAATCCTTACAACCTGAGCCTTGATGTTGCACAGAACTTTCCGGGGTCCGAAGCAAGAGTCTCCTTTACTTTGACAAGTTCTGCACTCCTCCAGCCAAGACAAATAGAGGTATGTAATCTCTCCTCACAAAAGCCTTAGTTAACTGAGTCTAAATCTCAACAGCACTTAACTTCAAATATTCTAAAAGCTTGAACTCCCTTTGAGGCTACCCAATGCCTCTTTTTATAGTGGACGAGAGGAGGTTTTATGTTCCAAGCATGAAGGGATAGAATCCTCCTTCAAAGGGATAAGCTCCTCACATCAAGGGGTTAGCTCCATAAGGTAAGGGATTCATGCACCTTACAAGAGCGGTTCTGCCACCGCAAAATCCATTCTAGAAGCTTCCAGAATTTACTTTAATTGAGATTTTTGGGATTTTACTTGCGCCTTTTTAATCTTACAGGGGTCTGCACCTATAATAAAGATAAAGTGCGTTCAGAAACGTGGGAAAGCTGAACATTGGGTGCGGGACCGCAGGCAAGATAGCCAGAAAGTGAGATACCAAAGTTTAGGAGACTTTTAGGAACTTTTTCTGATTTTGAAGGCTTGACATGAGGAACTGATATGTTAGACTTGAAAAAGGGAGAAGTATTAGTAATAATGAGCTCATACACATGGCAGAATGTCAGGATGACAATTTTAAGTGTAACAAGGTTCCATTCCAACCACCTCGAGGATGAGTCATTGGGAGTGGTTGAACTGAAACAACCACAGACTCCTTCCTTTAGCTAGTAGTTTCCACCTCCCCTGGAACTCTCCTAAAGGATAGGACTCTCTCCCATCTTTGTAGGGATCCCAACATCCTCCTTTTCCTCTATAAAAGAAACTATCTCTTTTAGTAGAAGCTAGCTGAACTAGGAGAATTATACATACTATAGCTGAGCTACTAGAGAAAATAGAATAAGAAGGAATTACTTTGAGGAAAGCTTGAGTCGATGCCTTATAAGAGCACTCAAGTCTTGTTCGAATTCCCTAACCAAAATTTGAGACGCGCTTCACCTGAACCCCGCTGGAGGAGATTGTGACGTCAAAGCATCGATTGTACTCTTCCTTCTATTCATGTATATACATGACTACTATTTGGTTCCACTATTGTGTTATGATGTTTATTTGATGCAATATTTTTAGCCTTGTTTGATTCGCTAATAGTTATGAGTGAATCTATTCTATCATATGTTGTTATTTTTCTTTGTCTTATGTGCAGGTATCTGAGCGTAACAGTGAATGGATTATGATTTGCCAAGGCAGGAGCGAGAGGCCACTACTCTTTCTGTAATGACGATAGCGTTGGATTCATGGTAGGTCAATATACCATGTCTTTTGTTCATTCATTAACTAGGAAGCAACACTTTAGCGTGTCCTTTTGTTACTAGACCCACTGTAGGGCTAGAGGGATCGTATCTGTCCACAGAGAGGATTTACCTTCATAACAAATTGGCGAATCCACTGGGGATCAGTGTGAGTTTGTCGCGTCATCCTGTTGGGTCTGTTTTTATTATTGGTTTAGTTAACTATATTTTTCTGGTTTGTTAGATGAGTTTCCATCCTCTGTTCAGCTCCAGAGTGTCAAGGTTGACCTTTGCTCATTAGGTTATGGTTTTTACTCTTTTTCCCATAGGTATCCAGCTTGGCTCGGTTTTTGTCTGGACAGTCACGCCGATTGGCGTAGGTTTCTCTTTTAGCACTTGCACCAATCTCTGTATGGCGCGGATTATAGCCTTAGAGTCGCACCAACCCCTGTAGGTTTGGTTTGACCTCCTTAATGAGTGTTTTGGTCATTTGTTCTTGCTTCTTGGTTATTTTGAGTGTGATTAAGCCTTAGATACTGTGTTGACTACCATAGACTCATTTTCCTTTAGTTGTTTGTCCATTTTCTTGTCTGTGTCATTTAAAACCTTAGGGTTTCTAAGTGTTCTTGCACACTAAGCCTTCTGTTCGCAAACAAGTCTCTTTGATGGTTATCAGTCTCGTTTCGGGTCATTAGACTGAGTTTTTCCTGATACTTTTGTTTTGTTGATTAAATGGTCTTTTTCATTTTTTCGATTAGCCCTTCTTCTTCAATACATTGAGCATCAATTACTTTGCTTGTTTGGGTCACTTTGGGAAAATCTCCTTTTCAATTGAAAGTTTGCTCCATTAGCTTGTATGTTTTGTGTATATTTCGCTTTGGTTGAGTCATTCAATTTCAAAACCCTACATTCGTAAAACTCAAACTAGTGTTTATTTTGTTTTCCATTGAATTAGTACGTTGTGTGCCTTATTTCATTGAAAAAATAAAAAAATATCTTTGCATTCTTTTGTTGCATCGAAAGTGAAACTTTCCTTTACATAACTAGAATTTGTCAATCTAGGAAGGAATTTCATTTTCGATTGATTGCATTAAGGGCATTAGAATTTTCTTCGCATATTTTCCTTGCTTGCTTGTTTGAAAGATTCCTATCCTTCTTATAACTAGCATTCATCGAATTGAAATGATGTTCATTTGCATATAGCTTGCATTTAGGAAGTTGAGCTCCAAATTCAATAGGGCTTGAAAATTAAAACATAATTCAAGATTAAATTTAAAATTTACTCAATGAACCTAAGGCAACATTGAAACCTAACGAAGCATTTCTAGTGGTATAGGATAGAGACGTGTTCTGACGTCTTAAAACCTAGTAGCTGTCGTTCGCCTTTTGACTTCAGACAATGCTAGTACGGACTTGTTCTCCTTGTACCATTGCGTATATAAAGGGAGACCCCTCTAGGTTGCAATCCTTTATCCATAGGAAGCCAATTCTGCCGCCTTGTAACCGTGATACATCGAACACAGCATTCGGGGAGACTACCTGCATGTACGTCAAGTCCTTGGTCATTTCTGTTTCATTTGATCACCAAGGTGTATATGGCAGTTCACGGAATCCTGGTATACCCTCTTGCTTAGAATACCTGAGTAGTCATTTCAATCTTTTCATGACCCTTTAAACAAGAGAAGAGATAATCAAGCACTTGTCCTTTCATGCTAGTTTCAAATTGAAAGTGACTAGAGTCATCTTTTGCCTGTTTCTTGACTCTTAAAACATGAAACAACAGATTTTGGTTTCAGTGTTATAAAATTAATCACCTACAATCACACGCCCATTAAAATTTTGTTACTTGGCTTGATTCATTTCTTTGTTTCTTGTTTTGGTACCTTCGATTGGTTATCTATTTTCCATCCTGTTCTGATATACAGTCAAAGTGGCGGAACATCCAGTTTCGTCGTCTTCACTGCCCCCTAGTGGTGGTTATTTTCTGGACGTTTCTTTCGAAACCCCTCAGTGCACTAGGTCTGCTGAGTTTTCGCAGCAAATTTTACCATCTATCCAACCCCTTGATACTCGATCTTTGCTTGACGAGCTAGTTGAGTTCAATTGGCCTCCTTCAAGCCCTTGGTCTGGTTTTGGGGAAGAAGGAGAATTTCCTCCTCTCACGTCTGGATCACCTTTTGTTGCTGCTACGGTACCTCCTAGTCCCCATAGTATTTTCGAAGATATTATGGTAGAATCAGATATGGATTCCTCCAGTTCTGTTGGCAATGAAGGAATGCCTATTTCCACAGGAGAATATCAACTCTTTCATGAATATCTCTCTCGTGCCTTCACCCAATATTCACCACTGTCAGTCTCACTTCCGCTTGGATATAGATCCTTGAGTTAGATCATATCTGGTGTTGCCTCCATAGCGTAATCCAGTACAGTAACTCCTCCTCTGAGTTCGGTTCTACCTTCATTGGGGCTATCACCTTTGACTCTTGGTTCATCAATTACTGTCAACTCTATTCCAGTTCAACCAACGGTTTGTGTGGCTTCTAGTTCAGTTTCCACTACTCATATGATTCTTGGTGGTCTTACTTTTGAAGAATATCTGTTGGTTGTTCAGCAGCAGAGTTCTCAGGGTTCTCAGCATTCTCAGGCTCCTGCTAATCCTCGATTCCATTACTATGATGCTGTTGGTAATCCCGTATATATCTATCCACACCATTATGATGTGTACAATAATGCAGTCTATTTTCCTCCTATTGATCCTTGTCTGGCTGTTTATGATCCTTATCAGAATGTTACAAATATAGGACCTACTCTTCCTACGCAACCCTCTGGCTTACAAGGACAACACTCTCAGGGACAACCTTTAGCTTAGCAGGGCCCTGCTTCTGGTCCACAAGGACAACCATATGGTCCACAAGGCCAACCTTTACAAGGACAACCTTTGGTCCAACATGGAAAACACTTTGGTCTCTCGGGTCAACCTCTGAATCAACTAGGATCATCTTTTGGTCCTGGGGGGCAAGTTTATCCATCACAAGGACAACCTGTTGCACCTCAATCACAACCGCACATTCAGTATGGTCTAAATATTGTGCAACTAGGACAATCTTACGGTCCTTCTCCAGGTCAACCTGGTCATCATGGACAACTGGGTCGTCGCAACCATCAGGTCAACCTTTCCCACAAAGTCAACCTAGTGGCCCTCAACAACCATTTCAACATCTGGTTCAACCAGCTTAGTAGCCATTACAACCTGCCCACCAGCATATTCCTTCATTTTCGCAGCTAGTTTTACCTGTGTACCCTGCTCAGCAGCCTGCTCAACCCACTCTGCAAGGTCAACCTGCGCAATCGTAGGGTGCTTATTACCCTCAAGTTTCATATCAACCGGTATATAACGCACCTCAAATTCCGTACCCTCAAAATAAACCTGTGTATCAGCAACCTCAAAGTCATACTTACATTCAGCAGAAGAATCCTTATGCTACTCAACAAGGACCTCAGTGGTCTACTTCGACTCAATATCCTGGTCCTCAACCCCGGTATCAACCAAATTATCCTATTTCTAATCCCTATGATCCAAATCCTTCTGGACAGAATGTATGGGGACAAAATCCTGCTCGGACTG
This sequence comes from Pinus albicaulis, assembly GCA_034641835.2. NCBI lineage: Eukaryota > Viridiplantae > Streptophyta > Pinopsida > Pinales > Pinaceae > Pinus > Pinus albicaulis. The sequence continues at coordinate 227,340,997 of CM076577.1, read as the reverse complement.
GGTGGAATGTACACATAGGTCCTTATCAAAGACCTCCGATGACTTTTAATACTCATTTACCATTTCTTGCTACATTGGAATTACCCGATGTGTCGAAGTTGACAAATGATCCTATTCTTCATAATCCATATTGGCCTCTGGTTCTAACCAAGATTCCTGGCGATTGTCCTAAATTTGAGGGTAAACTTGGTGAAGACCCCCAAACGCATGTTATGACTTACCACTTGAGGCGTTCTTCTAACTCTTGGGTTGACGATTCTATTCGTCTCCATATTTTCCAGCGAACTCTTACTAGTGCCACTGAAAAGTGGTACATTGAGCTGTCTCGTGGAGTTTTCCAAGATTTCAATTCTTTGGCCATGGAATTCATTACACATTTTCAGTTACTGATCTGCTATGAAACCAGGAAGCATCTCCTCACTTCATTGAAACAGGACCGAGCTACTCATATCTCAGATCATGTTTATGAGTGGTAGCGTCATCGTCACATGATCAAATTTGAGATACCTGATCAACTTCTGACTCGTTGGTTCACTACCTCCTTTTGTCAATCAGATTTCCAAAGACATAGCTATGGGGGCATGTGTAACCGAGGAACAAGCCATTGCTTACGCCCAGTACCTTGATCTCGTGTACTCTCAGTCTGGCGCATTATATGATATCTTGCCTGATTATCCTCGACCTAGAACTTATAAACCACTAGCGACTCCATCCTTTGATGGTATTATTGGTTCCGTACCACAGACTTCTCAGAAGTCTCCTTCATCTAACTCTGGGAAGCAGAAGTCTACTTCTTCCAATAATGTATCTTCTCATTCAACTTCGAATTCTGGAAAACCCACAGAAGTGAATCTTGTTCAGGCAAATCCTATAGATAACACTTCCAAAGGTAATAATAAGGGTAAAAGTAAGGCCAAATCCGATACCCCGAAATAGGATTCTCCAAAACCTTGTTCCGCTGATAGTTCTCAATGTAAACTAAAGTATCCTTGTTTGATTTGTGATGATGAGCACTTCACCAAGAACTGTCCTCAACGGTCTGAAGTGAGTCTATTGCTCAAAGGCACCCAAGGAGCTTCGACCGTTCTTAAAGAACCTTCCCTCAGTAGACCCAGATGGTAGAGCACCCTAAGTCCTCTGCCCCATCTGGTTCGCAAGTGTTCATGATGAATGATTATGCACCTATTCCTATTACTACTCGATCGAAAGATTATTCTGGTTTGTGTCAAGTAGTGGGGAAAGAGATCGCTGATGGTCCTCCTCCTCCACCTGTTTCTGGTTCTCTTGAGATTGAATGGCCTAGTGCCGAATCCATTGTTCGGCCGCCTTCTAAAGGCGTACTCCGTAAGTCTTCGTACAATCCTAATAGCCGTGCCGCTCAACATTATAGTATTTTTGAGGATTTGGCTCAGGTGCCATATGTGATGTTTACATTAGAGGTACTTCAGAGTTGTATGTTGCAACAGAAGGCTTTGTTATCTGCGATAGGTGGGGTTGATCCTGCCGAAACTAGCCTTCTTTCTTTCAATTTAGAGAATTTCGTTCTGCGACTCCCGCATCAAATTGCGCTCATCATTCAAGTTGGTATAAAAGGTTTGAATATTCACCAGGAAGTTGTGGACGAGGGTGCATCTACCTGTGTTATGTCATCTACTTGTTGGAAAGCCATTGTTTCTCTAGCTCTCACCTCATCACCCAATGCCCTTGAAGCATTTGATGGAAAAGAATCTAAACCTCTTGGTGTTCTCGCTAGTTTACCGATTACATAGGAAGGGAAGACAGTCAATGTCAAGGTCGAAGTTGTTGATGCTGAAATCAATTATAATCTTCTCCTCAATCACAGTTGGACTCACGCAATGTTATGTGTTCTGTCCAATCTCTTTCTTGTTTTGAAATTCTCGCATGAAGGGAAGCTTATTACTATCGATCAATTGTCTTTTTTCACTTCTTCTTCCAAGAAAAACATTTCTTATGTGTATAAGATTCCTACTCCCTACGAGAGCATAGGGCCAGGCCTTTTCAAGGATCCTGCCCTCATGGGTGTTTTTCCTCTTCCACCACCACATAATGTTCAGTTCAACATGATTTCTCGCACCAATGAACCCTGGGCTATCCCTTCTCCTAAACAGATCGAGTCGTTCGGAGATTCAATGCCATTGAGTCCGATTGAAATTGATTATTGTGAACTCATTCCTACATTGGACACTCCGTCCTCTAATTCTGCTCCTTCGAGCATGACTCTTGACATATATTATCAATCCCCCTAGCTTGGTGATTTTGATTCATCAGATCCTTTGAAAGAAGTGTTTCCTTCTTATGAGGCTATCATGGAAACCCTGTCTCTCGATGATCCACCGTGGGACGATGGTCATCATCGTTCCTCATTTCTACCAAGTCTCGGGGCCATGTCTACCTGTCTTGAGCATTTTTCTTCTCAGGTACCTTCTCCTCCACTTTAAACACTTATTCAGATCCATGAATTTTTCTCGGAAGGTAACTTGAGTAACATTACTCAGACGATGCCTATCGACATTTCCATTAAATTGGGAATCGTCGAAAACATCCATATTGGGGTTACTTATTCTTCTGATGAAGTGCAAGTCTATAATAGCCATTTTCACGAATTCCATGATGTCTTTGCATGGTCCTACGAAGAAATTCCCAGCATTGATCCTAACAACGTGGTACATGAAATTCCTACTTACCTTGGTTTGAAATCTGTTCGTCAGCGTCTTCATCCGGTGCATCCTAGGAAATCTACTGCCATTAAGGCCGAAGTGGAAAAGCTTCTCATAGCTGGTTTCATTTATCCGATTCCGTTGACAGAATGGGTCTCTAATATTGCTCCTATCGAAAGGAAACATGGCACTATTCGTGTCTTTATTGACTATCATGATATCAATCAAGCTTGTCCTAAGGATAATTATCCTACTCCCTTCATCGATCAAATCATTGCTGATTGTGCCGGGAGCGAGATTTTTTCCCTTATGGATGGTTTTTTGGGTTATAATCAAATCAAAATTCTCTCGACTGATCAACACAAGACTTCCTTTATCTCTCCTTGGGGCACCTTTTCATATAAGAATCTTCCTTTTGGTTTGAAGAATGTTGGGGCCACATTTTAGGGCATGATGTCTTATGCCTTTCATGATATTTGCCACATCGTTCAGCCTTATCTAGATGACCTTCCGGCTCATTCATCTAAGCGTAGGGACCATCCTGACCATCTCCGTCATATTTTTCTTCGTTATAGACACTATAATATTCGGCTTAATCCGCACAAGTGTTTCTTCTGTGTCGATTCCGGTAGAATATTAGGGTTTATCATTTCCAAAGACAAGATTTGCCTGGATCCTCTCAAGGTTGAGGCTATTATCAAGCTCCCCTCTCCTTCCTCATTGCATCAGTTGCAGAGTTTACAAGGGAAAGCTAATTTTCTACGCTTTTTTATACCTAACTATGCCGAAGTAGCTAAAGGATTCACATGATTGTTAAAGCAGGGTGTTCATTTTTACTGGGATGAGATCACTCAGAAATATTTTGATCTGTTAAAAACATTGTTGGTCAATGCTCCTCTCATCCGCCCTCCAAATTATCATCGTGATTTTTCTCTTTATTTAGTTTCCGCTTTCAACACGATTGCCATGGTTTTGGTACAAGACGATGATGACGGTCATGAGCATGTTATTTATTACTCATCTCGTAACCTTCTCAACTCCAAAACGCATTATGCATATGTCAAGAAGTTAGCATTGGCTGCTGTTCAAGCCGTTCAATGTTTTCGTCATTATATTATTTTGTGTACAGTGGTGGTGACTTCTGAATGCAAACCCATGACCTACATATTGTCTCGACAATTGCTGGGGGGAAATACTCAAAGTGGATTGTTATCCTCCAAGATTTTGATTTGGAATTTAATGCTGCCAAGTCTAAGAAATCATTGGTCTTTGCTGATTTACTCTGTTCTCTCCCTTCCGACTCTGCTCCTTCTCGTTTTGAGGAATCCATTCCAGATGATTCACTTTTCTTTATTAGCACCCTCGATCCTTGGTATGGTGATATCATTATGTATCTCCAGAATTCATCTTTTAGATCTGAGTTGACGAAGGATGCCCGCCGACGCATCTGCCATCAGTCGCAACCTTATCGCATAGTTGGAGATACTCTCTATCATGTTGGAGTCGATTCCATACTCCGACGATGTTTGACTCTCAAGGAAGCCAAGAAATATCTGAATGATTGTCACAGTGGCATCTGTGGTGGTCACATGTCTGGTTATGCTACTGCACAAAAGATTCTTCATGCTAGTTATTTTTGGCCTTTTATTTTCAAAGAATGTATTATCGCAGTTCGTAAATGCCATGATTACCAGATTTATCAACACAAGTTGCGTGTGCCACCCGTTCCTATTCATCCTATCATTAAATTCAGTCCCTTTACGAAGTGGGGCATCGATTTTATGACGTGTACCCCTCACTCGGTTGGGGGGCATGCTTATATTATCGTAGCCGTGGACTACTTCACCAAATGGGCTGAAGAAATTCCCACACTTGTCGCTGACAGTAATACAAATGCTCAGTTCATATTCAATCAAATTATTTCTAGGTTTGGTATCCCTCAAGCCATCGTTACCGATCATGGTTCCCATTTTCGACATTATATAGTGGCGGTGTTGACTTCTAAGTTGGGTCTGCGTCACGACAGCTCAACACCGTACTACCCTCAAGCCAATGGCCAGGTTGAAGCTGTGAACAAAGTTCTTGTAATGATGCTTCAACATATGATTGGGATCCACAAATCAAATTGGCATCTCATGTTATTTTTGGCACTTTGGGTGCACCAAACCTCAGTTAAGAACACAACCAAGTTCACTCCTTTCCAGTTGGTTTATGGCCTGGAAGCTACTCTCCCGATTGAATGTGAAATACCTTCACTCAAGTTGGCTGTTGAATTATTGAAGAATACTTCACCAGAAGAAGAGCGTCTCCTTTATTTAGAAAGGTTGGATGAAACCCGCCACTTTGCTTCTCTCATTATTGAAGCACAGAAAAAGTGGTTCAAAGCTCATTTTGATCAGTCAGTTTCCCCTCGTTCTTTCATTGAAGGAGATCTCGTCCTCCTATATGACCAAGCTCATGATAAGCTGGGGGTAGGAAAATTTCAACCTATGTGGCAAGGGCCCTACATTGTTAAATGTGTGTTGCAAAATGGGGCCTATGAGCTAATTGACTATGAAGGTCATCCTCTTGAAAAGCCTAGAAATGGGTTATATCTCAAAAAATATTATGCGTGTTTCGTTCATGCGTAATAGGTGTAGATAGGTGTTGTTTTAAATTTTGTACATATGTTTGGGTTGGTGTGCCTTGTGAGCGTTTTCCTGATTATTGGGTCTTTCTTATTGTGCAGATGTCTATTACCCCTTCTGTCGGTTTCGCGGATGGTGCTTCCCGCAGTACCATGAATTTTTCTTCAGGAGCCTGCGTAATTTATGATCCTACTGGTGAGTTGGTAGACCTGCAAAGTATTTTTCTAGGACAAACTACAAACAATGTCGTTGAATATAGCACTGCGATTGAGCTATTATTTGAGGCAATTGACCTCGGCATACGTGCATTTCTTGTAAATCTAGATTCATAGCTTGTTGTTCTGCAACTCAATAATCATTATTCAGTTAGAAACCCGCACATTTTGAAATTGTATTTACATATTCGTTTGTTGGAAAGACATTTTTATTTTATTACTTATCAACATATTCCTAGACGAATGAACACATTAACTGATAAAGTGGCTAACATTGTATTAGATAGACATTTCCGTAATTTGTAAAAGAATCATCATATGTAAAAGATCCATGTAGGGAAATAGATGTATATATATATATATCACATGTTTTCATCCGTGTGCATCATAACTTCAAAAGATATATGTGTGTTTTTTTTACATCCCGAGACATCATGTCTCTCAAATATGCAGATAAAATAAAACCTAGGAGTCTAATCAGCATGGTGCTCATGATAACATGTCACTACCCATACTAGCCGCCTCAGCAAGCGGTGAATTCGGCTGGGCACTCCTACGACATGTCTCTGGTATGCGTGAGGAACATTGTCAAAACGTGCATAATCTGGGACTCCTCGGGTGATCCCCTATGTTGGGTTTCCTATGTTTTGGAAAGTTTGGCAATACCAAAAGATAAGACAACATCAAAACCACTTTGGGACCTCAGGATCTAGCCCTCCTGGGTCTAGAGAGGGATATCTCTATAAAGGCAAAGGTATATATCTTTGAAGCTCGATTTGAAGGTATTAGGCTAGTTATAAGGCGCAAGGTTTGTTTTGTTTTGTTTGGTTATTGGGAATCATGAAGGAAGGTTTCAATATAAGACAAAGGGTGAGAAAAGAGGATTTTAGGCAAAGGGAGATAATTCAGAGAACACTCGAGACCATTGGGAAATGGAGTCATAAAAGGGTTTACTGGCTATTCAGTATCCAAGGCTTTCAATTGGGCTAGTCATCTAAAATAGAGGATCTTAAAAGATGATAGTGTGGTATGAAATGATTAAGGAATGAAGGGGAATGACAAGGAAACCTCCAAGGTGACCACTTAGGAATCATATCTAGGGACAGGACATGCCATTAAACACCTATGATCCACCTCCTAAAAGGTTAAATCTTCAGATAAAGGAAATATTAAAGATTTAAATACAAAGGTGAAGTCTGAGATCATAGAAAGGCTTTGAACTTTCAATGCTTCGACATTCAAATTAAGGGAACTTAGAACGGTTCAATTGATTGAAAAATAACCTAGTGAGACAGAATCAACATTATAAACTCCCAGTATCCCAATTCTTTCAATTAAAACCCAACAAGAACATCTAAGAACAGATTCATAAATTCATACAACAGTTAGCAGTGGATAACAACTACTACACTGGTTAAATTATATTGAATCAGTTCTCAGATAGCACAATCATTAGAAAACATAAAAGATAAGAAGAGCAGGAGCATTAGGGTACCATGGAAGGGTATATCCTAAGCCAGATTTTTGATTCTTACCAGAGAAATGAAATGTAATGAATTATAGAAGGAAAACAGAGACAAAGGCAGAAAAACATCACCGTTGCTTTAAATCAGGATCCAAAGAAATGTGCTTGTCATATTAAAGAGCAACACCAATCATATACAACATTGTCCAAAAAATTGATATTGAATCTGAAATCATCTTCCTCAGCCTATCTTACAATTTTACATACAGAACAATATCTCAAGAGAAACAACTTACAATTCACAGATATCCGATCAACAACCAACAACAACCTTTACAAAATGTTTTTCTTGAGTTCTTATAGCTAAAAGAGGGGCAAAGGAGGTATATGAAACACTAAATGAAACATTAAAACAGAAGTAGAGGAAGAGGGCTCGAGGCCCATTCTGTCTTAATATCTATGCATTAATCTTCAGTACTCTTTGGGTGAAAGAGTGGTCTTCGACAGGCTAGTAGTAACTCTGGGTATGTTCTTTGATGTAATTTAGGCTGTAGTACTCTGTAGTACTCTGGTGATAAGAAAAAGGCAGATAAATGACTTTCAGGTATACCATACTGCATAAAAAATGCTCTGGTAGCATTAAGACTTTCTGTTAGAGTGTAGATCTTCTCCGGAGCTCGATGTCGAATAAAAACAGTATGGGAAACTGTCCTTTCTCGGGAGGGAACCTTCTGCTAATGTGATCACTGATAATATTGTTTTCTGTGCTTTAGGCCTCATTAGGCCTTCTATGTTAATCATAAGGTCTTCAATTTGGTACACTTCGTCCTTTAAACACTGAATTAGAGCTTAAAATATTCACTAACAGGCTTTAAACTTCTTTAATTATTCACTGATACTCTTTTCCGCTTCTGTGACTGTCTCTGTCTGTGAATTTGGAGTTTTAATGGTGCTGGGGGTTTTAACCGGAGTTAATACCCCTGATCTAGATAAAATATGTGTTTAAACCTCCTCAGGAGTCTTTCCTGCAAATCCTAGCTCTGAAAATGGCCTTCTCTGCGCTCTGTGTCACTATGACAGTGACTTTGAGCACCGATGGTTTCCACCGCCTGCAACCCTGCAAAACACACAAAAATGTTAAGAAATCCATGCGGGAGTTGTTGAGGCTTCTTTTTGTCTATTTTTCATCACCTCCTTAGCCCATTTTTGTCCTAATTTGACACCTATAAACCCTCTTGTCCCTCTCCTAAGTCCCTAAACTGGCCAGACCTTCATCAACCACAGTTAAAGGTAAAAGCAGTATAAGTAGAGTTGTTTCCACTATTCTATAGCTAGTATTAGGCATTTTTTTTTGTAATATGCTATTGTCAACTTATCACTATGGGCATAACAATGGATATATTGCAGAATGTGTTGATTAGCTTGGAGGAATTTTCAGACAGCCTACAATGGAGGTGCCAACATGGGAAGCTCCAGCTCAATCCCTTGCTGAGCAATTCAACATCCTTCTAGCACTTTTGCATAGTCAAAACTGGTGGAGGGCCAGTTGGCCATTCTACAACATAATGGAGTTCGATTCATTCAAAGAATATATATATATTTTTTTTATATATATAGATGCAATCAGTTGTAATCAAAACTGTTAGTATGATTTAGATCAGGAAGTGCCAATTTCGTGGATTCCAGATCTCTGGTCTCCAATGTTTGCCATGTCATGGAACTGTTACTAAATTTACGATGTAAGCATGCCTATAAAGGCAGAGACTCACCTTTTGATGACAGAGGTTAATATAACGCATCCTTCAGCTGTCCATTCATGTGTGCTCTAGTGTTTAGAAGCAGAAATCGATTTAAAATGCCAGTGTGTTCTTGATTGCTCGAAGATTATCATAGGTGTGCTGAGTTTATGAGAAGATTGCTGTAGGTGTGAATTAGTTTGTAATCAACATTTTCCCGGGTGTGGCAAGGGCCCACCACAACCGATTCAGTTCGGTAGAATAGCTAGAGGTAATTCTTAGTCACTACGTGGTTGAATTTGTAGTTGCAACGTTAATTATTTTTTACATATCAATTTGTGTTGGTTTGATTTACATTTGCCAGGCTCAGATTTGAATTGCAGAATTAATTTTTGAAAATTGATGTGTTCTAGCTGGATTTACATTTTCCGGGAGTTTCAAATATTTAGATTACACTAGTCAATTAAATTGTGAGAGTCAATTTATGTTTAACAGAGTTTACGTTTGTTGGGTTTCAAGAATTCGTGGATTTAAAATTGCAGAGTTCATTAAATTGTGGAAATCGATTTTTAGCATAGGTCACGTTTGCTGAAGTTCAGGAATCTGGTGATTTGGAGTGCAAAGTTGATTAAATGGTGAAAATCGATTTGTTTTAGTATGATTCACATTGCCGGAGTTCAAGAATTGGGTGATTTAATTTGCAGAGCTAATTAGTAGTGGGAAATCGATTTATGTTACTGGATTTCCATTTGCTGAAGTTCCCATCATTGATTTAAATGAATGATTGTAGAATTAAATCATTTTTTTAAAACGATTGGTGTTGGCTTAATTCACGTTGCTAGAGTTTTTAAATATCGATTAATTTAAACCACAAAATTCATTGTTTTTGAAATTGATTCATGTCTCGGTTTGCTTCCATCGTTGTGGTGTATGAAAATCAAGTGATTTAAATGTCAGATGACAATTTCTTTCAAAAGTCGATCTTGAGAAATTGGTCAATTCATGTGCTGAAGTGTTAAATTCCCAAATTGCATCGTAGAAGAGCAATCTCAGCACTAGTGAAACGTTGCCATAGGGGGAAATTGCGTAGCTCCAGGATTTGATTGGCAATCTCATTGTAATTATAACTCGAATCTAATTGCTTCCATATAAATTGCATTCTGATCTTCAATTCGATGCATCAACATAGGTTCAGCGTTGAAACAAAGCTTGGGTACCTACCGAGGAGTGTGTTAAAGGTAGGTATGAGGTTATGTTCATAAATCCAAGCCACAAGAATTGAACCTCAAGTGACTGTAAAAAATATAAGGGTATAAGTTTCCACAAGTCCGAAAGGATAGGTGGCAGTGAGTTGCTACAGGAGGACAGACTTCAGATGATAATGCAATCACAAATCCGAGCTACTACAAACTCCAAATGATAGTTCACTGTAATCACTAATCTGAGCTGCTACAAGTGGACAGATTCCAAATGATAATCCACTGTAACTACAAATCTGAGGTGTAAGGTTGTTGTAGTTGGGATCCGTGTTATCAGCTTTAGAGAACAAGTTTCTGTGTGAAAGGTAGAACTTTGGTTTGGACACACTCAAATTTAATCTTTATGCTGAATAAGCTAGGGTGCAACATGCAGGACTAAGATCAACTCCAGTGAAATAACATAGGTTAGATTGCAAAGAGATTCGATAATGGGTATTTTTTATGTGTGCTGAATAAGTCCCGTACATTGAGTGACCTGTAGATGTGCATAGCCCAGATTGATGCCACTGTGGTAGCAGAGAATTGTCATGATTTTGTTTGGATCCTTTTCATTTTGATTTAAAGAAGCAGTGTTGGTTTGCATTTGAATTCTAGCTTACTGTTACTTAAAATATCAACATAGAAGTATGAAATAGAGAGTGCCAAATTCTTTTGAGGTCTCAGACAACAAGACATTTTGTGTCCAGTGTGTTGATTAGGTGGAATAAAATGGATGATGCATAGAGTAGTTTTGAGCAGAGAAATTTCTCCATTCCTTTAGCATGTTTAAATTGGTATTTTCAGTTTGTTTTTTTGCAGTTGCATTAGTGAGATCCCTTAGTGATAAAGGGGTTAAAATGAGGATAAAAGGGATAAAGGGGTTAAAATGAGGAATTTTGCAGGGATACAAAGGGGCAAATAGAGGCTTTCTGAGCACAAATTTTTTCACAGATAGTGAGGCCTTCTTGATGGAAAGAACAGTGAAGATCTTATCAAAGGTAAAGGGCACATAGAGGCTTCAATGATGAGAGATTTTCAGGGGAAATGTATCTATTGAAGGCTCAAAAAAATATTTAGCCACCTGTTTGCTCTGTCAAATTTTTTTTTATAGGTGGCTAACAATAGCTCCACATGGGGATGGCATCTTCTTGAAGGTGTCAAGAATTCAGAAAATAATCTTTGGAGTAGGCCAGATGCCCAATCCTTGAACCATATTTCTTCTTTGATTCAGTTGTTACAAACATTATGGATATTAATCAGCAGAAAACATTCCCCAAACAATCTACCCACCCATCCTACAATCCTAACATTTTTTCTTCAAGGTGCATTTGAATTTGCAGATCTTCTTCATCATTTTTTTTTTTGAAAGCAGAAAACAAACTAGTCTATTTCTACCCTTATTTCTCCATGAGACCAGATTAAATAGTTGGTCTCATAGTTTCTCTACCTATACTAATATCTGCTAGGATTAAACTATCTAGAAGATTTCTTCTCTACATTCTACAACAGAAATTTAAAAAAAGTCAAACCAGGATTAGACAGTCTGGTTTGTTGTGGATCCATGGCATAAAGACAGTTGCACATGAACTAAAATTGTATAAAATTGAAAACAAAATCTTGAAGGCTTGAAATCTTGGACGAAGCATCCTTCTTTTCTTTGTGACTCAAGTTTTGAGCTTGTTAGAGTCACTTTCTCTTCTTCATTTCAGCTCTGGTTTTGGGCTTGTTAGAGCTTATTCTTCTTTCTTCTTTGATGGTTCATATTTTGAGCGTATTAGAACCAGCTTCTTTACTCCCTTTGGCTCAGGTTTTGATCATATTAGAGCCAATATTTTGCGCTTCAGAGGTTCATGTTTTGAGATGTCTGAACCTCTCTTTCTCTCTTTTTTGAAACATTTTCTCTTTCTTTGAAAACAAAACACAAAAATGGTATTTACAATGGAAATGGAAACTGTAAAAATGGAAATCAGCAGTAGTAATGCTTGAGCATCCTGCCATTGACAGGACCCCAAACAGATCTGTACCATCTAGCTCTTGCAGAAAAAAGGCATTTGGACCAATGGTGGATTGTATGATGTAAGGACCCTGCCACAAACTGTCAAATTTTCCATGCTTTCCTTTGTCTTCTCTCCTAGAGTCCCACTTTAGAACCTTATCTCCAATTTTGAAATCACAAGCTTTTGTTCTCTTATCAAACAACCTTTTTATATTTTCTTGTACATTCATTGCTCTGTTATAGACTTCTTCTCTTGTCTGTTGGAGATGTATTGTTTGATTTATCCTCCTTACCACACTGTCCTCTTCTGTATGAATCTCTTGGACTAGTTTAGTCACTGGTACCCCAAGGCTGGTAGGAAACACCGCCTTTTTTCCAGAAACAAGCTAATATGGTGACATTCCAATGGAATTCTTTGTTGTTAGTCTGTCAGCCCACAAAGCATGAATTAACTTGCTATGCCATGATTTCTTATTCTCTTCAAGCAGTTTTTTGATGATGGTCACCAAGCTCTTGTTTGATGAGTCAGCTAACCCATTACCTTGTGGGTAATAAGCAGTTGAATGACCGAGTTCTATCTGATACCTGTGACAAAAATCAATCATTTTCTTGGATCCAAAAGCAGCAACATTATCAGTGATTATATTTCTTGGGCAGCCAAATCTAGAGAGGATGTGGTCTTCTAGGAACTTAATGACAACAGAAACTGTGGCATTCCTAGAAGGTATGGCCTATATCCATTTTGTGAAATAGTTTGTGGCTGTAAGGATCCACTTGTGTTGTGCAGAAGAAGCAGGGTGTATTTCTCCTATGAAATCTAAGCCCCATTGTTGAAAGGGAGCCTCAAAAGTTATAGGTTGTGATGGTAAAGGGAGGATATTTCTTTTGCCCTCAAATATCTAGAACTTATGGCAGACAATTATCATTTTGTGGATGTCATTGAAAAGTGTAGGCCATTAATGTCCAGCTCTGAGTATTTTGTTAGCAGTGGCTTTCCAGTTTAAATGGCCTCCACACTCTCTTGCATGGAACTCCTGTTTAATCCTCTCTGCTTCAGTTTCAGGAAAAAAATTAACCAATAGACCATTTTCATTTTTCCAGTATAAACATTCATTCAGTATGCAATAGTTTCTAGCTTTTAACTTTAGGAATCTAGCCTTATTCTTTGATAAATCAGGAGGGGCATTTATGTTTGTGAGCATATACAGGATATCAGAATACCAAGGAGAGTTTTGAAATTGTTCTTCAATAGTAGGATCAGGCAATCCTTCATGTTCATCCATGGCATCTACCATGTTTATGTCAAGGGCCTGCAAGTTAGACTCAACCATTAGTTGAGCTATGCCTTGACCTTTGATCAGTTTTGTGCGTTTTATTTCTAGGTCATACTCTAGTATTACAACAATCCATTTTCCCCTCTTTCCATTAGGATCTTGGACAAAATTTCTTTTACCATTATGTTTGGCACGTAGGCAATGATGTGAGAATGCATTATATACACCCTAAAGTCTTTCAAGGCCTTTACCAAGGCATAGGCCTGTTTTTCCATTATGTTATATTTCAAGGGTGCATCCTCAGAGCCTTGTTGAAGAAAGCAATAGGTTGTTCCATCCCCTCTGAATTTTTCTGCAATAGGACTGCAGCCACTGTATGCTCTGAGGCAAAGGAAAATATCAGGAAATCCTTTGAAAAGTCAGGGCTAATTAAAATAGGTGCCCAGGTGAATGTAAGTTTAACTAATTCAAAATATTTTTTGGCCTCTACAGTCAACTTAACTCCTACACATTTTTTTAGCATGTTTGTCATATCCCTAAGGTGTTCAGCTAAGTTGGGAATAAACCTCCTTAAGAAGTTAATTTTCCCAATAAAGGATTGCAACTCTTTTATGTTTCTCAAGTGTGTAATCTGCAGTATTCCCTCAACTCTTTGCGGGTCTATCTTAATTCCCTTCTCTGATATAATATGTCCAAGAAGCTTCCCTTCTTGAAGCCTTAATACAGTCTTTTTAGGGTTTAAAGATAGACCGAACCTTCTACATTTTTAAAAAACTCTTCTTAGATGTTTTAGGTGCTCCTCATCAATCTTGGAATAGACTGTTATGTCATCCAGATAGATGATAATGAAGTGCCCTATTTGCTCCGAAAAGGCTATGTCCATTGCTCGTTGGAAGGTCGCACCAGCATTCATTAGTCCAAAAGGCATTTTTACGTACATAAAAGTGCCCCATGGAGTGGTGAAAGCTATCTTAAGTTGGTCTTTTGGGAGTACTAAAAGTTGGTTATAGCCTGAAAAACCGTCTAACAGGGAGATCCTTTTTGATCCAACTACCCTCTGTAGGATGTGTTCCATTTTTGGTAAGGGGTAATTGTCTTTAAGTGAAGCTCTGTTAAGGTTCCTGAAATCGATGCACAATCTGATCTCACCTGTCTTCTTTCTCATAGCTATAAGGTTGGAAACCCAATCGGAAAACCTCACAGGGACTATGATTCCTCCCTTGTACATTTTCTTGATTTCCTTTTCCACTAGGGGCAGTTGTTTCGGGTTAATTCTGTGAAGTTTCTGTCTGAAGGGTTTTTGGTTTTCTTTCAAAGGGATCTTATGCTGGATAATCTTCGTATCATAGGCTTTTAAGTCCTCATAGCTCCAGGCAAACACGTCAATGAACTCTTTAAATAAGTTGATATATTTCTTTTTCATATCTGCGGGCAAGGACTTAGCCAATTTAATCATCTTAGGCTTATCTTCAGTGCCTATGTTGCATTCCTCGACATCTGAGTCTGAGTGTTCTATAGTGGGTTTCTTTGCTACGTCGTCAAAATAAAAATTTCCTCTAAAGGTGCCAGTCCTCTGGGTATATTCTTATCTTTTGATTGCAACACCTCTATTTCCTCTTTTTCTGCGTTCTTATACTTTTCGGTTTGATTTCCAAGTTGTTTAGTTAACATGTTCATTTCTACGTTGTGGGGTGATTTTTCTTCATCGGGGGGCTCTTCACTTAGGCAGCTTCCATCAGATTTAGAGTCTGAATCAGAGAATTCAAACTCATTCAAACCAGTCAGGAAATCCTCTATCTGCTTGTCACCCTCAAAGACCTGCCAATATTTTTCGTTATCTGGAACTGCAAGTCTGTATTTCGTCTGAATGATGATTTTCTTGTCACTAGGAGCTTTGTGATATGAACTAGCAACACAGGCTAATCCATCCGCAATTATGTTCTGACTCCTAGGAACAAACACAAGTTCATACTCTACAAAGGTTTTCAGTAAATCCATAGCATCATTCCCGTACGCTCTCAATCTAGGGTGTTTAGCTGTATAATCTCCGTTTACTTGTTTTATGATTAACTCAGAGTCTCCGTGTACATCTATCCTACGGGCTCCTAGTTTCTTCAATAGATTAAGGCCTAGGATAAGAACCTCATACTCTGCTATATTTTTTGTACATTTGAAGTTCAGATTGAAGGCATGACTCTTAGTGTAGTCACTCTCAGTGTTATGTAACCACACTCCTGCTCCTGCAGTATTTATAATGCAAGACCCATAGAAATTCATTCTCCATAAGGGATTGTTTTCAAGTTTATCATCGTTTTCCTCCCTAACATTGGTTTCATTGTTATGCTGTAATATGGGGTCTACACCAGGTTGTGCAGTGTTTTGTTCTTCATGTTGTGTATGTAGTTCCGAAAAATGACCATTCAATTATTTGTAATCTTGGTTTTGTTTACTCTGAGTTTAAAATTCAGTGCACTGTCCAAAGGTTTCTTCTTCATTTTCTTCTAAGTCTAGAGTGGCCATTATGTTAAAATCTATGGGCTCTACCCTATTGTTTGCATCTCTGTCTTCTAGCTCTGGCTCGTCTAAGGATTCATCGTTGCAAAGATTAAAGGAGTCCAGATCTGTGCGTAAAGAGTACAGAGGTGAATTTTTAGGCTTTTCAGGGCTGCTAACCATGAACTTCATTTGTGCCTCTCTATACAGTCTCCTAAGCTGGTTAAAGACAGGGATTATGGCATATGACCCATCCATCTACATTGTACCTTGAATCTTAGCTCCCCATGACCTGGACAACAACATGCCATACTTAGGTGGCACATCTACCACTACAACGTCCATAACCATGCATTTTGATGGAATTTGGATTAGGTTCACACAAAGGTCCTTGATTAGGCCAGGCACTTCACTCTAATAGAGTCAAATGAATATAAATCTTTATAAGGACATGTTATCTCTAGGCCTATCCTCTCCATAACTACCTTAGGCATTAGGTTGTGTGAAGCCCCAGAGTCATGCATTGCGTTGTGAAGGATCTTGTCATGGCTATTGAGGCTGATATAAAAAGGAGGTACTACCCCTTCCTGACACTTCCCTTCTATCTTTGGACCAAATAGAAGGGCTGGTTGATCATGACTTAGATTGACAGTGTCACTATTTTCACCTAGATTTAGAGCTTTCAAAATTTGGCCCTTATATACATCCTGAGCGGCCAGCTCAGAGAGTGGGACAAAAATTTTAATTTTAGCAATCTCACTCTCCAGATTGAAGGGAGATTGACTCTTTATAAGACTCAATTCAGTTTTGTTAGCCACTACTTTAGTGGCAGAATCAGGGTGCTGATTCTCACTATGTACAGTGTTTGTAGCTGTTTTATCAGAAGCATTAGCTACAGTGCTAGTGCTGCTAGTTTGTTGACTTTGTTTATCAGTATTTTGGCTGTCTTTTTCTTTGTTCTTCCCAGAACTCTTAGCTGCTGATTTGTTGCTTTCAGCAGTCACCTTAGGATTTTTCTCAGACCTTTTCTTGATGGTAATCTCAGAAGCTTTTGGTTTGGAAGAGTCTAAGCTCTTTTTTCTTCTAAGTTCATACTGTTCTATGACCTGCATGATGGCATTTTCAAATCCTAGCCTATAATCCTCAGATTCTAACCCTTCCTCATCCCAATATGAGTGTGAGGACTGATTGTATTCTGTGGAACAGTTGTGGATTGAGTTGTCTATTTCCACCATGTTTATTGTGGTTCCCTCAGACTCTTCTATTATCACCTCATCTTCATCAAGGAAGTTCTCCTTAAATGGGGGTATGAATTGTTGATCAGAGTCTCTCTGTCTGTTAGGAGGGTTGTTTCTCCTAAAGTTCTGGTTCTGGGTATGATTTTGGTTTTTGTTCTGATTACTGACTTGGACAGTCAAATTTTCCACCATTTTTCCTAGTCTCTCCATGGTTTTGGCTAGACTGTCATATTTTGGATTAGATGTGGAAGCTTATGTGTCATCCCTATATGTTACCTTTTTCTCGGACCTCATTCTGGCTCTCTTTTCAATCAGGTTAGATTCTACACTCACTGCTCCTTTTTGCATATCTTCCAATGTGTTGTAATCTATTTCCCTAAGCTGGTAGGCCATGTCAGCATCAAATCCCTCAGGATATTTCACTAAAGCCATACCTTGTGGAGGAAGAGCATTGTAAACACTGTTAAACCTTGTAGAATAGTCATGGACACTCTCTCCTACATTTATGTTAAGATTCTCGTATTCTGCTAAGATTTGGAGAGGGTTGGTCTTGACTTCCCATTTGTTTATGAAGGATTGATATAAAGAGGGAAGATCATGGATACTATTAGGAGGTAGGACTTTAAACCACTTATTCACATCACCTCCTAAAATCTGGGCAAAGATTCTCATTTTGACTGTCTCATCATCTATCTCCATATAGTCAAAGGAATCTTCCATCCTATCTACATGGTGTTGAGCTGTGGTAGACTCTTTTGCAGTTAAATGTGGAATTTTTGACTGATAATCATTGGGTAAAGGCACTAGAGGTTGTGGTAACACCAGAGGTGCATACTAGGCTGCCATAATGGTGTTTTGAGGAGGTAAAGGATTGTCTTGAGCAGCAGGTATGTGGATGACAGGAATACTAGAACAAGCAACACTCTGCTGAGCTGATTTAGGGTGACAGAGCCCCAAGTTTTGAATGAAATGAATATCTGGAGGTGTAGATGGAGGGGTCTCTCTATCCCTAATATGTTGACCACTATGAGATGGTGAACCAGGAAGCTCAAGGTCTGATTGGTCTAGAGCACTGAATGACCTAGTTCTTGGTAAACAACTTTGTGAGCCTAAGTCAAAATAAGTGTCTGATAGAGCTGTAAAGTTCTCTGGTGTAGATTTAGCTCTATGGATGTGTCTGGAAATAGTTGGCTTCCTAGGGGTGGAAGATTTCCTGAGAATGCTCTCAGGGTTGTCAACTATTTCAGGTGGGTATGAGTTAGGATAAGCTCTTGTATGAATGGCTCTTGAAGCTAGTATGTTTGTCTACAAACAAAGAAGCTTAATCCTACTTGTTACTTCTAATATGGTTTATGTTGTAATAAAGTCTGGTCTCCCAGTGGAGTCTTGTGAAAACCGAGATAATTAGCAGGCCTACTGATCACCAATGGAGTCTTTAATCATTAAGGAACTATGGAGTCGCCAGGTGGAAGGTTTAGAATGTTTCAAGAAGGTATACTATCCACCACAGTGATTAAATATCAATCTAACTAGAGATTTTGGTTTTCTGAGGTCCTAGTGATGTAATAAGATGGAAAACACTTAGAAAGTCCGCATCGGAGTCGCCATTATGTTGGGTTTCCTATGTTTTGGCAAGTTTGGCAATACCAAAAGATAAGACAACATCAAAACCACTTTGGGACCTCAAGATATAGCCCTCCTGGGTCCAGAGAGGGATCTCTCTATAAAGGCAAAGGTATATATCTTTGAAGCTTGATTTGAAGGTATTAGGCTAGTTATAAGGCGCAAGGTTTGTTTTGTTTTGTTTGTTTGTTTGTTTGGTTGTTGGTAATCATGAAGAAAGGTTTCAATATAAGAAAAAGGGTGAGCAAAGAGGATTTTAGGCAAAGGGAGATAATTCAGAGAACACTCGAGACCATTGGGCAATGGATTCATAAAAGGTTTTACTTGCTATTTAGTATCCAAGGCTTTCAATTGGGCTAGTCATCTAAAACAAAGGATCTTAAAAGATGATAGTGTGGTATGATATGATTAAGGAATGAAGGGGAATGACAAGGAAACCTCCAAGGTGACCACTTAGGAATCACATCTAGGGATAGGACATGCCATTAAACACCTATGATCCACCTCCTAAAAGGTTAACTCTTTAGACAAAGGAAACATTAAAGATTTAAACACAAAGGTGAAGCCTGAGATCATAGAAAGGCTTTTAACTTTCAATGCTTCGACATTAAAATTAAGGGAACTTCGAACGTTTCAATTGATTGAAAAAGACCCTATTGAAATAGAATCAACATTCTAAACTCCCAGTATCCCAATTCTTTCAATTAAAACCCAACAAGAACATCTAAGAACAGATTCATAAATTCATACATCAGTTAGCAGTGGATAACATATACTACACTGGTTAAATTATCTTGAATCAGTTCTCAGATAGCACAATCAATAGAAAACATCAAATATAAGAAGAGCAGGAGCATTAGGGTACCATGCAAGGGTATATCCTATGCCAAATTTCTTATTCTTACCAGAGAAATGAAATTTAATGAATTACAGAAGGAAAACAGAGACAAAGGCATAAAAACATCACCGCTGCTTTAAATCAGGATCCAAAGAAATGTGCTTTTCATATTAAAAAGCAACACCAGTCACATACAACATTGTCCAACAGCTTTATATTCAGTCTAAAATCATCTTCCTCGGCCTATCTTATAATTTTACATATAGAACAATATCTCAAGAGAAACAACTTACAATTCACAGATATCTGATCAACAACCAACAACAACCTTTACAACGTGTTTTTCTTGAGTTCTTATAGCTGAAAGAGGGGCAGAGGAGGTAGATGAAACACTAAATGAAACATTAAAATAGAAGTAGAGGAAGAGGGCTCGAGGCCCATTCTATCTTAATATCTATGCATTAATCTTCAGTACTCTTTGGGTGAAAGAGTGGTCTTCGATAGGCTGGTAGTAACTTTGGGTATGTTCTTTGATGTACTTTAGGTTGTAGTACTCTGTATTACTCTGGTGATAAGAAAAAGGTAGATAAATGACTTTCAGGTCTGCCATACTGCATAACAAATTCTCTGGTAGCATTATGACTTTCTGTCAAAGTGTAGATCTTCTTCGAAGCTCGATGTAGAATAAAAACAATATGGGAAACTGTCCTTTCTCGGGAGGGAAACTTCTGCTGATGTGATCATTGATAATATTTTTTTATGTGATTTAGGCCTCATTAGGCCTTCTGTGTTAATCATAAGGTCTTTAATTTGGTACACTTCATCCTTTAAACACTGAATTAGAGCTTAAAATCTTCACTAACAGGCTTTAAACTTCTTTAATTATTCATTGATACTCTTTGTCGCTTTTGTGACTGTCTCTGTCTGTGAATTTGGAGTTTTAATGGTGTTGGGGGTTTTACTTAGAGTTAATACCCCTGATATAGATAAAATATGTGTTTTAACCCCCTCAGGAGTCTTTCTTGCAAATATTGGCTCTGAAAATGGCCTTCTCTACGCTCTGTGTCACTATGACAGTGACTGTGAGCACCGGCGGTTTCCACCGCTTGCAACCCTGCAAAACACACAAACATGTTAAGAAATCCACGCGGGAGTGGAGGTGAAATGCCGTGGAGGACTGTGGGAATGGCAGCGCATACATGGTGGATGAGGTGAATGCAGTGGAAGACGACTGCAAAATGTTGTGAAACGGTGGAAAACTGATCTGATGCAGGTCTGAGGGAGGAATGGATATGGACTGCCCGATTAGATATGGTGGTGATGATCAACGGTGGTGATTTACTGATGAACTGCCTTTAGAAGCTAGGTGGAATGATATAACCTTTTAATGTGGGCGGAAGAAAAGATTTTTATTGTAAATCATTCGGTTTCGACCTTTGGATGGAATATAAAGGAAATGCGTGAAAATGCAATGAAATGGGTTTGAATGGTGGGACTTGGCATGGGCGGAGGGCGATTTAAAATAGATTGTTAGATCTCAGGAAGAGATTAATGGCTGTGATGATCTGATGAAATGCTATGGTAGTGCAATGAAAAAAACATGAATGGAGAACGTGATGCATTGTGGACCGTTGATTTGGACAGATCAACGGTCGAGATCGTTAGATGGTATTTCAAGAGCGAAAGTGGGAGGCGGTTTTGAGAAATAAAACAACTGTTTTCGCGCTATAAAGGAGCGGTTTTGAATTTGGCCCAAAATCACGTGATATGGTCCGCTGCCCGACACATTGCAAAAAGAAACCGCCCATATCGCGTGATTTCTAACTGTTAAAACATGGACACAAAAATTGCGTGATATGGTTCTCGGCCATTGGATCTAAGGCTGTGAGATTTGACGGTGATGGTGGAGCACGATACGAGGAGATGCGCAGCTGGTAAGGCAGAGACTGGTCAAAGGTGGTTTTAAAATGAGTCGTCCGATCAGCGCGATGGACGGTCGAGATCTGCGGAGGGAAAGAAAAGGCGGAGGAGTTGGTTAGTGGTTGGGAGGGTTCCTGACCATTGATCTCAAGAGATCAACGGTGGAGATTAAAAGATGAGGCAGAGGCAAAGAGGCCACATGAATGTGCGGGAGTAATCCTGGCCGTCAGATCGAAAGGGATGAACGACCAGGATCCAATTGGAACCAGAGGAGGCAGGGGCCAAAACTCCGATGGTGTGAAGGAGTGATTGCATATGGACCGTCGGATTGACGAAAGATCGACGGTCGCGATTAGATTGGGGGTGACCAATCGGAGAACACAGGGTGGAATGAGATCAAATCCTAGCTGTTGGTTCTTGTGGATTCAACGGCCAGGATCCAATCGGGGAATCGGAGGATGGCACAATAAAAACTTCCAATTGGCAATGGGCGTGGCGATGCGATGGCCGTCGGATCGTTTAGAGATCAATAGTGGAGATGACCATCGGAGGGTTTACAAAGCGATGAAGTGGGGGTGCGGTGAAACAAGTGTGGATCGTCGGATCTTCGCAGATCGACGGCTGGTAATGCTCCCGATTCCAACAGACTAAAACACCATCGCATCGGGAGATTTTAATTTTACAAAGAAAACGCGCTTCATTCAACTTTCGATTGCAATAAGCTCTTTGGGGTCTAGTGCTTGGTCTTAGCGCGGGGTTTTATGGAGAGGAAGTGGTTAGGGCTTAGCCAAAAGGGGATTAGGCCTATTATATGGTGAAAAATGGGCTTTTGGCTTAAAAAAAGAGTTTTTTAAGGCTGAACAGAGGTTCCAGTAGGAGGAAAGAGGGATTTTAAAATCAAATGAAGGGATTTCACTTGGTTTTTAAAGGGGAATTGGATTGTTTAGAAGACTTAGGAAGGGATTTTTGGAGGGTCAAAGGGGAAATTTTGAGAAGGGATAAAGGGGTTAAAATGAGGAATTTTGTAGGGATACAAAGGGGAAAATAGAGGCTTTCTGAGCACAAATTTTTTCACAGACAGTGAGGCCTTCTTGATGGAAACAACAGTGAAGATCTTGTCAAAGGTAAATTTCACACAGAGGCTTCAAGGATGAGAGATTTTCAGGGGAGATGTATCTCTTGAAGGCTCAGAAAATATTTTTCCACCAGTTTTCTCTGTAAAAAAAAAAATTATAGGTGCCTAGCACCCTCCAGGTTGCGCACTATCTCATCTTCCTCTTCGCCCTCACCTTGAGGGACGAAATCGTGAAGGATTCGCCTAGTTATCGGTGACATGCCAGCAGGTATCTCTGGATAAACGTCTGCATTACATAGATATAATGTCAGAATATGCATAAATAAAATATCATAATACTGATAAAACTTATAAAATGAGTCTCACCTAAATCTTCATCCCAATCTTCTCCCTCCGGGAGTGGGAGATCTGGATCATCAGTGAAATCTGTACTAGAGTAGGGCCAATCCTCCACGACAATTAGTTTTCGGCGGAGCCAATCAAAAAATTCTGGTCTCCAAGAAAACTGTTGAACTCCCTCTGTCCTTGGCATCAGAGCTGCCCATCGAGCCATCTATGGTTCTCTCGCTGGTGGTGTCGGGACTATGACCTCCTATCGCTGAAAAATGGGTATTCGTTCCAAGAAGAATGATACCAGAATAGATCCATAACCAATTTTTTTCAATTTGGACTTCTTGCATTTCGTTAACTGGCGCTTCATGTTTATTGTCACGGCCTCTGCTCAGTTGTAGATGGTTGGTGTCAAGTGGTCTACAACAAGAATCAACTATGTCTTCATTGCTTCGTGTGGTGCTTGTGATCCTGCAGCTCATGTGATGGTATGTAGTACCACTCGTAGTGTCAAATCCAGGATAGTTTGAATATCAACTCTCCCATTACCTAATCCCTTCCGTGTTCCTGGACATATCCTGTCTATCACCATGGTCATGTTTTCCATGCAAGGTCGGGTTCCAGTTAGTATTGGTGCTGCTCCTCTCTGCGATAATCCTATGATGAAATACACATCCAAGACTTCAATCTCAAGTTCTTGACCTCGAAGGATGAAATTATCTTGATTTTCGTCCCATATGCTGACTAGATACTGTAATAACTCTGGTTGGACTCGGAGACATGGCGTTAGGAAGATTTTTTTCAGACCATAGTTTCTGAGAGCTTCCATGACTCCCTCATTTTCCATGTCCAACTTGTCTTCTTCGCTATGTTCCCGTTCTTTCCATTCAATGACCATTTTGCTTCTTTCTGCTTGCAAACACATTCATATGAGTGGTGTTAGCCAATTTTGAACCTTAAATTTGTGAATAATTGGTGTATTTGATTAGCACTTTTCCTAGAAATGGTTTGCATCATTGGTGCGACTGTTTCCCAAACAATCGCGCCAATGGGCACGCCCTAGTGTAAAAAATCAGGCAGTTGGCGCGACTCCATGCCCAAAACCCGTGCCAACCGCCGGGCCCTAATTTTTTCATTTCCTCCCCCAAAATTCGAAATTGAAAATTTCAGATAGTAAGAAATGACTTAAAATGACAAGAGGGATCTTGGCTCTTACCTGGAGCTGACGGATTTGCGATTGGTCTATTGGATCGGCCACTATCGTTGCCGCAAGATTGCACAGTGAAATGGGTAACTATTGCTCCGCAAGAGGTAAAAAGTGAAAAGTAATTATTTTTACCATTTTTGGCATTTTATAACTTTTTCACAACCCTAATTAGGTTTTAAGGCTTGTTTTTTGATTATTTTATTATATTATTTTCGAGGAATGGGTTTTACACATGTCTCTTGTGCAGCAATAGGTTTTTCATACGACAATAATGAAGCAACGAGTTATATTTTATACTTTTTCGGACTGACTCTCTAAAATTGAAAACATTGCGAGATTCTTGTCGTTTTGAACTCGTTAAATGGTTGCGAAACGATATCCACCCAGTATATTTTTAACCCTTTTTCGGGCTGGGATGGATTATTTACGAGAAATGAATACCTTAGTCTATCGCAACTAAGAGGTTCTCTCAAACATAGTTTTCTATATTTTCTGACCTATGAGACTACCTACGAAAAGGGATTTCTAGAGTTTTCTTTTTTGCCTTCTTTTCAAACTCTCTAAACATGAAAATATGCCGAGTTCTTCCTTTGTCAGACTCATTAAAACTTGATGACATCGGACTTCGTCACCATGACATTATTCGAGTTCCTCCTTCCCAGGGCTCGTAAAATTTACTACGTTGGATTTGTCTGAAGGAAAAACTTACAGTGCAAGCATATGCTATCCCCTTCAAGATTTAAAAAAAAAATAATTGGGGTACTCACCAGAAATTATGGGGGAAAATAGAACCAAGTTTTAGTTATGTTGGCAGTATGTCGCTCTTGAACATGGCACTTGTTTGCATTTGTGTCGAGTTGGGGACATCTCATTTCGTCATTTTTTGCCTCCATGGGTTTGGGTAATCTCTTTTGACCTCTCATCCGCTCTTTTCCACGTCATCATGACCTCAGATCCTTTGATGTAAAATACTGCCAAATCCAGTGTCGTGTTGTTGATATGTTCAAGAGAATTTTTCCTTTGCAGTTGTCAACCTTCCAATGATCTTCTATTGGTCATGATCCAATTTCATCATGTTCCTCTATCTCGTGTCGGTGATGTGGGAAACATTATGGCCCTCCTTCAACCAGGTTACTTCCTATCGACTTCAGCTCATTATCCAGGAATTTTTATCTAGAGACTGCCTTTTGGTACCTTGGGGCCTGCATGCCTCAATGGTAGGTTTTTCGCATTCGACGCAAGGTTCACATCATTAGCCTTTGATCGAGTAATTCTGCGAATGTTCGACGTCAGATCATTGTTCACATTCCGTAGATTGTACCTTTTGTACCTTGAGGACCATCTTCATCATTGGTGGTTTCTCTTGCGTCTGTTAACGACTTTCATCATTGGCTGGTAATCAGAAAATTTTCCTGCATGTTCGACTTCAGCTCGTATATTCACATGCTCGAAATTGTACTTGTTCGGGTCGTGATGGATCACAAGACCCTGGTTTTTGTTTGATAAAATCCAGGCTGCAGATTTTGTAGATTATTATGACTTATTGCATGACTCTCTTGATTGGATGGCTGTGACCATACCTGAGTCTATTTATTGATCCTTCCTACTGGATGGCTGTGTCCATACCTCAGATCTCAGTTTTTATATTCTATATTATGGATGGCTACGCCCATGCCACATGATTCGTGTATCATAGATATCATTTGTATTTGTAATTGCAGGTCTTCCGATAGCAGTGTTTGGTTCGAACGCTTTCTCATAAAGAATTTCACCCCTCCCTTCCTCTCGGACTTCATGCTTTAGGGGGCATCTATTACACAACATTTTTTCACTGTCCCTGCAATCCCCAACTCACACATTGGAAGTTTGTTTTTGTGACCAATGAGAAGTGTAATGCTTTTCAAATACCATCCTTGCATCCCTTTTTATGAAAGCAACATTATTCTTGTTGACAATTCCCTAAGCAGAGCTGTAAAAATCCCTATTTTTTCCTTGGCACGAGTAGCCAGTTACACCCTCGTGCTGACAGGGAAATTTAACATTGAGCCCATGCTATTTGGTTCTTTGTGCCAGTTAGACACCCATGCCAAGATATTTATGGAATGTTTTTTAAAAATAGAGGCGGAGGTTCCATTCCAACCACCTCGAGGATGAGTCATTGGGAGTGGTTGAACTGAAACAACCACAGACTCCTTCCTTTATCTAGTAGTTTCCACCTCCCTTGGAACTCTCCTAAAGGATAGGACTCTCTCCCATCTTTGTAGGGATCCCAACCTCCTCCTTTTCCTCTATAAAAGAAACTATCTCTTTTAGTAGAAGCTAGTTGAATTAGGAGAATTATACATACTATAGCTGAGCTTTTAGAGAAGATAGAATAAGAAGGAATTACTTTGAGGAAAGCTTGAGTCGATGACTTCTAAGGGCACTTAAGTCCTGTCTGAATTCCCTGACCAAAATTTGAGACGCGCTTCACCTGAACCCCGCTGGAGGAGACTATGATGTCAAAGCATCGGTTGTACTCTTCCTTCTATTCATTTATATACATGACTACTGTTTGGTTCCACTATTGTGTTATGATGTTTATTTGATGCAATATGTTTATCCCTCTTTGATTGGCTAATAGTTATGAGTGAATCTGTTCTGTAATATGTTGTTCTTGTTCTTTGTCTTATGTGCAGGTATCTGAGCGTAGCAGCGAACAAATTGTGATTTTCCGAGGCAGAAGCAAGAGGTCACTACTATTTTTGTAACAACGACAATGTTGGGTTCAAGTTAGGTCAATCTACCATGTCTATTGTTCATTAATTAACTTGGAATCAACACTTTAGCGTGTCCTTTTGTTACTAGACCCACCCTAGGGCTAGAGGGATCATCTCTGTCCGCAGAGAGGATTTACCTTCATAACACTTAGGAGTATAGGGGAAATCCCTTTGAATTGAACTTGGGCCCCCTCGATGATAAGTGGAAAGTATAAAGATTCTCCTAATATACAAAAAAATATGGTAGAAGATATGCATCCACCTTATTAAATGTTTTTACACTATTCAAACAAGGGCTTAAAAATGTAAATCCATGAATGGAGTTATTGGTTCAATCAATCCTGCCAACTCTCATTATAAGCATATTTATCATATAGATTATAAATAGGGTTTTTTTGATATTTGAGTTTTGTTCAAGAAGATATATCTACTATATTTGAATGATTTTTATTACCAGTACTTTTAATAATAAACACAAATTTATGCTCTACACAAAAGAAATTTGGTTTAAAGTTAAGATATTTGCTATTTTCCAACTTTAGAGCCAAAATCTCACTTGTCTTCTTATTTTAGAGAATAAAAATATCTAATCACTAAATGTTATTATTCTCCATTTTCAAGATATATCAATATCCAAATATTATGACAAAATTATTGCTATCATTGGGATTTATTTTGTTTGTCTGCAAGATAGGAGGAAGTCATCATAGGAAGGAATGAATAAGAGAAAAATGTATCTCAACTTGAGCCTTATATATATATATATATGGAAAAGTTTTAATCCTATGCAACATTCATCAACCATGTATTGTTTATTGTTGTGAACTATCTAAGGTCGTATGACTATTAAAGAAAGATTTTACAAATATTTTTCAACTTAATTTTGTTGATGGCCCATGAGTCTTAAACAATATCCTCGAGGGAATAGATCATAGCTGAAAATTTATTGTTGAATATCCATATTCAAAGGTTATCCATATCTATTTATATTTATCCATCCTTATCCATCTCTAGTTATCCAACTTTATTTCTAATGGTTATCACCCAGTTTAGTTACAAACACCATACCAAGTTCCAACTTCTCTAACATACATGAATGATGTTTATTAACCACTTTATTCAATCATTTGAAAATACTTGCTCTTCAAACCATATGAAATACATATTTCCCTTCCTACCACCTTGATTGATAATGAAAAACATATGGAGTTTTTTTTATTTAGAATGCTTTCTCGACTTATTGAAATAATTTGCATGAAACTTTATGAGTGTACCACTAAGTGTTTTGAAATCTCTACAATTTTTTTTTAGTGGATGTCAATTTTCAAGGATACCCTCAGACTGAATAAGCACATGTTTGTAGTTTAAAAACATGAAACAAGTAATTGGAAGTCTTAAACTAACCAAAAACAATATAGAAGCTATATATATTTCCAAAACCTATGTAGTTACAATGAAAATTCATAAAAACCTTGACCATGTATTGCATGAAAAGTAGGGTTATACCTGGCATATAAGAAAAACTAAATAGCTTGAAATTCATTTGAGAGAAACGAGGAAATAGATCAACCATAGAAATCAATTATATGCTATTGAAGTTGAATCTACCTCTCTAGTACATGAACCCTGAAGGTTCACACCATTAATGTGTTTTTCTTATATAGTGTTGAAATTTTACAGTCTATCTGTTGTTGCACATCGTTAACATAGTATGCCCCTTAAGGTCCTAGTTTTAAAATATGGATATGGTACCAAATGTAATACCTACTAATTAATGCTACGCAATTTTATCCACTCATTAAAATATTTGTTTTAACATAATCTTATTTCTAAACACAATGTAATTTTCTTAAAATATGGGAGGAGTTACTTGAAGGTTCCACCTGCTAGAATGTTCCTCCTCTAAAATGTTCTTGGGAGATAGAAATCAATATATAAAATAGTATAAGAAATGTAATGGGCATGGTGAAGAATATTGTAATTTTATCAAGCATTTCTTTTGAAGTGAATTCCTTCCATAAGGAATAATATATGGTGTTACCTAAACATTTTTATCTATATTTCTTGCGTTCAGTCTTTTGTGAATGATTTGGTTTATATGTTAAGGGTTTCTTTCATGTTATATTTTTATATCTATTGAGGTACATTAACAAGAATGTGTTGAATAATGTAGCTATGGTCTGTATTCATAATTATTGATGTAATTATAATATTATTTAAAAACACAAAAAAATTAAATTTAAAATTAGAAGAAAGAAAATAAACGAAATCAACAAAACCGCCTGAAATTAAAATCCTTGAAAAAAACTCAGACTCACGTGAATAGCATATTTACCATAAGTTACTACCAACTATAATTTAAGAAAGTATTTGGATAAAATATGGTATAAGGAAAGAGATGTAAATAAATATACTTACCAGGAGTTACTTCCCACTATTATTTGCGTGTTCTTCAACACACTAACTAATATGAGTAAAAATGTAAATGTGCAGACTTACTAGTTGTTTTTGTTGAAATGGAAATCACAAGGAGTTATTTCTCCATGAGCTAATGCCTGATAGATCACTAGACAAACATAGAATCGACTAAGAAAATACAAGATATCTCAATCCCCTATGATTCAACAAGAAACATGCAATTGGATTTACGCTATGAGGAAGAGAAGAATACCTTGCCTCCTCATAGTTTGGGGACGAATCTTGAGTTTGTAACAGAATTCTTGCACTCCACACGAGTGATCTACTCAATGTGCTTCCAATCACAACACCTGCACACAATAAAAAACATTCAAGGATGACGATATATTACTTGGAAGACTTTTATATAAACAATAACATAAACCAATCACAAGATTTGAAACACAGTTATGTAAGGGAGAGAACATAGATCTTCATTAATCCCATAAAAATTATACAACGCTTCTATACCTTCGCTCCAACATCTCCTCTCCATGATCTTGTTGTGTTTCCCCACTAGATCCAATGAATGAGCATGAAGAGCAATCACATAAGACTAAGACCTCACAAGCTCTCAATGTGGTAGCAAACTGGCAGCATAAGATCAAGATCTCAGTTCATCAAAAGTGTGGCTCTTAAAAACTGGCTCTCCCAAATTGGCAGAGCTCTCTTCCTATAGTTTTCATACTCTCCTCCACGCCCTTTCCTCTTGGTGATATTATATAGGCTCATTCCATCCTTTGGGAGAATGTATCTAGACACCTAGGGGCTTGAGAAGTTAGGAAAATTCTACAATAATGGACCCCTAGCCAACTCATACAAAAGTGGGTCAAGTTGAACTCCTTAGGAATGGAAAACTCTAGAATTTTTTTTCACAATTATGAGATTTTTCTCAATTATGTCAATTATGAAATAATTATTATCTTATAATTAATATATTTTGGTAAAATAATTATGATAAATTGCTTAGTTATGCAATTTCACCCTTTTATCATGGGATAAATCTCACATAAGTAAAATAAAATATGAAAAGGGATGAATTTTAGCCAAAAAAATGAGGTTAGTTGATATTGGGTTTCTCTTACTATAATGGAGTGGAAAGTAGGGTTATAACAAATGCCTCCTAATGTATGAGGTCAGAATTAGAAGTTGATGGCCGAAATACATTATGATCAAAATAAGAGGTCAAAGCGACAGTGGGGAAACAAGTCAAAGAACGTGGATCAAAAAATATTGAAGCTGAAGTCTCAACTATGTTGATAACATGATCCGAATGGAAAATGACATCCACCCATGGTATTAATCCACCCATGGAATATCCCATGGTATTATAAATGGCATCGACCCATGGTATTCATCTACCCATGGAATTCACCCATGGTATTTACCCATGATATTGCAAGTGAGATGCACCCATGGTATTCATTCACCCATGGTATTTACCCACCCATGGAATTTACCTATGGTATTGCAACAAAAAAATGTTAAAAGTAACAAGTCACATTTTGTAAACGGACAGATTTTCCACCACAATGTAGCTTCTACAATTATTCTCCATTTTAATAAAAAAATTCCTTGTGGTTTTCTTTACTGTGTTTTTTCCTCCCTCTCCGTTTGTTGGCATTTCAATTTTTTGGATCTTGGGGGCCTATCCCCCAAGATCCATTTCAAATTTTTTAGATCTTGGGGGCCTCCCCCAAGATTGAGATCAGTATTATCAGATTCGGGTTACAAATACATGGGAAAGAGGGTTTGAAGAATATTCTTGTTTCAATGTTTTTCAACGATCTTCAACAAACTCCATGCAAGTTCCATGGCCTCCACGGAGCACTTTCTTGAGTAAAGCAAGAAGAATTTTTATTTTTTTTTCATTTTTTTGCAATAGATTTTTGGGCAACGAGTTTGTAGAGAAGATATGAAAAATATTGGTTTAAATTTTTCAGAAACAAATCACATATCTGGATTCCTTGCGAAAAAATTTGCCAATTTCAAAAAAAAAAAATCAGTCAAATCAGAGTCCGGATGAGGCAGATATCTCTGATTTAAAATCATCAGAAAATTCATGGAAAAAGGCTCTCCTGTAATTTTTTGTCATTTTAAGTGCATAATTTCTTAGAAATTATTATATATCTAAGCTCCCCTTGAAAAATAACCTGATTCCAAAAAGACAATCGGTCGAATGGGAGTCCGGACGAGAGAGTTATCATTGATTTAAAATCAGCTATTGTTTTTCAGAAATTTTGTGATGGAGAGATAGTTGTAGCACGAATATGTGGACATAGATATTTAAATCACATAAGAATATGTGGAATGGTCATTATATCTCCAAAAACATGTTATAATAAATATTATGCTTTATATTGATCGAGTTATGCCTGTTTTAAATTAGATTTTATATCTGGAGCAGCATTCAGAGTGGGTTCCCTTTGGAAATGTGCCCTCCCACCACTATTTAGTAGGTACCTGCTTCATATTCATCAGTTTTAGCATAGAAGCATTTGACTTCGGTTCTTTGGAGACGTGCCCTCTCGCCCCAGGATATGTAGACACCTGCTATTTCATCAATAGTGTAATGTCCCCTAATAAGTATAACAATAATAAATAATAAATAATATAATATAATATAATTAAATAAATAGTAAATAAATAATAATTCAATAGTAGTAAATACAAAAGAAATAATAAAGAGAATAATAATAATAATAAATAAATAAAATAGTGAATAATAACTGGAGTTCTAAATAAAATAGTAGATAATAAACAGGAGTTCTAAATAGTAAATAAATATGTGAAGTTAACAAAAGTAAAAAAGAATAAATTAATAAAAAGTTAAACTAAGAAACTATAAAAATAAGTAAATTTAACAAAAAGTAAGTTAAACTAAGAGAAACACTAAATTAAGTAAAGCTTAAAATAAATAAATAAAAGCTGCATGTTGACACAGTCAATGCGTGCATGTGGTTCCCTTTCCATAAAATGGTCTATTTAATAGACATCGAGGAAGATTCATTCATCATTCCTTCGTCAATTCTCTTGAGAGAAGGGTATTGTGAGGCAAAGGCTTCCCTAGTAGTAGTATGTTTATTGAGGGCTTGGGGATGGCCAGCTGTGGAAATATTATATGCAGCTGAGCCTATAGTTAGGTGGAGAGTTGTCCCCAAAAATTTGTTGTGGCTAGCAGGATTCAAATAACGTTTAACTTTGGAGTCTCAAGTAAGGAATATCGCCATTATAGGTAAGTCATATTTACTCGTGTTTTTGAAATTTATATGATGATTAGTTAAACAATTTTTGTGTTGATTATTAACTGCATATTTGATATAATTAATTGCATGTTAAATTTGGGGTTGTTACATATGGTATCAGAGCAGGTTTCGACTTTATGTGACCTCTAGATAAAAGTTAAAACTTGATTTTGATGGTGATGTTAATGAGCAAGGGATCATGTTTGGTACGGTAGTGATTATAAATTTATTATAATAAATTTTATTTATTATTAAAGATAAATTTGAGGAACTTTTTGCATGTAATCATATACATGCTTGTTCTTAAATCTATAATTATAATTTTAAATTGAAATAATTTTATAATATATTTATAACATGCATGAATGTAATGATATTAAGATATCTTGCATGTATCAACCATGTAATTAGCTAGTAATGTAACTTTTACTAATTGGAGGCTTAAAATAGTCTAAAATGTGTAAAAACATTCAATACAAATTGCTTTTAATATATATATATATATATATATATATATATATATATATATATATATATATATATATATATATATATATATATATATATATATATATATTCTTTATTAATAAATGATGCAGGAATTCTGCTAGAAAGCAGATCCCGCATATAAGAACACAAATGCTTCTCGAACCCTGAGAATGCTCAAATCATTATATAATAAAATCATGAAAAACATTCAGGTCAATTTTACATGAAGGCAAAAAGAGCCATACAAATCAAATCCCTTAACTATATTAAAATTCTGTGGCCAAATATTACATTGGCGGCCTCTTGGCTCTTGGCCCTTTAAACCACTCCTGACTCACTCCACTCTTAACTATCTCAGCTCTTCAACTATTCAAGTGTGTTCTCCCCACAAAAACCACTCATATTTATACATAAATAATGAATTTAATTCACTCCAAAAATCTCTCCACCTAATCCTCAACTAAATCTAATTTAAATTCATTTTAGGTGTGAACTCAACAAAGTCCCGTACATAGAATTCCTACTCCCTAATTTTGCTACCTAATTCTATTTTCTCTCATATCCTTTTAATTAATAAAAGAATATTTAAAAAATCCTCACTTTTATAATTTATCTCCTATTTTATTTAAAAATAACAAATTAATTAATAAAACAATTAAAATGTCACACCCCCCTTTATTACATATTTACAAATGAAAATTGGCCTTGATGCTCCTGCATCAGACTCCCAAGGTTGAAATTAATCATGATCGCCTGATCATGTGTTTGGATCTATGTATGCCTGGATCCCATATCTTGTGCTGCAACTTCCCACTTGTCACTATTTCTAGCTGTTGTTCTTCTCCAGGTCTCCATACTTTATGCTGCATTGCTCCACTGGCTATGCTTTCACAATCTTTTGCTGTCTTTCTCTTGTTGCTTCTTCTTTGTTTTACTGCTACTGGCCTCTTCCGGGATACTTTCATCATCATCCGCCTCATCAGTTCAATTTCTTTGTCTAATATATTTTCTCCAGCATTTGCAATAAAACTTGTACTCACAAAACAATTGTTAGAATAAAAAACATAAGGCTTCAGTGTCCCTTCTGCTGCTGGCAACATTCCAGTATGCTGCTATGAAATTCCCTCATCCATCAGCACATCAGTATGCTGATTCAATTCCTCTGTGAGACTATCAATTAGTCCCTCTTCCACATCATCTGTTTGAAAAATGTTTCCCTGTTCTGTGTCTTTCAGTAACTCTTCCTGAACATAGATCCTCTGCTTTTCCAACTCTCTCCTCTGAAGATCTAACTTCCGATATAACTGAACAATCTCAACTGGAGTATAACTCAGAAATTTTGCACAATTTTTCATACCTTCACTTGTTGTTGACTAATCATCAGATGGTCCTTCCCCCGCTTCAATATTCTGCCGAATATTTCCATAAGACCCCTCTGTCTTCATTCCTTCCTAAGATCTTGCTATCTCAGCATCATTCAGAACAAATTTTAGATTCAACTCTTCTTCTTTAACAAAATTCAAAGTTTTTTCAACACTCTGTGATATACCTGTCATCACACACAAATCATTAGTCTTAAAAACATAAGACCTTGTGATCTTATTGAATGCTTCAGTCAACATCTCCCTTTGCTGTTCTGAATCCTTCATTTGATTCAGTTCTTCTGTATATTTCCCTTCTGTCTTTGAGATTCCAACCTTGGCTCTTTGGTATGCAGCTTGAACTTTATTTTAAAAGAGCGACTACATATATTTCATGAAATATTGATGGAAAAAATCATAATCGATGGCTACAACTATAATTTCTATGTTATATACAATCCACCATCATAGCAAACAACCCAAACTTCATATCGAACTTCACAGGAAAGAATCCAGACTTCATATCGACCATCACAGGAAAAAAAAATCGATTGCCATCACATTCACATCGATTTCTTTTTGCACAACGATTCTGCTCATCTTATAACAAAATCGGTCACAGATTTTTTTTAACCAGTGTTATTTTCAGATACGCTGCTAAATGTTGAATGTATAATCACTGAACATACTCACACCAATCAGTGATTCCACGCAGGGAAAACACTTACAATTTACACTTACAGTTTTCTTATGAGACACACACTGGTAAGAATCGTTGACACATAGTTTATTCCTGCGTACACTCCAGAACTAATGCAACTTGGAATCGATGAATTTCATCGTACTTTTCAGATTCAGGAAGTCGGTCCACTACTTCAACACTGATCTGGTTCTTGCTGAACGTTGCAGAATCGACTTATCAATCACCGCTTCAATAACCCAGCTCTAGCTCCATTCAACGCATATCTACTACTCCACAAACGCTGTCACAATTCGTCCCTACCCCAGCATTCAAACAAGACAGAGCCTCCGATCTGAATACGTAACACGCTCACTCCTTGACCGGATCATCAACGACATTCATCAATGGGCCTTTGACCATATAATTAACCGATTTCTTTAAATTAATCAACATTCCATCGCATAACTTGCCACATTTCCTCATGCTTTAGCTGCGATTTCATTAACACTCATAGCCCTACGCTTTTAAGTTTGAATGCTGTTTGTTACAGCTCCCATCCCATAATTTATTGCTGTGGTCAATTTTGCCAACACAAAACTTTGCAATCATTGTTTCTCTATGAAACGTGCATGTTTATACCACCTGCAAATGCAAATCCGACCTGCACATTCATTCCAACCTTCGGCATATGTTAATGCATCCAAAATCATAACTCTTCATGCTTGCGTGGCTTCTCAAAGAATTCCAATTAAGGATGACATTTCCCCTTTCAAAAAAAAAGGCCCCAATTCGACTTCAAAATCGAATTTCGTTTTGCTGCCATATATTAAAATGACACAGAGTATATATAACCAGCGATTCAAAAAGAATATAATTCTTCAAATCCGATGCCGACTCGAACAAAATCTTACTTACAGAGCCAAAAATACACCACACACACATTTCATATAGTTACAGACTAAAAGCGCCATAAAATTTTACACAACTCAATCAACTCTTGCTTCAGCTATGATACCAAAAATGATGCAGGAATTCTGCTAGAAAGCAGATCCCGCATATAAGAACACAAATGCTTCTCGAACCCTGAGAATGCTCAAATAATTATTTAATAAAATCATGAAAAACATTCAGGTCAATTTTACATGAAGGCGAAAAGAGCCATACAAATCAACTCCCTTAACTATATTAAAATTCTGTGGCCAGATATTACATTGGCGGCCTCTTGGCTCTTGGCCCTTTAAACCACTCCTGACTCACTCCACTCTTAAATATCTCAGCTCTTCATGTTGGGTGTGGAGCCTGATTATCTTGTTTACTTTGTATCACAGCATTGGACCCCTATACCTTAAAAGGTGCGGCAACGCCGCCCAAAATTTAATCGCTGCTGTGGGGGGCGGCAACGCTTTTCGGAGCCCCCCCCTGGCGGGGGTTCGGGGGCAGCGCCGCCGAAGCTAAAAACAGATGTAAAATTGCCTTGTAAAAGTATAGTAATTTCTAGTCAATCTAGGCCGTTCATTAGGAAAATGATCTGACGGTAGAAGTTATGTTTAGATTAGGGTTTTTTGCCCTAGAAGGAAACCCCCTTGTATATATGAGGGCATTGTAATGCGGCTGTGGATTATGAGTGTATTCTCGGAGCGAGAAATAGAGAGGGAGACTGAGAGAGAGAACAGAGGATATTACAGCGGATCTGCTGTAGGTTTTGTCTCTTCATTTTTCTTGATAATAGAAAGGAAGGACTGTCTATTCGGGGTGGACGTAGCCCAAACTAGGTGAACCACATATATGTATGTCTCTCTAGTTTTATGTGTTTTGTGTGCTTGTGTTTTACGCATATTTTATGTGTTACATTGCTCTATAATATATAATTTTCTAACAACTGGTATCAAAGCCGAAGGTCTGTTTGGGCGATAAACTCGCAGGAACGGGAAAAAAGGGTTCTGGTTCGAGTGGGAGCAATGGCGGACGATGGTAAGTTTAGGGTCGAGAGATTTAACGGCCAAAGGCTGCTTGTTGTAGAAGATGCGAGATGGAAGATTATACGTATCGAGAAGAATCTGTACCTGCATTGAAGGAAACAAAAGACGGCAACCTTGAGCACCAACGCGAATGGAACATTCTCGATAGAAAGGCACTCGAAACAGTACGGTTGTGTCTTGTGGCATCAGTCGCCTTCAATATTTCGAAGGAAACAACAACAGAGGGTTTGATGCGGATGTTGGCGAAACTATATGAAAAACCCTCGGCCTCAAACAAGGTATTTCTTATGAAACAACTATTTAATATGAAGATGTCAGAAGGTGGATCTGTTGCAGACCATTTAAATGAATTTAATACAGTTACCAGTCAGTTAAGTTCTGTAGGGGTAAACTTTGATGATGAAGTTAGAGCTCTGTTATTCTTGTTCTCATTGCCAGAGAGTTGGAATGGTTTAGTAATGGCCATTAGTAACTCTGTCTCTGGATCTAGTACTTTAAAGTTTGATGATGTTGTTGGTGCTATCCTTAGCGAGGAAATGCTACAGAAAAGTTCTGGTGAGACATCAGGTAATGCTTTGAGTGCAGAGTCTAGGGGAAGAAGAATGGAAAGAGGAAAGAGCTCAGGATATCACAGTAAATCAAGGAAAGGCATATCCAAGTCCAGATCAGGAATAGTGTGCTGGAATTGCGGAAAGAAAGAACACCTAAAGAAAGACTGTAGATCTCGGAAAGGAAAAGAAGGAGACACACAGCAAGAAAACAATCATGAAGCAAATGTGACAGGTGATGTGTTACAAGATGCTTTTATTCTTTCTTTCGAAAATGTTACTGATTCTTGGGTTGTAGATTCAGGGGCTTCATTCCATGCCACACCTGATAAGAAATATTTTCATGACTATGTTCAAGGAGATTTTGGAAAAGTTCGTTTGGGTGATGATAAACCCTGTAAAATTGTTGGAATGGGTAAAGTTCTTGTAAAACAATAGAATGGAAACCAATGGCTACTAAAGGAGGTAAGGCATGTTCCAGATCTGAAGAAAAATCTGATTTCAACAAGGAAGTTAGGCGGTGAAGGTTGTGTGACAACTTTCACGGATAAAACTTGGAAGGTCACCAAAGGAGCCCTGGTAATAGCAAAAGGCGAAAAGGTTGGTACATTGTATTTATGCAATGGTATTTCTAACTCTGTTAATGTTTTAACTTCCAAAGGAGCAGATGCGGCATTATGGCATCATAGGCTCGGACACATGAGTGAGAAGGGAATGAAGATTCTCCACTCAAGAAATTTGTTGCCAGGTTTGAAGAATGTTGATTTGGATTTCTGTGAGAATTGCATTTATGGAAAACAAAAGAGAGTCAGATTTCTCAGAGTTGGGAAAGAAAAGAAGAGCGAAAAATTGGAGCTTATGCATACATATGTATGGGGACCTGCTCAGGTATCATCTCTCGGTGGCTCTCGTTATTATGTTACTTTTATTGATGATGCAACTAGAAAAACATGGATTTATTGTATTCAGAATAAATCTGATGTATTTGATACTTTCAAGAAATGGAAAGCTTTGGTTGAGAATGAGACAGGAAAGAAGTTGAAGTGTCTCAGATCAGACAATGGAGGTGAATATTGCAGCAAAGAGTTTGATAGGTACTGTTCAGAGCATGGAATTCGTAGAGAGAAGACAGTTCCAAGAACACCACAAGAAAATGGTGTGTGAGAAAGGATGAACAGAACAATCATGGAGCGTGCAAGGTGCATGAGATTGCATGCAGGATTGCCTTTACAATTTTGGGCAGATGCTGTAGATACTGCTGTTTATCTAATAAACAGAGGGCCTTCAAGTTCTTTGGATGGTGGTATTCCAGAGGAAGCATGGACAGGTAAAAAGGTAAACTACTCTTTTTTAAAGCCTTTTGGTTGTGAGGCCTTTGTCCATATTAATAAAGAAAGCAGAACAAAGCTTGAGGCAAAATCAAAGAAATGTACCTTTATTGGATATGGTGCTAATGATTTTGGTTATCGCTTATATGATTATGAAAATCACAAAATCATTAGGAGCAGAGATGTAATATTCAATGAAAAGGTCATGTATAAGAATCAGTTGCAGGAAAAGAAACAGGAAAAAGAAAGCAAGGAATACATGGTTCTTGATGAGATAACTGAAAAAGTAAAGGTGCCTGAAAATAATAATAATCAACAACCACAGCAGTAGCAACCACCACAACAGCAACAGACACCTCAAACACCTGAAAGTGGTGTTAGAAGATCTACCAGGATAAGTAGACCCCCTGAACGATACTCTCCTTCATTATATTATTTATTGTTGACTGATTCTGGTGAACCTGAATGTGATGAAGAAGCAATGCAGGTTGAAAGTAGGAAGAAGTGGGAGCTAGCCATGGAAGAAGAGATGGACTCCTTAATGCATAACCAGACTTGGGACTTAGTCAGGTTACCTGCAGGTAAAACTACATTGCAGAATAAATGGGTTTACAGGCTGAAGGAAGAAGATGGAGGAAAACAGAGGTACAAAGCTAGACTTGTGGTGAAGGGATTTGCACAAAAGAAAGGTATTGATTTTGATGAAATATTTTCTCCTGTTGTTAAAATGAATTCAATCAGAACTATTTTAAGCCTTGTA
The DNA here is from genome assembly GCA_034641835.2 of Pinus albicaulis. Classification (NCBI taxonomy): domain Eukaryota; kingdom Viridiplantae; phylum Streptophyta; class Pinopsida; order Pinales; family Pinaceae; genus Pinus; species Pinus albicaulis. The sequence goes on along the minus strand of CM076577.1, from coordinate 227,301,436 downwards.
GCAGCGGAAGATTTACATCTTGAACAGTTAGATGTAAAGACAACATTTCTCCATGGAGATTTGGAGGAAGAGATATACATGCAGCAACCAGAAGGATATGAGGTAAAAGGGAAAGAAAAATTGGTGTGCAAGTTAAAGAAGAGCTTGTATGGCTTAAAACAAGCTCCAAGGCAGTGGTATCTAAAATTTGACAAGTTCATGTCTGAACAAGGTTATCTTAGATGTCACTCTAATCATTGTGTTTATCTAAAAAGGAAAAATGATGGAAGCTATATTATATTGTTATTGTATGTAGATGACATGCTTGTTGCAGGGTCTAACATGCAGGAAATAAATGTGCTCAAAAGAAAATTGGCAAATTCATTTGCAATGAAGAATTTGGGAGCTGCAAAACAAATCCTTGGTATGAGAATAACTAGAGACAGGAAAAATCGCAAATTAACACTGTCTCAGAATGAGTACATACAAAAGGTGTTGAAAAGATTTAATATGCACAATGCAAAACCAGTTAGTACACCTTTTGCTAGCCATTTCAAACTTAGTGAGGAGATGTGCCCAAAGACCCAAGAAGACATGGATTATATGTCTAAAGTTCCATATGCATCAGCAGTTGGAAGCTTAATGTATGCAATGGTCTGCACAAGGCTTGATATTGCACATGCAGTGGGAATTGTAAGCAGGTACATGAACAATCCAGGAAAAGAACATTGGATGGTAGTAAAATGGATTCTCAGATATTTGAGAGGTACCACAAATCAAGCATTATGCTTTGGTGGTTCAAACATTGCTCTACGGGGATATGTTGATGCAGATATGGCAGGTGACAGAGATAACAGGAGGAGCACTACAGGATATGTATTTACTGTAGGTGGAACAACTGTCAGTTGGGTTTCAAAAATCCAAAGTGTTGTTGCAATTTCAACAACAGAAGCCGAGTATGTTGCTGCTACAAAGGCTAGTAAAGAAATGATTTGGTTACAAAGGTTTATGGATGAATTGGGTAAGAAGCATGATATGGGCACACTATACAGTGATAGCCAAAGTGCTATTCATCTTGCAAAGAACTCGGAATTTCATTCGGGACCCCCAAACACATACATCTCAAATACCATTTCATCTGGTCAGTATTGGAAGATGGAGAGTTGAAGCTGGAAAAGATACACACTAGCCAAAATCCTGCATATATTCTAACAAAAGTTGTAACCAGGGAGAAACTGAGAATGCGCTCAGTTTCAATTGGTCTTCAAGGATGACAATGAAGATGAGGAATAGCTAGGTCCGAAGAGGAGTCATTGTCCAGCAAATGAAGCAGCAGTGGAGTTGCTACAATCAGTCTCCAAGTGGGAGATTTTTGGGTGTGGAGCACGATTATCTTGTTTCTACCATGCCTCCGGCATTGGACCTTTGTACCTTAAAAGGCGACACGTCGCCCAGAAATTTAATATTTCTCGTGGGGGGTCCGGGCGCTCGGAGCCCCGCGTTCAGGGGGCGGGCCTTGGCATCACTGAATGTAAAATTGCCTTGTAAAAGTATAGTAATTTCTAGTCAATCTGGGCCGTTCATTAGGAAAATGATCTGACGGTAGGTTATGTTTAGATTAGGGTTTTTTTCCCTAGAAGGCAACCCCCTTGTATATATGGGGGCATTGTATTGCGGCTGTGTATGATGTGTGCATTTCGCAGCGAGAAACAGAGAGGGAGACTGTGAGAGAGAACATAGGATATTACAACGGATCTGCTGTAGGTTTTGTCTCTTCATTTTTGCTGGATAATAGAAAGGAAGGACTGGCTGTTCGGGGTGGACGTACCCCAAACTGGGTGAACCACGTATATCTGTGTCTCTATGGTTTTATGTGTTTTGTGTGCTTGTATTTTCCGCATATTTTATGTGTTTCATTGCTCTGTAATATTTAATTTTCTAACACTTCAACTATTCAAGTGTGTTCTCCTCACAAAAACCACTCATATTTATACATAAATAATGAATTTAATTCACTCCAAAAATCTCTCCACCTAATCCTCAACTAAATCTAATTTAAATTCATTTTAGGTGTGGACTCAACAAAGTCCCATACATAGAATTCCTACTCCCTAATTTTGCTACCTAATTCTATTTTCTCTCATATTCTTTTAATTAATAAAAGAATATTTACAAAATCCTCACTTTTATAATTGATCTCCTATTTTATTTAAAAATAAAAAATTAATTAATAAAACAATTAAAATGTCACACCCCCCTTTATTACATATTTAAAAATGAAAATTGGCCTTGATGCTCCTGCATCAACAAATTACCCATTATAACGATGTTTCTTCATCGCTCCACCCATTACATGAAAAATTATGCTACCAAACCAAAAAACATAGGCAGTTCAAGATCCACAGAAAGAGCCATGAATAAGACAAAAAATATTGATTTTCTCAACAAAATCGATCATTTTGTTCTGCCCTAAACCCTGCTTCCTCTGCTCGCAAAATCGGATCAAAGTTTCCAAGCTAAAATAATTTCACATTAATTCTTCATCAGATATGACAATCCTGCTTTTCAATTAGAGAATTCCAAAATTCGAACCTGATTCAAAGGATTCGAACCTGTGTTGGCGCTCTCGCATGCAAATAGAACCTAGTCTACAACCTTTATGACCTATTTATCCGACAGGAACCCATACACCCTCTCAGAAACTAGACTTTCTGTTACTTAAACCTCCGTTTTGTCATGTTCTATGTTCAATTGTTGGGTAGAAATTTTTTTTTTTTTTTCGTGCAAGTTTTTGCTGGATCGGCCTTCATAGATTTTAGATCCATCTACTCTATTCCTATACTATAGATGGAGTGGAGACAAATATGAATTAGGGGAATTTTGAGTTCTAAAATGGGCCTCCTAAGGAAATTATAAAATAATAGTGGAAATAATAAAATAAGATTTGATTACATCATCAAATTTTGGAGGGAAAAAAGAAAAAAACTACTTTTTGAACTCGTATTTTCAACTTATCTCCCAAAGTTTTTACTCAAATTTCGAGTAGGAGTAATCATTGGATGCAAAATTTAATTCCTCATCCAAGGAGTACCTACTACACGATCCTATAACATGCATGACTGTAAAATAATTTAAAATCGTGATTGCAATCACGTGTTTTCATGTATTTCTCATTTTTCGTGTAGTATGGTCCATCAAAAGTATGCAAAATGGGTACTCCTTGGACGATGAATAAAATTTTGCATTTAACGAGTGATCCTGCTCGAAATTTGAGTAAAACATTTGGGAGATAAGCTAAAAATACAAGTTGAAAAAGTAGTTTTATTATTTTTATATTTTTTTATATTTTTAGCCTTTTACTTAAAAAATGGTGAATCATCCCCCATAGTTGACATCATCATATTTAATCCTATTGGTTCTTATAAATTTTATTTTGGTTTTACATTTTTCTTAGGAGGCCCATTTTAGACCTCAAAATTCCCCCAATGCCAGGTGAACAACATAGCAACGTCAAATGCATCCCGGACGAACCCCACCCCCTTTGAATCACTCGTTTTCATCTTCATCATTTACCTTCCCCACTAACTTGGGGCTATAGGTAGAAGACCGACTCCATGAACAATTTTATGATCGGCTCAGCCTATATGAACACAGTCCATGAGGCGGCAACTTCTTGACGAGTGGGTGCAGAGATGCATGAGCAAGTTGCAGAAGCTTCTTCCGTTGACGTAGGGGCGAAATGACCCAGCAAACATGAAAAGCTGAGTCCGCGTGGATGCCCAACACCCACCTTCTCTGCTCCTTGATTTTCTAATGAGATGATGGGTGAAACGAAGTCAGATACAGGATGGCCTCCTCCTTGGGCTGCCATGGGAACGTTTCGATCATCAGCAATATCAGGAACCTAGGGATCTCCAGAAAAATAGTTCCCCAAACAAAGAGAAATTGAGAAACGAGGTTCCACCAAGATTTGAACTCAGAACCACAGAAAAAAGGTCCCCACCCAACCCTTGCCAGCAACGAAGTCCTAGGCCATGCGACCCATCACCGTGAAATGATCTATTCCTCCGTTGTGATTCCACTCATCTCCATGCCCAATTGTGCAATTCATCTTGCTGCATAAATCATCCAACCCTCAAGCTGACCATCTAGGTACTCCCTTGTCAAGACCGTGGTCATGTTGCAATATTGTTCCCATAGAAATATGGTCACACAAACATCAAATGAATACTCCAGTGGTTCATAAAATTTGAATTGTTCACTATATCAGGTGTTGTTTGTGCCTTCAGGGTATGCAAGAATAAGTTTACAGTGGTCCACTATAGTTGTCATAAGCCCCATACCATTCCTTTGCACACATTGTTTCACTTGTTTCTAAAAGGAAAAGAGAGTCTTTGTATTTTTTATTTCCATTGTATCCTTGAATACCAGAGAAGAGGAGGTACTGGGCAGCAAGGATCCCAACGGAGAACACTAAATCTGATAATACTAGCACCAACACCAATAGACATATGGACATTGCAACTGGCCTTGCAACCTTCATTTCTTTTAGTATGGAACACTCTCTCCTCTCCTTGTCTAGGATGAAATTTTCACAGAGAACCTTCAATGGATTTTATGCACCACTATTAATAGATGTACATTGTTCGTTATTAACCAATGGGTTACTTCGTTTCCTTTTCGTGTTGATATGAATCACTTTTATTTATCACCTTTATTAATTTTGTTTAAATTTCAATTCCATACATATTCAATAACCCCAACGATTTCTAAACCATATGCCATGCAATAAAAATAAATATCCTGGCGATTTTCTTGCACAAAGAAAAAGGGCGAGGGTTCCTTTCACTTTTACATTAATGTACACTATCGTTTTCCAGTCAACACGCAACATAGAACCATAAAAATTGACCTCCACACCTTTTTTTTTCTATTATTTTACTATATAGAAAGCTAACAGTTTTCAGTCAACACGCAACGCAGAACCGTAAACATTCCAGTCAACATGCAACATTCTAGTTTTGTAATTGTTATCCACACTTTTTTTTGTCACATATATATGTATTTAGAATATAAAGGTTTGAGTAAATGGAAAATAATAAATTTTAAAATTTATTAAAATAAACGGATAGATATGTATATATTTAAAGATATTTTTATAGTCATATTAGGATTGAATAATAATGCATATGTTTGAAGTAATTTTTTGTTTATATGATGTACAATAAAATTTATATAAAAAAGGGGGTTTTATTATGGAAATATATTTTTGTAATTGTTATTGAAAAATTACACACATAAAATTAGTAGTTAATAAAATTATTGAAAGTTTTTGGGAAATTTTGAAATCTACGAGTTTTAAGGTTTCATGAAATTTCAGTACTAAAGTTTATAAATATAATGAAATTTTCTATTCTCTTATTTATTTAAACTTGTGAGTTCAAATTAAACTAATAACATTGTGATTATATGGTTATTATTTTGTATAATCGTAACATTGAAAACTTGGTCCATTATAGGGGAGATCATGGCTCCGAAGTGTCGAAGACAAACCCAAGTCACCCCTAAGGTGGAAACCCCACCTTCTGCCACTATAGAAATTGGAACCCCAGCTGAGCAAGCTATATTATGTTCCCTTGGGTAAATTATAAGCATATTTAAGGATTGGGTCACAAGCCAAGGTCAAGGTCAAAGAGATGATCCAGGTCGAGGAAGGGAGTTGGAACAAAAACAAAGGCAAGCATTAAATTCTTAGTTCAATGCCGAAGCTAGACAAAAAAAACTAAATATTATGAAAGAAGTTCAAAATTCCAAATTACCAAAATTCACAGGTCAAGATGGTGGTTCAAAGGCAGAATCATGGGTAGTTGGTGTCAACTGAGCACTTAGATTTAAGGAATATACTTTAAGGGAAAAGGCTCAAATAGAAATGAGTATACTAAAATGAGAAGCCTTATTATGGTGGGTAAATGAAGAAATGAAGATGAAATTCATACCACTGCAAGTTACTTGGGAAATGTTTGAGGAAGCCTTCAGAACCAGGTAATTATTAGACGAATACAAACACCAACAAGTGGGGGCTTTCCACATAGTGCGGTAGAATGGTAGATCTATCAAAGACTATGAAGTTGAGTTCTATAGGTTGGTCCATCATGTGGACTATATGGTAGATGATAAACATCAAGCTGAAAGGTTCTTGCATGGGCTCGATCCTTTGGTTTGAGTAGATGTCACCATGTGGAAACCCACCACTATGGAAGCAACCACTAGTCTAGCGAAACAAGTCCCGAGGATGATAAATGTGAAAAAAAAAATGGTGTTTGATGGAAATATAGAGAAGGATCACCCCAAAACGAGGTTAAATGGATTAGGCGGACACCCATATGGATTGCAAGAAAGATGAAACAATGTTTCCTGGATTTCTAGTGAAACTTTTGGATTGCCTCCAATAGGACATAGGGGTCAACCCTACTTGAGAATAACTAATGGCAGAGGTAGAGGATCTGGTGGCCAAGAATCGAGACCAAATGAGAATCGAAGACAAGATGAGTGTTGGGAATGTGGAGGTCCACATTATAAAAGAGATTGTCCAAGGTATCAAGCAGGGTCAAACAACGTGCAAATAACACAATATGAGGAAGACTACATAACCTACATCGAATTCATGTCACCATTAACCATCGCCAAGTTGAGCACCAAGCCATAATTCTGGAGTCCATTGGTATGATAAACAACACTCCTCTATCTCTATTAATTGGTCTAGGTGCCACTGATAGTTTGATTTCTCCTTCAACATTGCTTAGGTGTGGATTGATAGCTCATGAGTAAAGTAACTTTAGAATGGTATAAATGGCATCAGGCTCTCAGCAATCAGTAGGATCATTGGTAAGGGGTTGCATTGTTAACCTTGGGGGATGTGACACAAAGATGAACCTGTACAACATTACTCTAGGAACTTATGACCTAATTGTAGTAATTGATTGGCTTGAATCTCATCAAGCTGTAGTGGATTTTTATAATAAGACAATTATCTTAAAAAATAACCAAGGAGAATCCATATTAATCAAGGGAATTAAACGGAAGGTTACTTTGCGCTTCATATCAGCGAAGAAGGTTAATAAGTGTATGCTAAAATGATGTAATATTTATGCAATAGAAATGGTTTGTGTCGATGGGAAGTCCTCTGATACTTTTCACCCACTACTTTTTGAATTTGCAGATGTGTTTCCTACAGAGCTACTAGGCTTGCCACCTATCTGAGAAACTGAATTTTCCATTTCCTTGAAATTGGGAACAAAACCCATATCCAAAACACCTTATCGAATGACTGTTCTGGAGCTTAATGAGATGAGTATACAGCTTAAAGAAATTCTTGATCAAGGATTCATCTGACCCAATGTATCACCTTGGGGTGCAACAGTGATCTTTGTGAAGAAAACAGATGGAACTCTTAGGTTATATATTGATTAATGAGATCTAAATAAGGACACCATCCAAAACTGGTACCCCATGCTTCGCATAGATGATATCTTTGACCAAGTAAAAGGAGATTCAATATTTTACAAGATAGACTTTCAGTCAGGTTACCATCAACTAAGAATCAAAGAGGAGGACATACCTAAGACAGTATTTAGAACATGATATGGCCACTATGAGTTTATTGTTGTACCATTTGGTTTGAATAATGCCCCGACAACCTTCATGAACTTGATGAATAATGTTTTCCACATATATCTAGACCGTTTTGTTCAAGTGTTTCTCGATGACATCCTCATTTATTCCTACAATGAGAAGGAGCATCAAGAGCATTTGAAACTTGTGCTTCAATGTATTAGATAACATAAGTTATATGGAAAACTTACTAAGTGTTCTTTATTTGAGAAAAAAATTCAATATCTAGGCCATACCATTAGTGGGAAAGGAATTTTAGTGTATCACAACAAGATTGAAACTATAATGGATTGGCCTACTCCTAATAATGTCAAAGATGTACGCAGCTTGGTAGGCTATTATAGAAGATTTGTAGAAGGATTTTCACGGATTTCAAGTCCCATCACAAACCCCCAAAGGAACGGTGTTAATTTTGAATGGACCAGTGAGTGCGAGAGAGAATTCAACGAGCTAAAATGAAGCTTAACAACTACCCCAATATTAAATGTTCCTAACATGGAAAAAGGATTTTGTGTGTGAACAAATGCATCAGGAGAAGGATTAGGTGCAGTTTTGATGCAGGATGGTGGGGTTATTGCTTATGCTTCACATAAAATCAAGACCCATGAAATCAATTATGCCACACATGAACTAGAATTAGCTGTAGTTGTAATGGCCCTGAGACTATGGAGACATTATCTGATGGGGCGTCAATTTTAATTAAGAACGGATCATAAAAGTCTTGAGAGTATATTCACCTAAAAGGACCTCAACGCTCGAGAATGATGTTGGAGTGAGTTATTTAGTGAATATGATTTCAGGATATCCTACGTCAAGGGGAAAGAAAATAAGGTTGTATATGCTTTAAGAAGGAGACCTAGAGTTCATTCAATACTGTCAGTGAAGATAGACCTGAGAAGTCGGATTTTAAACCACCTAATATGGGACTTGCAATACCAACAAATAAAACTTGCCTTACAAGAAGAAGTACCGATGGCATCTAAGTGGGAAGGATACACCTTAGATGATGATGGGTTGCTACCATATAAGGGTAAGATGTATGTACTGATTGATGATGAACTTCGGAAATTAATAATGAAGGAATCCCACCAAGCTCCATATGATGCACATCTAGGAGTCCAGAAAATGTATGCAGATTTGAAACAACTATTTTTCTGGATAGGAATGAAAAAATATATCACACAGTTTGTGGCCCGCTGTCTAGAATGTAAATAGGTTAAATTTTAACATCGTCACCCTATAGGTATTTTACAACCCCATGATATACCAGAAACTAAGTGGGAAGTGGTTTCGACAGATTTTTTTAGGGGATTACCTATGACTTCCCAAATACATGACTGCATTATGGTCATTGTTGACAAATTAACTAAGAGTTCTCACTTCATTCCAGTTAAGAGCACCTTCGAGGCACCTGCTATTGCTCAAGTTTTCCTAAAGGAAATAATTCGCCTTCATGGAGTGCCCCGGAAAATAATATTTGACAGAGATGCACAATTTACTCCCAGATTTTGGAAAAGTGTTTTAGAATCTATGGGAACACAACTAAAAATTAGTATTGCATATCATCCAGAGATAGATGGGAAAACAAAGAAAGTAAACCAAGTATTAAAGGACATGCTCAGAATGTATGTCATGGATCAATAAAATCAGTGGGAGAAATACCTTCCCTTAGTGGAATTTGCATACAACAATAGTTATCACAGTTAAATTTAGTCAGCTCCCTTCGAAGTCTTATATGGAAGACCATGTCGTACTCCATTATGCTGGGATCGATTAGAGGATCGAGTCATGTTGGGACCGAAAATTCTCCAAGAAATGGAAGAAAAAATGGCAATAATTAAGCAGAGGCTAAAAGAAGCCAGGCATTGCCAGAAAAGTTATGTCGATGAAAAGAGAATTGATAGAAACTTTGAAAAAGGAAGCCAAGTTTTTATTAGAGTCAAACCCTCTAAGAGTTCCTTTAGATTTGGCAAGGGAACAAAGTTATCCCCTAGATTTTTCGGCCCATTTAAGATCCTAGAGAGGATCAGACCAATTGCTTATAAGCTCCAACTTCCATTCCATCTAAGAAGAATGCATAATGTGTTTCATGTTTCTATGCTCAGAAAATATGTACCTGACCCATCCCATGTGCTAACATTTGAGAAATTACAGGTTTCTGAGGAGGGAGACCTTTAGGTTGAACCATTCTGTATACTGGACCTCCGGGTTTGTCGGCTCAGGAATCGTGAGTTTGAGCAAGTCAAGGTCTAGTGGGACCAATATAGCCTAGGTTCAGGTACCTAGGAAGATGCGGATGTTATTTTTAATGAATTTCCTTATCTATTTGATTAAAATTGTGTGGTGAACTAAATAGGAATGCATAATTTAGCTAAGGTAGGTACTTTTATGGACCCCATAGATTGTGTCTTATTGTTTAAATTTTATTTATACATCTAAATCATACATTATGATTTCAGTTATGGTTTTAATTAAATTTTATGAGATGATGGTAATGATGGACATGTGGTTATTACTTATATAGTTGTATGAAAATGATGATTATGATATGCATAGGGATTATGATGTTATTAATTGAGGTTATATTGACATGTGATTAGTTTATTATGTGATGTCATTATTCATATATGTTGAGGTTATAACTTATGATGGAATTTCATGATGTGAAGCATGTGGAATCGATACAGACTATGTGACATGCATGAGAATGTAGTTCTTTACTATTTAGAATGTGGTTATTAACAATGTTATATTGTCTCGATGAAATGAAAGAGTTAGGATGTGTATTATTTTCTATGATGTTATGATTATAACTAATGCATTGGATGCATGTTGAGATGATATGTTTGGCAGGAAATCCACAAATGGGCCAAGAGGGCTATTTTATTTGATGATATCGTAGGAGCCAATACCTATGAGGGAGAATATGTAACACCATATGGGTTGGGGACAAACTCAATCAACACTACATATGCTAGTGGTTCCTTTGTCTTGTATAGCTCTTGATGGATAGATCCTAAAGGGTTGTCAGACCATCTTAAGGAGGCCAAGGGCTTGATATTGTAGGCCAAGTTCCTAGTATTGGATTGGGATGCCGAAGTCCAGAAGGGGTGTAAGGAATTCGATGCCTGGGTCTGTGCACCTTAGTGAGTGTGGAGGGAGTGGTCCAGCCTTGCGAGATGCCCAGAGTCATTGAGTACTGGGACCAGATGCCTACCTTGGGGCAGATGAGGTTTGAGCTGGGCACGAGCCTTGGGACCAGCTTTGGGCTATGGTACAGACCAATGAGGCTTATGCTTGGTTCCTAAAGTGGGAAAACAGATATATATTCCTTGATAGTTCCATGGTGTTGTGGAAACTTTCGATGTCTGCTGGTTATACTAGTTCAGCAGAGGGTGTTGGGAAAACATGACGTAATAAATAGTAAATAAAATAATAAATTTTTCAACTTAACTTCAGGACGAAGTTCCTTAAAGAGGGGGATTATGTAATGTCCCCTAATAATAATAAAAATAATAAATAATAAATAAATAATATAACATAATTAAATAAATAGTAAATAAATAATAAGTCAATAGCAGTAAATACAGAAGAAACAATAAAGAGAATAATAATAATAATAATAAATAAAATAGTGAATTATAAATGGAGTTATAAATAACATAGTAAATAATAAATTGGAGTCCTAAACAGTAAATAAATAAGTGAAGTTAACAAAAGTAAAAAATAATAAATTAAGAAAGAGTTAAACTAAGAAACTATAAAAATAAGTAAAGTTAGCAAAAAGTAAGTTAAACTAAGAGAAACACTAAATTAAGTAAAAATTAAAATAAAGAAATAAAATTTGCATGTTGACACAGTGAATGTGTGCATGTGGTTCCCTTTCCATTGTTTGGTATATTTAATAGACATTGAGGAAGATTCATTCATCATTCCTTCATCCATTCTCTTGAGAGAAGGGTATCGTGAGGCAAAGGCTTCCTTGGAAGTAGTACGTTGATTGAGGGCTCGAGGGTGGCGAGCTGTGGAAAGATTATGTGCAACTGAGCCTATGGTTGGGTGGAGAGTTGTCCCCAAAACTTTGTTGCGGTTAGCAGGATTCAAATAGCATTCAAATTTGGAGTCTCAAGTAAGGAATATCGCCATTACAGGTAAGTCATATTCGCTCGTGTTTCTGACATATATATGATGATTAGTTAAACAGTTTTTGTGTTGATTATTAATTTCATATTAGATATAATTAATTTCATGTTAAATTTTGGGTTGCTACAAACAGTCAACATCACGGTTATGGGTCATTTGCACAAAATCCTTGTCATAGAAATCCATTTTCTAGGCCGCACACTGTTAGTATCACAGTTGGTCACAAGCCTTATAGGGTATCTCTATCCTCAGATCTTCATTTTTCGTGGTTCTGGGTCATCCACATACACACACTTCATTGAAGTCCATTTTCTAGGTCGCACACTATTAGCATCACAATTTGTTAGAAACATTATAGGGTATCTCTATCCTTGTGTTTTCATTTGTCATGGTTATGGGTCATACACAAACCCACACTTCATTGAAGTCCATTTTCTAGGTTGCACACTTTCAATAACACACTTGGTCACAATAATTATAGGGTTATCTATCCTTGGATCTTCATTCATCACGTTTATGGGTTAACCACAAAAGAACCCTTCTCTTCAGTGGCTCTTCATATTCAACAAAGGCTTCTCAGGAGGGAACTTCATGCAATGGGGACCATTGTTTCTTAAGGAGGAAGAAATGATCCGAATGGAAAATTAAATCCACCCATGGAATCTACCCATGGTATTGTAAATGGCATGAACCCATGGTAGTCATCCACCCATGGTATTTATCCACCCATAGAATTTATCCATGCTATTCATTCACCCATGGTATTTACCCATGATATTGTAAGTGAGATCCAACCATGGAATTTACATGTGGTATTGTAACAAAAATATATATAAGTAACAAGTCACATTTTGTAAAAGGACAGATTGTACACCACATTGTAGCTTATACAGATGATTCTCCATTTTAATAAAAAAAAGTCTTTGTGGTTTTCTTTACTGTGTGTTCTCCTCTCTCTTCTTTTGTTGGCATTTCAATTTTTTGGATTTTTGGGCCCTCCCCCCACCCCAAGATACATTTCAAGTTTTCTAGATTTTGGGGGCCTCCCCCAAGATCCAGATCATAACATCCCTGAGGCAGGCAAACTCATGTTCGGTCATAAGAAAAAAATGAACATGGCATCCAAACATACACTATGGATCCATGATATAAAGGACTAGAACATGGTCACAACAGAAATACACATTGGATCCATGTGACTCAATGAAAATAAAAATTCCACTAAGGAATAAAATCATGGGTCTATGTCACAGTATACATCAGTAGGACTATAGACACATGACAGAAAAAGAAGTGTCCCAAATATCCCTCAAGGTACATAAATGATACATAACTCCAATGCATCCTGGGAAGGATTCCATATAAGAGTGAGATGTCCCTAACCCAGGGTCTTCGAAATAACCTTAATGGTACGAATATACACATGCGAATAAATGAGCTAAAGTCAAACAAGGTATAAACCTCCTGATTTCCATCCAAAGAGGTAAAACAATAGCAGACGTGAGGGAATCCACCAATGAGGAAAATGGACCCCGAGGTACCTATTACATTCCACTAACTGTGAATAGATGAGTTTATGTCGAACACTAGTGAACTTGACCAATCAGGAACCAATGATGTAAACCCGTTTTCAATAACAAGGAAGCTTCCACGAGCTCTGCAAGCTCCAAGGTACTACTGGTTCTTAAATCAAGCTCATAGATAATGAGCTGAAGTCAACATGAGAAGATCTGTTGAAGAAGGGTCTTAATGTATCCCCCATCAATCGATATGGAACAGAACAGGATGATGTGATGTATGGATGAAGTCATGAAGCGATGAGGTATAAATGACAGAGGGATGACCGACTCAAAAAGGTCAACAAGATACCGTTGATGACCGACACAGGTTGAGACTTCCCTTAGACACGTAGCGACACTAAAAAAGAGTGACCTAGCAGAATTACTAATGAACACCATGTGATATCATGCAACAATGAAGGAGGAACTGAGGCACAATCCATATGATTATAAGAGTAACCAGCCAAAGGAGTAAAGAGACTCATTTGTATGGTACGACTCCTAGGCAAGAAAAAAACAAACCTGTAAGATAATGAGATAGAAAGATGTCGTGTTCAAGGGCGATGCAATTAACGTTTCCAATGAATGAAAAATGAAGATATATTTTCCATCCCTTCTCTTTTTATAAGGAAATATCTTCAAAGTTAAGGAGTCTGAAAATATCTTAAAGAAAAATCCCCCTAGAGGAATGAGTGGTATAAAGGTTAGTAGTTAGTTCTCGTAAATGGTGGAATGGATCATGACATGAGGTGGAAATGAGGTTGGCTAATAGGACCACTCATCGCAATGGTTCCTCCCCGAAATGGTAAAACATCAAGTGAGTGCATACGGTAGGCCAAGCAGGTGAGGACGATGGATAAGAGAAACCAAGGCTCAAACTGCAGAAGTGGGTTAATAAATAAGCAATCACAAGGTTGTATAATCCACCTGTGGTATGGTGAGAAATATGACGAAGAAGACAACATGAGGCTCAAATTCGAAGTCATGGTGGGCCAGAAGGGGGGATTTCAAGAGATAAAAAATGATTTCATGGAAACCAATACGGCAAGAAGGTGCTAACTAGGTTAGCTATGAGGGGATAAGCTCTACTGCCAAGCTACAACATGCATACAGGAAGTGGTGAAAGTCACAACTTGATGGGGTTGGAGCTAAGGTATAAGTAGTGCTAACGGTCAAAATGAAAAAACGGAAAAAGTGACCTACCCTTATATGCAAGTTCAAGAGAAACAAACCTAAGGTCTAATGGATGTCACAATAGAAATGCCACCCTGTCCTGTAAAAAACATCTAAAAATACTATACCCATGGTTAAATCACATGATGAAAGAAATAATCATGGACGAGGGAAAAAAAAAGACCTATATTTTGGTTTTTTCTAATTTTATAATTGTTTTCAGATTTTTGTCATAAATTAGGCATGATAAATATTTGCATCACACTAAAGCAAAAATGGGATGAATCATCACACTCTTATGTATAATATGTGTTAGTCTCCTGTATTTCATAGTATCACAAGGTGACTGATTATTTCTTATATTTTTCATACTGAAAATAACATTCCATGACTATCATTTATTTTTCAGAGAAAGGAATGGAGATCCTGACTATCAAGAGCATCAAATGAATCAATATTCCATTATAGTTCAGTGGAAAGGGAAAAATATGTTGTTGGTTAGGTATGATGGTAATCAAACTTCCCTTCTGCCCTCATTTTATTCCATTTACCCTCTTCTTACCTTTAATTTTCCCAAATTCTGAAATCCGAACACTCTAGATCCCATTTAAAACCCCTAAGACCCACAGATATTACCTGTTGGGAATTCATTAGCAGCTCCGTCCCCCCCATCAAACAGAAATGGCATAAGAAAATTACACCATAAACCTTACCCTGTCCTTATATTTTTCGCATCCGCACTTCGCAAAATTTATCATTTTGCCGAAAAATCTTACCACCTTAAAACTCTGCTGATGTGATTTGGCGGGACCCACCCAAACTTTATATATTTCCAAACTTGGCATACAAACCCAGATCGGGGCGTTATATAGGGAGTTGATCGGGACGCTAGGTGGGAATGATGGTGACGTGCTATTGGCGGTTCAGTTTTCTTTGCCTTTCGCCTTTTCGCACTTGTCAAAATTTAGTGCGTCACATTTTTTTGTTTGCACATAATATGACTTACCCTATACAGTGCCCTCAAATTAAATGTTTTAGTTTGTGATGCGATCTTATCATAGCTGCAAAGTGCAAGTTTCAAAGGATTACCGCAGGAGATGAATGTAAAAATTTCTGAAGTGCGATATGGGTGACGTGGAAGGTGATGTGGTAGGGTGACGTGGGAGAAATGTATTTGATGACATGGTGGGTGATGTGGAAGATGACGTGGCAGGGTGACGTAGCCCTGGCCCACGTACCACACATCACAAGTTTTAAGAGCTAAGCGCGAAAGTAAATGTTATAATTACCAAAATGTGATGTGCGATGCGGTGGAACCCAATCACAATTACAAATCGCAAATTTTAAGCAATGGGCGTAGGAGATAAACGGTAAAGCCTGTGAAATGGAATGTTCAATGCTGGGTGGGACCCGATCACAATCGTAATTGTTAAAATATAGACATAAAGGAAAAGTTAAAACAACAAGATGCGATGTGCGATTTCTTACGGATGCGATGAAGTTCATAACTAAAATCTACAGAACTTCAGGTTCGAGTGAACGAGTTTTCATGATTTTTTGTATGTATAATTTTCCAAGTCGGGCCTATGAGGTTTGGAGCTCATTTCATGAATAAATAGGCTGAAACTCAGCGAAATGACTTGTGGTAAATACCTGGAAAGGAGAAAATGTTTTCCACCTCATCCATCCACCATCATCTTTAAATTCAACGACCTACGTTTCATTCCGGCCCCCCCTTACCATCCTAAGTTTATCCTTGCAAGGGGGGTCCAGAACGCGTGGTTTTCAAGAAAGGGACCCCCTTATGTGTCATTCTCTCATAAATTCACACTCCCCACTTATATTACTTCTTACCACTTTAGGGGGGTTCTGGAATACCATTTTTTCTCCTTCAAAAACTAGTTTCCCCCAAATACATTGGTATCAGTTTGTAACAGAGAAAGGGGAGAAAGATCATAGAAGTGGTAGTGCCAGTGCCGCACTGGAATTTATCATCTAGGAAAGGCGATCCAAATAACAAATCCAGATGTCGGAACCTCCATTGGTTGCCTCTTTGAAACCATCACAGATTCCTCCAAATATTACTGTTTGATCTTCCGAGGAGCCATTGAAGTGTTTGTATCTACGAAGAGTTTCCCAGAATTGATCTGAGAGGTGATGTTGTTGTCAGAGATGTCTTATCACCACTTGCATGTCTTCACTTGTCCATTTTCTACTTAAATGTAAGCACTGTAGTAGGCAGATTAACCGAATTAAGTTCTCTATAAATAATGTATGCATTAGCAGTGTAAAGGAGGCCTAGGAAGGGGAAAAACCATTGTAATAGACTCATTCTGTTGTAAACACTCTCTTTTAGATGAATGAAGGATTATGTTTTTTTTCTGGATTCTCGTGTTATGCTCTGTGGTGAAGCATTTTCCCCATGTAATTTGTTATTCTCTTTTTTTCTCATACTGTTTGCATTTCTTAACTACAGATAGAGACTTTTGCATAGTATTTACCATAGGGTACCCTGCATAGCCTTGAAACAACTCATTATGTTTTCTTCTGAGACCGGAATGTAGAATTCAGAGACGGTCTGCTCTGTATTCCCACTGAACCTTTAAGCTCCTCCTCTTTTCCATTTCATAAGTTGGTAAGATCCATTGACATGGCTAGCTTGCCTGGTTCCACCTGACCTCAATTATTCATTCATCTGAATTTGTTCACACTTATGACTCCATAGCCCAATGGCCCCTTTCTGCTGCCTCAACCAAACATCTTCAAACAAATCTCAATTCTATAACTAGCCTAATATCAACACTTACAGTTATCAATCTATATCTAACAGAGGGATCCCTCTTTGAGTCCAGGATGGCTATATCCTAGATTCCAAATTTGGTTTGAGTTTCCCTCCGTATTTCTGTCTTTAGCCTTCAGAAATTACAGAGTGATAATAGTATGTACAAGCACAACTTAGTCTAGTAGGTCATGTTAATATGTGCCCACATCCGGGCATAGGCAAAGGGTTTTTATAAACGAACTTATGGGAATAAGAGGCCATATGGTTCACTAGTGTAAAGCCATGCCAAATGAAGTCAAATTACCCCATCCGGAAAGGTTAACCATCCCAGGGAAAATCTAAAATAGTCATAATTTCAAAAATTCCTCGTGGACATAAAGGAGTATCAAGACATATATAATGGAGGTACAAGATGCTTGTCGACATGTGGTGAGGATTTGGACAATTCAGTGGAAAGTTTAGTATTTGAAACCCATGACTTGACTCGGTCCATGGGTGGAAATTCCAAGGAACACTGAGAAGGTTCCCACTGGGTTGATTCAAAATTTAAAATTCCAGGCTCAACGCGTTCCACAATGGGGGAATTAGCGGTGTTGGCTATTTTTTTATTTGACCTAGGTTCAGAATTAGTTGCGCACCAACAAAAATCTCTATTACTATCCCTTTCGGCAACGACCTCCTACGCAGATCACAGTCTCACCCGAGGAAATATTAGGGGATGTTAGAACTAGGTTTATGCATCCATCAGTACAATGGAGTGTGGACGTACTGCTAAAATTCTTCCTTGTGCTTACTCGGAAATGCGTGGATGCATATATCTATCTTAACAATCTATACTCCATTCACCAATCAATACTTGTGTGCATTGCACCTTTTCATTAAAACACAACATAAACATACACACAAATTTGAAATTCAGATAATAAGCAATTACAACAAATAAAGACATAGAATATGCTTCCAAAACTTCTTCTTATTTATTATGATAAGTATCTTCAGTACATTCAATTCTTTGACCTATGCACACAACTACAGGTGGTGTACATTCAAAGTCGCAGACTCTTCAAAGCCTCCGCGCACATAGTTGTAGAGTCTTCCTAAGACCTAAAACGGACTAAACAAAGAGATCAAATGCTTGTGCTCATCAACTATTACATTGATTACTACTTCAACAAAGCCTTTACATTGCTTTATATATCTTTACATAAATACAAAACCATGGTCCACATACCATGGGAAGAAAAAATAATAGAATAAAACCCTTTACCCATTACAAAATGAGGGGCTTCAACCCACCCTGAAGCCCCTAAAGACCGCATGATAGAACTAACTTTGCGGTTATGCGCCCTCTACTCCTGAATTTGCGGAGTCTTTTGAAAAAAAATGGACCAAGTTGGGCCATGCCCAAAATGCCCCCAACACTCAATTGTGACTCGTCCTGAGTCACTTAGCTGGTGTGTCTCAAACCTTATCTGAAATGTTGGTTTAGGCAGCATTGTATTGCTGAATCATCTCTGTAAATTGCTTCTCTTCTTGGCGCACCTCTTCCAATAGATTTTATTTTTTCAGTTTGGTTTTCTTCTGGAGCACATCGTTTGGCCTTTGTCGCAGCTCCTTGAGCTTTCCATCCACCGTCTCAGAAATTTTGATGACCTCTTCCTACCAAGGCAAAGTCCTTGTGGTTAACATCTTCTCCTTCCCGCAAAGATCTTCAATCTGGCTCTGAATATTCTAGCCTTTTGTTATACTTGCGAACCTTTGCAAGATGTCTAGGGTCCTCCCAGTTGCCCAAATTTATTCCAGTTGCTTCTCCTTTTCCCGCATTACTTCCTTTATCCTCTGAATGTTTGGATCCTCCTGCAGTGAGGTCCAAATATCCAGTGTATCGTCCAACAATTTCCCACTCGTCGCCATTGAGTCGTTGATGCCTTTTATTTTTTTTTGAGGTGTGCTTCCCTTTGTTCTCTGACTTATGGTGGCGTGGATAGCTTTAGCCTCATTTTAAACTTATAAATCTAGACCTAATATTCAAATTCATCTTTTCACTGTTGTTATTTGATTCCCTGATTGTGAGAGCGAGCTTCACAACCTTTGCAGCTAGTGGTTCCTCTCCATAGACCTAAACGTCTGGGACTTCACTACAAGTCTTAGTTATAAATTTTTCCAACTGTTGCTTCTTCTGGCGCATCTAATATTATTCCTTTAGCACCTTGTCAAGCTGTGCCATCACCATAGTTCTTTCTTGTTGCACTTGTATTTTTGAATCCAACATATGTTATTCTCACCCATTCAACTCATCTACAATCCATTGGTGAATTTCATGCAATGTTGGAGTGTGAAGCGTGGTGAGGTTCATACTAATGCTTTCCCATCCTTTGGTGCATTACTTGCCTTCAGCTACTTCGAACTGTAGTGCTCCTCTGGGTACCTATAAAATTCCCAAACCAAATTGTGTGTCAAGTGGATGCTCTGGCTGCATTTATTGACTTGTTTGCGCTATTTTGCTGGTTGGATGATCCTGTGGTTGTGTTGTTTGCACCAACACCTTGAGTTCCTGCATACCCTCTTTCAATTCTACCAATACATCCTTGTATTGATCCTTGATTCTGTTCCATGTTTCTTCTATTATCTGCTACACCTTGTCACCAATTTCATCAAATTCCCCTTCAGTGAGGACCAGTGGCTCTGCTTTATTGGATTCATCGGCCTTATGCTTCTTCTGTGCACTTGGTGTAGATGTTGTAGGTGCCTTATTATTTTATGATAAATGGGGAAGTGACCGAATTTGTATCACTAGGAGGGTCCTATCCACCCTGATTTTTCTTTTTTCCTTCAGTTGCATCCCTGTCCTTCTCTATTTCTGGCTCTACGTATTTTCCTATCTTTGTACCCATATCACTATTTCCTTCATGATAAATGGTGGCTTTTGTTGTTTTGATGCCTCCAACGGGTGGAGTCATCCATTCTGATGACCATATCTTGAGGAATTCCAAGAGGTCAATTTATGTGACCAAATATGGCAAAGGATGACGTGTCTCTTCCATATCCTTCTAGGCCTCGATGTAGATTCTGTGGAAATCAACCTTAAATTGTGCGATATTCTGATATTCTTCAAAAAAGGTGGGTGATAGCCTAGGACGATGATTCACCACAGTACGCAAATCCATCTCCAATAGTACCCAAAAATTCTTATTCTCCATAACGCGTGTTGGTTACTTGGTAAACAAAAGCGAGGTGTACTTTATAGCTTCACAAACATTTGGTTCCATAGTAGGGAAATTTGACTCTGCTGGTTCCTTCCATGCTATCAATGCAATGATCAACAACAACCATATGTAAGGGAAAGTTTTCCCTTCTTCTCGCACTTCATGAAAATCTTCCAAAAATTCTTTGAATAAGTAGCCAACCCAATTAAAGAGGACCCCCTAAGTGCACTACGTAGCCAAACAGACCACGGCTACTGAAACTTCAGTCTCCCTACACTTGCGCATAATTTTTCCCACAAGAATGTGTACATAAAATTGCACTACTTGGTCATTTATAGAATTGATGTCATATCCCCTTGACTTCTTGACCAGGTTATACTTATTTTTCATCTCATTAGTGACTACCTTATCTTGAATCTTTCCCACGAACTCTTCGACGAGGTTCTTACCAGGTATGGTATCATGGTTATTCTCTTGATCATCATCTCATTGATTGGGATCCTCTCTCCTATCTAGAGTATCCATCATGTACTAACTCCAAAATCTGTTGAACACATATCATGTTGATAACACTTAGACCGAAGTGTGGGATGTTCAACATATTCAACAATCCTACTTGTTGCAAACCTTCTGCCCATGGGTGTGGCTCTAGCTTGGTGACTTTAGTCTCTAGGTAATAAACTTTGGATATGTATCATCTAGGATCAAATTGTGGGTACTTACTTGTATCATTGAAGTCCCAATCCTCCATCTTCAACTATGGGACTTTCGCCAATGGTTATCCTTCAAAAGGTATATATTTGGGCAAAAATAGATTGAATACACCATAATTCACATTATCAGGGTCTTTCACTAGTTTAGCGCCCAACATCCTTGGTGATACATATGGTGGTAGCATAGAGATAGCTTGTACATCCTTGTCCTCCACATCTTATGGTATCTCTATTTTTGGGATGTCAATTTCTTCCTCACTATCCTGAATTTCCACTGGTTTATTCTGTTTCTTGTCATTTCATTTCTTGGTGCACTTCTCCTTGGTGATTTTCTTCCTCGAGGATTTTATAACTCCAGGGGACGCATTTGGTCTCTTGACCTACTTTTTCTTCGGTTTCGCTTCTAAAGTAGTTTTTTTTTGCATGGTGACTGCAGACCTATTACGGTTGGTGGTGTAGCTGTCATGATTCCTACTAATCCCTTCTTGATAAATTTCCTGGCAATTTATTCAAAATCCCACTCACAAATACAAAAAACTGCCTGATTCTCACTTAGGTGAAAATTCGCAATTTGAATTATCAAGAAGCAAAGTGTCAAAATGTGGAATAGGACCTCACTTTTATAATGAATTTAAATTTTGAATCCTGTGAATGTCTTAGATTTTTTTCATTTAATGCATATATGGCTGAATATTCAACTAGTTGTGCTTAATAAATTTGTCCCCCCTGCTCCTTTTAACGGAAACTTTCCTTTCATGTCAATTTTTTTATTCCAATGGTCATATTTCTGGTAGACTTTGATGAACCTTCCCTTCTGTCACATAAATTCATCCCTCATCGTTGTTTGTTCGGACTTAGACATATTCCTGAATAACACACAAAAATATTCCTCTAACGTGGTTATTTCAAACTTTTCCATACTCCTGATTGTTGCATAGTAATCTTCCTTTAGTGAAGATCCTTTCTACATATTAGTTTATAGTCTAGTCCCCACTTTCAGCTACAGGTGGCACTAATACTTTCCCCTTTCATGTATTTTAGTGCGAAGCCCCAGGGACAGAGTCATCCCTGTATATCTTTAATTTGCCACCATTCACACGTCCTAGAATCAAATGACCATATAAATTCACGAGATGAATTGTGCCTCCATCAGAGACGTGCCTGATGATGTATGGTCCCAACCAATGTGTTTTTAACTTTCATGGGAACTTCGCAAACTTGCTATCATAGAGAAATACAATGTCTCCTTCCATGAATGTCTTATGCTTGATGTGCCTGCCATTCCAAGCTTTATCCCTTGATTTTTTCACTTGCTGATGATAACCTGTAATAAACATGTCTTCCTTCAAAGAAATAAATCACTCCATCATTTCTTCCATTATATCACGACCGTCCATTTCTGCAAATGATGTGATTCTTATACTTGGTACAATGTATTCTACAGGCCTGACTTCTTCTTGTCCATAGACTAACGTAAAAAGTGTATGTCCTGTCCCTTTCTTGCATGTGGTCCTATAGGCCCATAAAAACATTGGAATCCTTAAATCGTAGTCATTTATGTTGACATTGCACACTTTTGTGAGTGCATTCACCATAATCTTATTGAAACCTTCGACTGTCCCATTCACCTGAGGATGATGGGTGTACTCTTCTCATGGTACACTTGAAATTCTTCAGTCAGTACCTCAATAGTCGTTTGCAAGAATGTGAAACCCTGTCACTCATAAATATATTTGGAAACCCAAATCTGGACAGAATATACTCAAATATGAACTTCACGGTGGTATCTATGATGCAATCCTTCACTAGTTGTGCTTCAGCCCATCTCATCAAATAGTCAACTGCAGTAGTTATATACCTTTCATTGGTCTTCTTTCCTAGCATTTGATAGGCCCAAAATACTCAATCTCCCACTTATGAAATGCCTGCAATGTTACTTGTGGAATCAATGGAATTTCATCCCTCCTAGATGGCCTTCCTGTTCGTTGACATGCATCACATGCTCTACAAAACTCCTTTGCATCCTTATGCATTGTGGGCCACCATAAAAAAACTCTCAAAATATTATGTGCAGTGGCCTTTCCTACATAATGTCCTCCTTCAACTCCTCCATGAGCCTTGGCCAAAATACTTTGTCTTTGCTACTCAGAGACGTATTGGCGCAATATTTCATTTGGTCCCATCTTGTACAAATGTCCCGCAATAAATGAAAAATCAATTGCCTTAAATACTAGCTCCTTCTTTTGTTGTGTACTATACTCTGCGGGCACCATCACTCTAGTCAAAAACTGAATAATTCCTCTAAAGTGATCATATGCGATGATGATTATGAATACTTGTGCATCCAAGAGGTTTCCCTCGATTCTTGTGGGTTCTTCTCCTGTTTATATTCTTGACAGATTATCAGGCCCAAAGTTCAATCTTCATGGTTTTACTATAAATTTAAAATCATACTCCTGGAACAGTAACAACCATCGACAGATGTTTCCTCCTAAAACAGGATTATTCACCAACTACTTTAGTGCAGAGTGATCAATGAACATCTTGAAGTGTGCACCCAAAAAATAATGGTTTCTCTTTCTATTGTGGAATATTCTTCTCCGCCTTGGACAATTTTCTTCTTGAAAAATCTATGGGGTGATCAATTTATTCTTCTCCTGGCTCTACCAAGATTGTTGCCAATGCTATACAATATGCATCGACATGTACATGAAATTCCTTATTCCAGTCTGGGAAAACTAGGATAGGAATAGTTACCATCTTCTCCTTTAGTATGTCAAGGATATTTTGGCACTCTTCATCTCGGTAAAAAGTAGCATCTTTCTTTAATAGCTTCTCCATTGGTGCAGTTATCTGCGCATACACCTTTATAAAATTTATGTAGTAACCAGTATGTCCAAGTGTCATGCACAGTTGTTTCAATGTCTTAAGTGGTTCCAGGTTCACAATAGCAACAATCTTTGCAGGATCTGTAGAAATTATACAACAAGCATGTATATAATGGATTCAATATGATCTAACAATGTAATAAAGTTAAATACTGAATCGCTTCTACAAATATTTTGCGGAATTAAAAACACAAACGCCAATCACATGAAGCAAAGAATAATCAATCAAGCCACAACATAGATAATTTCCTGGGGAAAGCTTGCTGCTCAAAACCCCACTATCTTCTATTGTATATTTAGCATGGAATCATGAAATAATTACATAAAAATATTCTCACAAGAGCCCTCATGTACTCAACTAATTGTCTCACACTGTCACACATAAAACTGACAAATACTTAGCCAATTTATTGCCTCCAGAAAACGTGCATTGTTTTCGCAATCCCTGATGAATGAAATCCCTAAAGAATAGGAATTTTTTCCTTCCTTGACTACGCAAGTATCATGGGATATACAATGGGTGTTTTGTTGCATGGGTGCAACCCAATAATCCTACAACTGATAATCAAATTCCCTTTCACCTAGATCTCAACTGGGTCTCCACTAGATCTGACATGCATGCAGCTAGTAATAGTAAATCCTCAGTTGCATGTGAGATCAATGATTTTGAATTAATTAATATTTAATTCACTTGATCTCTCACTAGTGTACAGATACAACTAGCACAACTGAGTTTAAATCACTTAACTGAGTCAAACTAATTACAACCTGCATTAACTAATGCATCACTGCACTTAAAACTTTATTACAGCTAGAATTACTCTGCACGCCTCACCAACTAACTCTAACTCAAAATTCATGAGCTAACTGAGTTTATCACACTTGGTTAACTATTACAAGTTATTTTGGGACTATATTACATTTTATTGTCCATCTTAATTAACGGATAAGTAAAATAGGCATGCACCAAATTTAGTGCAGTGGGCCCCACCCTAGTGTAGGTGCTTAATGCACTAGGCGTGGGTGCTGAAATTTTCTGGCTGAATTTCAAAACTCCCTCTCAAAAAGAAATGGATTATCCTTCACCATGATCCTACCTCTATGGTATTCGAATTTTCTCCTGGTGAGCACCTTCGTCAGAATATTTGCATCCTGATCTTCCATGGGAATGTACTGAAGCAATGTTATTATTCTCTGCACACAATCAATGAGATGATGGTACCAGATATCTATGTGCTATGACCTATCATGAAACATAGGATTAATCGAGATTTTAATGCAACTTTGATTATCACATTGTATCACTGTCAGATCCATTTGAGAAACAAACAAACCAACCAAGATATTTCTCATCTAGATAGTCTCACATGCAGCTTGAGTTGTTGCCATGTACTCTACTTCCGTTGAGCTGAGTGCCACAGATCGTTGCTTCCTGTTGTACCAAGAAACTACTGTCAATCCTATGCTGAATATACCTCCTTATTTTCTCTTTCCGTCTGATGGACTGCCTACCCAATATGCATCCATGAAGCCTTGAAGCTTCACTCCCTCTTTCCATTTGTACCATAGACCATACTCTGATGTGCCTCTTAGGTATCTCAAGACATGCTTCCCCGCCTTCCAAAAGATCTTGGTAGGCTTAACCATATCTTGACTTAGCTGGTTAACTGTGTAGAAAATGTCTGGTCTGGTGTTCACTAGATACATCAGTGAACCAACTATCTACTTGTAGACAATAGAATCCACTACCTCTCTGAAAGTGGCATCCTCTTTCCTCCAATTTCCTGGAAGAGGAGTATCCATGGGTTTGCATCTCCCCATGTGAAACTTACCTAGTATCTCCTTGGCATACTTTCCTTGAGACACAAAAATTTCACCATCCCACTGCGATATTTCGAAGCCAAGGAAATAATGAAGGAGTCCCATGTCCTTCATTTTGAACTCCCTTGCAAGATCCTCCGTTCATGAGTGTATCATCTGCTCATCACCAGTCAAAATTATATCATCAACATAAAGAAAAATAATCAATAGCTTATCCTCAACCACAATATGGTATAGGTTTGCATCTGCTTCACTTTTGGTGAAGCCCAGTTTGGTGAAATCATTGTCTATCCGAGTGTACCAAGCACATGGTGCTTTCTTCAGCCCATACATTTCTCTCTTGAGTCAGCACACATGCAACTCACTGTTGAAGATCTCAAAACCTTTAGGCTTCTCTATGTACACTTATTCCTCAATGATCCCAATGAGAAACACAGTTTGCACATCCATTTTATGAATGCGCTGGTCCATCCGTGCTGAGAGTGCAAGGATGGATCTGATAGAAGAGCACCTTGCAACAGGTGAAAAATTATCGTCGTAATCGATCCCCTCGATCTGTGAGAATCCCCGAGCCACAAATATGTCCTTTTGTTTCTCCACACTCCCATCAACAACTTGATTTACCTTTTATATCAATCTCGATCCAACCATTGATTTGTCGACTGGTCTTGGGACAATCTCCCATGCACTGTTCTTGACAATGGAGTCATACTCCTCCACCATTGCATCAACCGAAGTTGGTTTCTGCACTACTTCCTGAAAGGAAGATGGTTCATTAACAATACATTTTCTCATAAGAGCCATGTATCCATTAAACCTATCAAGAGACTGTCTTTATCTGCAATGTGAAGTAGGGGCTCATACATTCTCTGCAGCATCAAGTGTCAATCTATCAGCTTCTGTGGTGCGCCTTCTGCCATTTTTGATGGATGGATCTGCATGATTGTTTTCTGCCACTCCATGATCCTCCTCATGTGGCTACTCCACACTCATCCTTAGGAACCAACAGTTCCTCCTCTGCATGCAAGTCCAACCCCCTCTCAAGGGACAACCGCATGGACTTCTCCTCATCAAATTTTATATCCCATCACAAAAAAATCATTTCTATTTGGAAAATAAACTCGATACTTGTGGGGTGTTTTAGTGTACCCCACAAAAATATCGATCTCAGATGTTGGTTCTAGCTTCTTCTTGGCGTCCTTGGTCACATGCACATAAACAGATGAGCCAAAAATATTAAATTGTGAAACATAAGGTTTCTTACCAGTGAAAGCCTCTTCATGTGTACTCATTCCAAGTATCTTATGAGGAAAAAAGTTCTACAGAAATACTGCAGTGTTGCATTCTTTTTCCCACAGATGCATCATTAGACCTTGATCATGCAACATCACTCTTGCTACACCCACAATCATTCTATCCTTTATTTCACCGACCCCATTCTATTGTGGGTTATGAGGCACTATCAGTTCTCTTTGAATTCATTCTTTGCTGCAAAAGTTCCTGAATTCATTAGAGATGTATTCTCCACCATTATCACTCCTAAGAGCCCTAAATTTCTTCCCTTATTCTTTCTCCACCAATTCATTAAACTAAAGAAACTTAGATAATGCCTGATGTTTCTTCTACATGAAGAATATCCAACACTTACGAGAAAATTCATCAACAAATATCACATAGTACTGTCCACACACGTCTATGTGAACTCTCTCAAGGATCCCCGAAGCTCGGTTCTCCTTCTCACGAAAGGTGGCCTTTACATATTTTCCCATAGTACATCCCTTACATATGTCTCACTGTGTAAGTGTAACCCTGGGAAGACCAATAGAAATTTGTTGTGTGACTTTCAAGGCTCCATGGTGAAGATGGCCCAATCTCCTGTGCCATAATTCACCATCATCTAGACTCACCACTCTGTCCGCCTTGCCCATCAATGTTGCGCAACCATCTACATCTAGCTTGTAGAGATAATTAACTCGAATCCCTATCTTCTTGGCTTGTCCTGTTGTTTTGTGTCACATGAAAGCTTTTCCTTCACTAAAAGCAACATCATAGCCTCTATTCTCCAACATTGAAACTGAAAAGAAATTTTTCTTTAAACATGTTACATGCGTTACATATTTTAATTGAAAGGGTTTACCTAATTTCCTCTGGAAGGTAATGGTACCAATCCCATTGGCACTGTACCACCCGTCATTACCCATTTAAATATGAATCTAGAGATCCTTCTCCTCCAAGCTACTGAAAAGTTCTTTGTCTCTTTTCATGTGAAAGGAAGCTCCAATATCCAAATACCACACAAATCCCAATGCACTTGACACTATGCATGCAATCAATGAAAAGTCAAGTTCAAATTGCAAGGCTAAAGCCTCACCAACTTCAGATCCCCCATCCTTCTTGTTCTTCTTCTTTTATGTACAGTTAGTAGCATAATTCCCATTCTTGTGACAATGAGAACACTTCACACTGGACATGTCCCACTTCTTGCCATCTTTGGACTCGGATTTGGAATGAAATTTATTTCCCTTCCCCTTCTTCGCCTTGGCAACCAAAGCACAATATTATTCATCTTAATTCTTAGATGAATATCCATCTCTGGTGTTCGGTCTGAACTCCTCCTGCACAAAATTTGACCACAGTCATTCCCAATCTGGCAACATTTCCCTTCCATTGATAGGATCTTGATAACTGTGCCAAATCTTGGAGAGTCCTAGGAGATCCAAGCTCACAAAATCATCATTAGGGATAGTTATACCAATGCTCCCTAGTTCATCTTGACATTGGACAAACTTTGTTACATATTCTGGTATGGATTCGCCTTTCTCCGTCTTCATCTTCCTAAGTTTATCTTTGAGCACCAATTTCCTATGGTCGTTGCTGCTTTGAAATAGATTCGTCAAAGCCTTCCACATTGCATATGGTGTGGCTTTCCCATGGAGGTTTGAGACAATGTGGTCTCGTACTCCCTCCAATAGGATCCTCCTCGCCTTTGCCACTTTCTTTTTCCATGCATCAGTATTTGAAGCATCTGTCACAATGGGTTTCAGAACATCATTGTCAATGAATTCCTTCAAGCCATTGTCTTCGAGTACTACCTCCATCCTATCCTTCTAAGAAATATAATTTGAGTTGCACTTGAGTGCATACTCCAACCTCAAGACATTGAAAGCCATTTCAATCCTGAATCAGCTGTAGGTGCCAAGAAATTCTTTCTACAAATTCGAATTTTATCCAGTCACAAACTCAGCCCCTCCTTCACTATTGTGATTTCCTATGCTCTGATACCATGTAGAAATTATAAAACAAGCATGTATATCATGGATTCAATCTGATATGGATTTATGCAGGAACACAAAAAAATACAAAGATGCAGTGGAAATAACACTTCATTTCATTAATATCAAAGAACTGAAATTTTCTTACAGACAAAATGGAAATAAATGAGCTAGGGCGCTAGTAGCTTATCTCTGAGAAGAGATGTGGCGGCTACAGGCCTCTGAAATTTGTTAAAATGAGGCTCAAAGGCTTATTTATTATTTAGAAACAATGGAAAAAACCCTAAACATCCAAAACCTTAACCCTAGGAGATGAAGCGCCCAAACTAAGGGCCTTGTTTGGGTAAATTGGTGTTTCAACTTCCTGGGGATGTAACTTTTGCATATTATCTCCATTTGACGTGAACCATACCTCGTTATAAAGATCTATTCAAGGAATACAAATTTTGATGTGAGAAAAATTGGTCAATGGACCCATATTGCTCCTGATTTTCCCAAAAAATGTCGTTTAGGGCCTCAAAATAGCTCTGGAAGTTCAGGACCCGAAAAACAGCTAAAAATAGTAAGTTGTGTTGAAACCAAAGAAATGAAAGAGACAATGGTGGGGCCCCAAGTGGAATAGGCGGGTGGCCACTAATATCCACCTGGATCATTCCTCCCCCCTTAGGAAGCAATGGTCCCCATTGCATTGAGTTCCTCCATGAGATGAAGAAACTTCTATTGAACTTGGTCCCTGATGAAGCACTTCCCTTGGTGCAGGAGTTGGCCAGATTTGACAACACGATACAGTTGGATCTTCTGTTGGCGAGTGTTCTTCATTTGCATGTTCATGATACAATCTGTGGTGGCCTGTTCCATGTAGTGTGGGTTTAACTCTGTTGGTGTGAGTTTTTATGCTATATCAAAGGTATCCAGTAGAGGTGGGAAGTAGGAACGAAGGCGGTCTACATTGAATAGTGGGTGCAAACCAAGGAATGGTAGAATACTGAGCTGGAAGGCATTGTTCCCTATAGCGTTGGTGATGGTGTACAACACATATCAGAGCAGGCGAAGCTTGCAGTGCTTTCTAGTGAGGCGCTCCTTTTGCAAATGTAGCCACACTTTGTTTCCCACTTGGAAGTTGTGTGGCACCCGATGTTGATCATGTCGTTGCTTGTACTTAGCATTGGATCTATCCAATATTTCATGAACTTGTTAGTAGATGTGTTGAATGTGCTCGATGAAGTTTTTTGCTTTGTTAGCTTCAGAATAGACATGAGCCAAATTGGCCTGAGTAGCTGCAAATGGTATGGCTACGTCAATGGGACATAGTGGATGGAATCCCAAGCCCACCTGAAAGGGGCTATGGCTGGTTGAGCTGTGGAGAGCCCGGTTATAACTATTTTGTACATAGTGGAGGCTCTCATCCCATGTGTTTGGATGTTTAGAATTGTACATGTGCAGAATGTGTACAATCATCTTATTGACGACCTCTGTTTGGCCATCAGTTTGGGGATGGAAAGCTGTGGACTTGGTGAGCTTGGTGTCCAGCATTGACTAGAGGCTAGACCAAAATGTGCTAAGGAACTTGCCATCCCAATTTGATATGATATATTGTGGGATCCCAAAGTGCATCCATACTCGTTCAAATAAGAGTTTAGCAGTGGCTTCTACTGTGATATTCTTCTTGCAGGCTGCCATGATGGCCATCTTTGAGAATTTGTCGACGACCATGAAAACACAATCATTTCCATGCTTAGTAGAAGGAAGGCCTGACATGTAATCCATGGAGATAGATTCCCAAGGTTTACTAGGGGTAGGTAGCAGACTATATAGGCCTTGATTATTGATGGTCTGTTTGGAAATGGTGCAAGAAATACAAGATCTGATTTACTTCCTGACATCCCGTCAAAGGTTCAACCAATAGAAATACTTCTGCAGTATTGCCACTATTTTCTCGACCCTGAAATGCCTAGCGACTCGACTGTAGTGTTCTTCCCATATCATCTTGGCATGCTCACTTGAAGGAACACAAAGGTGTCCCAGGTGACATAACAATGCATCTTGGAGGTGAAATTTTGGAACTTGCATACCCCCCAGGAGTGCTTTGTATGTGTGGTCGAATTCTGAATCACTCTTATAGAGAAGCTACTAATCAGAAGTCTCATGCCCACAAGAGTTGAGAATGTTGGTTAGCACCATGATCAATGGTCGGCTGAGGCAGTCTGCAACATTATTGGTGCTACCCTTCTTGTACTTGATGTTCAAATAAAACAGTTGCAGATATGTGGAGCACTTCTGATGGTGATCGTTCTGCAACTTCCCTTGTGTCTGTATGAACTTCAGGGGTCGATGGTCTGTGTGGATGATTTTTTCCTTCCCCAAAATGTAATGCTTCCATTGTCAAAAATCCTGCACAATGGAATACATTTCTTTGTCATAAGTGGGATACTTGCGAACTGTGTCGGACAACGTCTCATTGTGATATGCCACTGGATGCCCCTATTGAGTAAGAAATTTGCCAATAGCATAGTTAGAGGCATCTGTCTCGATCTCAAATGGTTGTTACAAGTCTATTAATGTGAACACTGGGGCAGAACAAAGGCGATGATTCAATTCTACGAATGCCTTCTATTGAGATTATGACAAAAAGAATTTTTCTTTCGCTCCTCCCTTGGTGACTTGACTCAAGGGTCAAGTGATTATGAGAGAATCCCAACATGAACCTTCAGTAGAAATTAGCAAGAACCAAAAAGTTGCGAAGCTCTGTTAGAGTGGTTGGTGTTGGGCAATCCCGAATGACTTGGATCTTGGTTGGATCCACATGCACCCCCCTTTCATCAATAATGTATCCCAGATATTGAACCTGGGTCATGTCAAAAGTGCACTTCTCCAAATTGGCACACAAATTGTGTTGCCACAGTGTTTGGAGGACTTGTTAGATGTGGTGGAGGTGCTCTTCCCAAGTCTGGCTAAAGATCAGAATGTCATCCAAGTACACCACTACAAATGAGTTGGTGAATGGTAGCAAGATGTTTTCCATCAACCTCATGAAGGTTGCGGGAGCATTCGTCAATCTGAAAGGCATGAAAAACCATTTGAAAAGGCCCTCCTTGGCTTTGAAGGTAGTCTCCCACACATCGGAGGGTTCGATTGGTACATGGTGATACCCATAATTCAAGTTGATCTTGTTGAAATATTTCGACCCTTTGAGTTGGTCCAGGACGTCATCAATCTGTGGGATCGGGTACCTATTTCAGAAAAATGATCTTGTTCAGCGCCTACTAGTCAATACATAGTCTCCAAATCCCATCCTTCTTCTGTACCAACAAGATCATGCTCCCACATGACGATGAACTTGGACAGATGTGACCTTTCTGCAGCATCTCCTGAATTTGCCTCTTGATTTCATCATTCTCCATAACAGAGCATTGATAGATCGGTCATTTGGTAGTGGCACAGCTGGGGTCAGATCAATGGGGTGCTTGGCCTGACAGTGCAGAGGCACCCCTGTGGGTGAGGTGAAGATGTCCCTGTAATCCTCCACAACCTTTTCCATTTGTTGTTGTCATGTAGAGGAGCCCTATCTAGAGGTCGTGGCCATAGTCTTCTTCTTTCCCTAGGGGTGGATCATCAGGAAAACAAATTCCCTGGTTTTGGAAATGAGCTTACTGCATTATTTTGCAGTAACCAAAGAGATAACGATATGCGGTGGTACCTCTGGTATCATGCACAGTTTATTTCCAAAAGTAACAATAATAGCGTGAGGCCGAGATTCATATACAACATTTTTCTTCCACAAGTATTGTTGGCCTAATAATACATCAAAAACATCAAGAGGAGAAATGTCACATAATACCTCATCTGTGAAGGGCTTGATGCTATAGGGAAGGTGACGTTGCTGGATGATGTGGAGATCCTATCCTTGGTGAAGCCATTCGATGGTGTATGGTTGTAGGTGTGATGTGGTCGGCAAGTAGAACCGCTTCACGAGTCTACTGAAATGAGTTTCTTTTGGCTCCCATTGTTGAAAATGAACTATAGCGGGGAACCCTTTAGCCACGTCTAGGAATGGAAGAGACGTTCCTTATCCTCTGGATCTTTCAGTTCCTTCTTCTGGATCTTTGTAGTGGCAACAATGGCATTGGGATCCACATCAATAATTTTTTTCCCTTTTTCATTCCCCTTGTCAGGTTTTGATTCAGAGTCAGAGCATGCATCTGATTCAGAATCCCTCATGTCATCCACCAATGGCTGCTTGGCTCGACAGCCACTTGTATTGTGAGTGGATATCTTATGGAACTCACACCACTTTCCTATGTCCTTCTATGGATTCACGGTGTTTTTATTTTCTTATGGCTTTGGAAGGTTGTCTTGGGCCGCCATGCCTTGGCTTTGGCCTTTGTTCTGCATTTTGGGGGCACCTTTCCCTTTATTTTGATTCGCATTTACAAATTCTTGTAGGTTTTAACCCTGAACAGAAATTATCTACACATGAATCTTATAAAAGAAAATAAACAATAGCGAGAGCATAAAACATAAAACAGATAAACACAGAGATTTTCCCCTAGATCCCAAATCGGGACGACCAACTTGATTTTTCATTATATTCCTTTTAGTGTTACAACACATATATATACATGCCGAAGCATACATAAACCCCAATCCATAAACCTTGGATTAGAACATAACCGTAGTTCCCTTGACCGGATCTACAAAAATACCAGGAGCTGAAAACCATCGTACCCCAAAACCATGTGCAAAACCATGCACAAAACCATGGACGCGGACTACCTGCCGGAAATTAAGGACTACACATACTCAACATTCTCCCACTTGTTGCTTTCTTTCCACAGGGGGTCACAAGAGAGCTTAGTCATTGGCCCAATTCTTCAACACCCATTGTTTCTCTACACCAAGAGAACTTCTGAGTGCTCACAGAATTTGTTAATGCATCTGCAACATTCTTCAAAGTGTCCACCTTTACCAGCAACACCCTTTTAGCCTCAACCATATCTCTAACAAAGTGATATTGAACATAAATGTGCTTTGTATTTGAATGATAAGCAGGGTTCTTAGCCAATA
This sequence comes from Pinus albicaulis, assembly GCA_034641835.2. Lineage (NCBI taxonomy): Eukaryota > Viridiplantae > Streptophyta > Pinopsida > Pinales > Pinaceae > Pinus > Pinus albicaulis. The sequence continues at coordinate 227,267,165 of CM076577.1, read as the reverse complement.
AAATTGCACTTTGGCTATCACAGTCTATCCTTATAGCTTGATGTACCAACCCCATACTTGAACACAATCTCTGCAACCAAACTGCCTCCTTGCTTGCATGACTGGCTGCCATGTATTATGCCTTCGTAGTTGAAAGAGCCACTACAGATTGTCTTTTACTCATCCAACTGATTGCGCCTCCAAATAGGCTAAACACATACCCACTTGTAGATCTTCTTTGGTCCAGATCTCCAGCCCATTCTGCATCAAGAAAACCACGAATGTCCAACATTCTTTCCAATCTTGGTCTTCCCTGGTAGCACAAGACATAATCACTACTGCCACATAAATATCTAAAAACCTGCTTTCTTTGTGTCCAATGCTCCTTTCACAGGTTTGACATAAACCTGCTCAATACTCCCACTGAATGTGCTATGTCTGGTCTAGTACAGACCATTGCATACATCAGGCTACCCACTGCACTTGCATATGGAACACGGGACATATACTCCTCTTCTTCTTGTGTCTTGGGACACTGTTCGGCAGAGAGCTTTACTCCTACAGGAATAGGAACATTCACCAGTTTACTATCCTGCATATTGAACCTCTGCAATATAGTCTTGAAATACTTCCTCTGGTTTAACCAGAGCTTCCTCTTTGCCTGATCTCTCTTAATTTCCATGCCCAAAGTATAGTTTGCAGCACCAAGATCCTTCATGTCGAATTTGGAGAACAGTTGGGTCTTCAAATCTTGGAAAATTTCTTTGTCATTTCCAATCAACAACATATCATCCACATACAAGACCAAATAAATAGCACGGTCACCAATTAATTTAAAATAAACACAGTGATCCTCCTTGCTTCTAGTGAAGCCAAGTCCCCGTATATAGGTATCAAATTTCTGATACCACATCCTTGGTGACTGTTTTAACCCATACAGAGACTTCTTCAACCTGCATACCAATTCTTTCTTACCCTTCACCATAAAACCTTCAGGTTGCTTCATGTAGATTTCCTCTTCTAGATCCCCGTGAAGAAATGTTGTCTTCACATCCATCTGTTCTATCTCAAAATCAAATGCAGCAGCAACAGATAAAAGTAATCTAATAGAAGTAACTTTGGCAACAGGAGAAAAAATATCACCAAAATCAATTCCTGGCACCTGGGAATAACCTTTCGCTACCAACCGAGATTTGTATTTCTCCACCTTGCCTTCTACATTCATCTTCTTCTTAAACACCCATTTTCTCCCAATGGGCTTCCTTCCAGCCGGCAACTCCACCAGATCCCATGCATCGTTTTTGTGCAAGGATGCCATTTCATCAACCATGGCCTCCTTCCAGAGTTTTCCATCCTCTGAATCTACTGCCTCCCTCACAGTTTTGGGTTCATCATTAGTTATAGTTAAGGCAAAACCTGAACAGAAAGCAGATGGACTATACCTTTCTGGTTGCCTTCTTTCCCGAACTGATCTTCTCAAAGCTGGAGTTTGTGGCTCTTCATCTTCCGAGTCTTCTTCTATTGTAGAGTCTGATTCATCCTCCTTTAGCTCAAACTCTATCTTCTCAGGTTCCTTTGGTAGGACTTCATGTTTAACAACATCTTTCACTTCTCTAAACACCACATCTCGACTGTACACAACCTTCCTTGTTTCTGGGTTCCAAAGCTTGTAACCCTTTAAGCCATCCTTATACCCAATAAAGATGCACCTTTCAGATTTATTATCCAACTTGGTCCTTTTCTCCTTTGGAACATGTACATATGCATCACATCCAAATACCCTTAGATGTGAAAGAGAGGGTTTCTTACCGGTCCATACCTCATGTGGAGTCTTATCCTCCAACGCTGATGAAGGTGATCTATTAACTAAGTAACATGCAGTCTCCACTGCCTCTGCCCAGAATTCTTGTCCTAACCCGGTACCACTGAGCATGCTTCTTGCCTTTTCCATCAGTGTTCTATTCATTCTTTCTACAACTCCATTTTGCTGAGGTGTGTATGAAGTAGTCTTCTGCCGTGCTATACCACACTTCTTACAGAACTCTTCAAATTCCTTCTTGCAGAACTCCCCACCATTATCTGTCCTCAACGCCTTTATCTTCTTCTCTGTCTGGTTTTCCAACAGAGCCTTAAATTCTTTAAATTTGTCAAAGACTTCAGATTTCTTCCTCAAGAAATATATCCATGTATTCCTTGAGAAGTCATCTATGAATGAAACATAGTACACAGACTTTCCCAGTGATGGAACTGACACGGGCCCAAACACATCACTGTGCACAAGTTCTAATATCTTGTTTGCCCTCTTAGCACCAGAAGGAAAACTCACCCGATTCTGCTTCCCATATACACAATGTTCACAGAAATCGAAATCCAGAGAACAATTAGACATACCTTCTACCATACCATCTCTATGCAGTATCCGAAGGCCCTTCTCTCCAATATGTTCAAGCCTTTGATGCCATAGCATGGTCTTTTCTCCAGAGACAGCTAGACTTTCCGTCCCACTTTCAGGAACCACAGAACTATTACACCCATCAATAACAGTGCTACCTTGTAGCTTGTACAGAGTTCTAGTCCGAACTCCCCGCATTAATACCAGTGCTCCCCGAACCATCTTGCAGGCATATTTCTCGAACACTGTTTTTACACCTGCATCATCCATCTTGCTTACAGAAATTAGATTTCTGGCCAATGCAGGAATATGCAGAACACCAGGAAGTGTTCTAATCCTTCCACCTTGTAGCTTCAGCTTTACCTTTCCACGTCCGACGATTTTGGCCTTCCTATCATCCCCTAGGAAGACATCACCATCATATTTCTCATACTTGCAGAATCACTCCCTATGGGGAGTGAAGTGAAAGGATGCACCTGAGTCAATCAACCATGACTCATGATCTACATGTGTATTTGAAGAAGAAGCCAAATACACATCCCCACCTTCATCCGAGGTGGTTTTTGCCTCTGCATAAGGAGCATCATCAGATCCCTTTCCTTTCTCAGGAGCTTTAGATCTACAGTCCTTTTTGTAGTGCCCTTCCTTTCCGCATTTCCAGCACACCTTTACAAACTTTCCAGGAGATTTAGATCTCCCTCTAGATTTGGATCTCCCACTCAAAACCTTATTCTTGTTTCTGTTCTGGGACCTTCCTCGTACAGATAAGGCATCTCCATTCTGACCCTCCATATTTCTCCGTCTCATTTCCTCCAACAGCAAGGCTGAGACAATATCATCAAAATTCAAGGTAGTTGTATTGCTACCTATTGCAATAACCAGACTGTCCCACGAGTCTGGTAGAGAACACAACAAACTGATGCACTTATCTTCATCTGAGATTTTAATATCAACAGATGACAGCTGACTTACCATAGTATTGAAGGCGTTCAGATGCTCTGTCACCGAGTCTCCATCCTTCATCCTCGAGTTATACAGCTTTTTCCGCAGGAACAACTTATTCACCAGAGACTTAGATTGGTACAAAGTCCCAAGTTTTTCCCACAAAGTCTTCGCCGTAGCTTCCCCAGATACATTCAACAATACTGAATCTGATACACACAATCGTATTGTGCTCTTAGCCTTTCGATCCAGTTTCTTCCAGTCTTCATCTGACATTGTCGTTGGTTTAGTACCTGGATCTACCATGATCCACTGGTCTTTATCCACCAGCAGATCCTCCATCTTGAGCTTCCATAACTCAAAACTCTGACCATTAAATTTCTCGATCTCTATGCGCCACTCGTATCTTCTTTCCCCCACTTAGGTGATCCCGCCAGTTGCTCCAGCGAGAACGAGTGCACTTACCGAGCTAGAGCAAAAAACTCCCTGGCAACAAAGGCGTCCCCTTGAAGCGAAACTGCCTTGATACGAATGTAGGTTTTAACCCTGAACATAAATTATCTACACACGAATCTTATAGCAGAAAATAAACAATAGCGAGAGCATAAAACATAAAACAGATAAACACAGAGATTTTCCCCTGGATCCCAAATCGGGACGACCAGCTTGATTTTTCATTATATTCCTTTTACTGTTACAACACATATATATACATGCCGAAGCATACATAAACCCCAATCCATAAACCCTGGATTAGAACATAACCGTAGTTCCCTTGACCGGATCTACAAAAATACCAGGGGCCGAAAACCATCGTACCCCAAAACCATGTGCAAAACCATGCACAAAACCATGGACGCGGACTACCCGCCAAAAATTAAGGACCAAAAATTTTCACCGGGGCGCTGCCCCGGACCCTGACAGGGGGGGCTATCACCCCCCCTCTTAGTCGTGGAAAGAATATAACACATACCCAACAAGTCTCACTTCTTCTGTTTGAATTTCTTCTGAATCTTGGCAGCATACTGGTATTTCGTACCAAGCGAGATGTAGAGGAACTCCATTTCTTCCTGAATTTATATATGCAGAAAACTACGATACTTTAGCACCAAATGTTTCTTCGAATCTTTGATGCCCAATTTTATGCGCAGGGTATGGAACAGATTTGTCAGCTCATGCACATCTTGTTCCCTTTTTTTCTGCAGCGTGGTATATTATATATACTTTTCCTCATAGCTCCCCACAGGATAGTATTGTTCCTTGATGGAATCTCAAAAATAATTCCAAGTGGGTACAACTAAGAAAAGAGAGAGTTCTATCTGCTCCTTTTTCTCATAATAGGTTTCCCACCAGTCCTTAACATGGGGGGTAGCTTTGAGGAGTGCAAAAACAATCTTTTCACGGTTGGAAAAGTCGTGAACTGAGAAATATCCTTCTAATAGATTCAACCATCTATCTGTAACATCTAAATCTATTTGACTCTCAAATATAGGAATGTCAAATTTTACTTGTACCTTAAAGGGAGTTGTGCCTCCAGAGTGGCTGTTGGATGTAAATGCGTCGCCGGTGGGCAGTTGTTGAAGGATCTATGCAAAGTTATCCATCATCGCGTTGCTTTGTTTTTCGAGGGCCTCCTTGAGAAATATTTTGATAGGATTTCCTGCTCCCCCATATTTATTTTCGTCCCCCATGGGCGGCCGTTGGGGTTTGCGAGGTTGATCTTGGAAAGGTTCAACCAGATCGATCCGTAACTCCTTATACCCCAACCTCCTTGGGGACATGCAAAGAAGGATCGTAAAAAATAAGACCACTCTGATACCACTGATCTAGATTTATGCTGGAACGCAACAGAATACACATGTAACCATAAATACAAATATTCAGTGGAAATAACACTTCATGTCATTAATATCAAAGAACTCAAATTTGCTTACAGACAGAATGGAAATAAACTAGCTAGGGTGTTGGTAGCTTATCTATGAGAAGAGATGTGGCAGCTATAGGCCTCTGAACTATGTTAAAATGATGCTCAAGGGCCTGTTTATTATTTATAAACAATGGAAAAACACTAAACATCCAAAACCCTAACCCTAAGAGATGAAGCGCCAAAACTATGGGCCCCGTTTGGGTAAATTAGTGTTTCAACTTCCTGGGGATGTAACTTTGGCATATGATCTCCATTTTACATGCACCATACCGTGTTAGAAAGATCTATTTGAGGACTACAAATTTTGATGTGACAAACATTGGTCCATGGACTTGTGTTGCTCCTGGTTTTCCCAAAAAACGTCGTTTAGGGCCTCAAAATGGCTTCGGAAGTTCAGGACCCGAAAAAATGCTAAAAATAGTAAGCTGTGTTGAAAATGAAAAACTGAAAGAGACAATGGTGGGGCCCCAAGTAGAATAGGCGGGTGGCTACCAATATCCACTTGGATCAAAATATAATCTAACAATGTACTAATGTTAAATACTGAATCGCTTCTACAAATATTTTGTGGAATTGAAAACACAATCGCCAATCGCATGAAGCAAAGAAGAATCAATCAAGCCACAACACATATAATTTCCCGAGGAAAGCTTTCTGCTCAAAACCCCACTATCTTCTATTGTATATTTAGAATGGAATCAAGAAACGATTACATACAACTCTTCTCACAAGAGCCCTCCTGTAATTAGCTAATTGTCTCACACTATCACACATAAAAATGATCAATACTTAGCCAATTTACTGCCTCCAAATATCCTTCCTTGCTTGCACAATCCCTGATGAATACAATACCTAAAGAATAGGAATTTTGGCCTCCCTTGACTGCGCAAGTATCACAGGCACTCCAATGGGTGTTTGGTTGCATGGGTGCAACCTAATAATCCTACAATTGATAGTCAACTTCCCTTTCACTTATATCTCAATTGGGTCTCCACTGGATCTGCCATGCATGCAACTAATAATAATAAATCCTCAGTGGCATGTGAGATCACTGATTGTGAATTAGTTAATATTTAATTCACTTGATCTCTCACTACTGTATCTAACAGTTACAACAAGCACAACTGAGTTTAACTCACTTAACTGAGTTAAACCGATTTCAACATGCATTAACTAATGCACCATTGCACTTTGAACTCTGTTACAAATAGAATTACTCTGCATGCCTCACCAACTACATCTAACTTGAAATTCATGAGCTAAATGAGTTTATGACACTAAGTTAACTATGGCAAGATATTTTGAGACTAGATTACATTTTATTGTCCATCCTAATTAAGGGATAACTAAAATAGGCATGCACCAAATTTAACCCTGTGGGCCCCACCCTAGTGTAGGTGCTTAATACACTAGGTGTGAGTGCTGAATTTATATCGTTGAATTTCAACAGGATCTACCATCAATCCCTACTTAAAAACAACATGCCCCAATAGTATACCAAATGTACACAAAATATTTATTATGTACTTCTTCAAATTCAATAAGATTTGATATCACATGCATGTATCCAACATCAACCTCAAGCTTGAAACATGCTTCTTCAAAAATCCAAAGATTGTCCAATCATCAAAGTAAAACTCCAAATTTTTTTGGTATATAATCCTTGAAAACTGCAAGCACAACTCTAGAAAATATGGGAGGAGCATTCTTTAAGCCAAAAGGCATCACAATGTATTTGTAAGAACACCACTCTGTATCAAAATTTGTCTTATTTCTATCTCTTGGTGCAATTCTGATCTGATGGTAACTCGAAAATCCATCTGTGAAAGAATAAGCCTCCTGTCCTCCTACATTGTCCAACACTTCGTTGGTGAATGGTGTGGGAAAGGGGTCATGCAAGCATGAATCATTCAACTTCCTTAAGTCCACACATATTATTATTTCACCTTTTGTATTCCTTTCCTAAACTACCATAAGACTTACCCATTTAGACTATTTTCCCAGTTCAATGATCCTTGCTTTGATCATATTTTATAACTCCACCTTCACTTTTTCCTTATATTTGGGATTCAATTGATAAGGCCTTTGCTTTACGGGCCACGCATCAGGTTTAAGATTAATCCTCATAACTCCTAGGTCTCCTACATTACCCTTCAATTCAGAAAACTTTGTGGGGAAGATTTCTTGATACTCGTGCAATAGCTCTGCAAATTTTCTAACTATGTATTCATCCCAGTAATCTCCAATTAGTGCAAATTTTGGTTCTTCTTTGAACCCAATATTCACCTTCTTCATTTTCGCGGGCTGCATTATGTCAATTATTTCTGGTGCAGGTCCAAAAACTTTGCAATATCCCTTATATTCAGGGATATCAATATTACATGGGTCCTCATCATCCTCTTCTGTTGTCATATTATAGCATTCCACTGTGTGTTGCAATTGCATGGTCCAATATGGTTGCGTCCAATTTAGCGCAATTGTGTCCTAAAAAACCCCTACTATGACTTCCTAAAGGGCTTCATCAATGCACGACCATTTATCTTCAAAACTAAATGTCAATAGCAACCCTTCAACCAAATAAATTCAGTTCCTTGTTCCATGTCATAGTTCTATTTCAAGATATCAATTCATAGGTATCAAGTCCAATGCATGAAAGAACACATGTACCCATTCTGGTTCTGGATCTTCTCCCCAAGCTGAAGTCCAACGAAACATATAATCCCATGGGTCATCCTTGCCATCATATTTTACTTCGATTTTGATTTTTACTGGTACAAATATGATCTTCATAATCCCACGATGTTCTTTCCAACTCCCTATATTCTCTTTATGAGTACCTCGCCATCTAGCAGGTGTATACTTCAAGGCTACGTCCAAAGCTTGGAACCTTTGTCCTTCTAGTACTTCTTTTTCAAATTTATCAAGAAAAAGACTTACATCTCATATCCCATCATAATAGGGAAAATCAAATACCTCTAAAGTTATGCAGCGAAGTGATCTGTGATTTTGTTACGTCGTCTGGTGGATAATTCATGTAGCATGTTTGGCCAAATTTTCAACTTTTCCTTAGAATTCGAAGTACAAAAACTATCATGTTCCCAACTTAGTATTCCATTTGCAATTGGATTAATATAATCTTTATCCTTAGCTGTTATCTTGTAAATATTGTCAATAACTTCGTCATAATACTCATTACGAAAAGGCTCTGTATACTGAACTCCTTCTAATGGGTCTAAAGGAAGAATGACCCTTAGATCACCTTTTTGGAACACCATTTTTTTCCTCTTCAGATTGATTATTGCGTCAGTATCAAAATTCCAATCCAATAAAAGAAGCAATGGATATGGATTTCTATCATCTACAATTTCAATTACTTCGAAATCTGAAACAAAGGGCACTCCTTCAATATCTACTACAATTCTAGATAACCTTCAGATAGGGATGATCTTCTGCTAATTGGCCATCCTCAATTGAATTGGTGACCATTGCAACTTTGGTTTTCCCATTTCCTCCTAAGATTTCTTAGGCAACACGTTGGCATCATATCCCAAATCTAGGATTACTTGATCCATATCATACTCCCTGATCTGTGTAGTTAGTCTCATCTCCCTTCCTGTTCTCTTCTTATGTCGATGCAACTTCTTTATTGTGTGTTTCTCACTTCATGGTTATTATTTACCAGCATAGGAGTCTTTCAACTGCTAGAGTCCTTGAAAAGAGTTCTGATCTATGAAAAACTTCATATAGGTCTATAAAAATGATCTTAATATAGTTGGATCAAATTATTTCAGCCGACTAGATACTCCAACACTGTCCTTCTTTGGTATCAACTTCTATAGTGGTTGTGTGTTAGATGTTGAAGTTCCTAGATCCATGAAACTTCGCTTCGCCTCCCAGAATGCTTGTTTTTAAGCCTGAATACTGAACCTAGGGTCTCTTTCTACAGTATTCCTAACCGACGTGTCTTCAATTTTCCTCTTACCTTTGAATTTATCATCTCCTGTCGTTGTGCCACTTCTTGTTACTATTTTGATGCATGGGTCATCTTCCCTTGGTTCAACAATCATCATCTGCAGATTTTGCTGTTGGCAATATGATGCAATGAGTTGTCCTTGATGGAAACCTACTTGATGAAGTTGTCCTTGATGGAAACTGAATTACTAAAGTTGTCTTTGGATAGAAACCTATGTATTACAGATGTAAGAATGATGTATCTACAGAGAAAATAATTCCAGTAAATGCCGGAGAAATGATAAATATAATATGTCACAATGTATATGTGCTTTTGTAAAGGCCAAGTCACGTATACACGCGGATAAGTACGTCCCAAGTTGCGTATGCCCTTTTGTGCTCCAAAATTATAATACCAAGGGCCATTACCATGGTTTTGGCACACAGTATTGAGCGTTGTATGGTTTATTTGATTCCATCCAAGAATACCATTGGAAGTTGTGTGGTTTTGACTCATGCTATTCGTAAAAGCTAAATCTATTTAAGGAGAAGAAGATCATAGTGCAAGGTGTGCATATGTAAGGGTTGTTGATGAATAAATTTCTCTAGGAATATCTGCATGGATGAACTCTGTTCTTAATTGATAGATCTGAATCTATGATGCACCCATGGATAGAATGATGGTTCAAGATCTCTAGATCTGACGATGATGAATCTCTGGTTTGATCGACTGACGAAATCATGAAGAACTGGCGCAAGTCTACTAAAGAAAATGAATAAATCTGGGTAAGTTTTATAGATCTGGTCTGTTCTACAAAATTTATTTTTACAGATCTATACACTAGTTGGTTTCAGAAAAAGCGCGTATATACGCGGGTTCTCTTCATGAAAAGCACGTATGGCAGTTAGTGTTTTTGAAGAATAAAATACACAGAAGTATACGCGGGTTGGTATGCAGGAAAGAGCGTATGTACGCGACTTCAGTAAAGAAAAGTAGCGTATGCTATTTGAATTAATGAATGTTCAGGGTTGAGTTTATATCTTCATATCTATTCTGAAGTCTGGTTTATTTCTGAAATTCTGGTTACAGTGGTCTCATTGTTCTGTTTGAAGTATTGGGCAAAGTATGTTTGTTGATGTTAAGTGAAGGGTTGTGTTGAAGCTGTTGGATCTAGTATGAAAATTGATGAAACGTGGTCAGCAGTAGATCTGGGGGTTGAAGCCTTCAGTATGAAAGAAGAAGGTTTATGTCAATAGATGATGGTGATTGATTTCAGGGGGTCGAAGCTCCCTTCCAGGAGAGGCTGGTAAACGAGATCAGGGGGTTGGAGCTCCCTTCCAGTTGTAGCTGGAAAATGAGAGAAGGTTGCAGACTTCTACAGGTAGAAGCCTGCATACTGGTATGAGTCTGCATCAGTACTATGTTGTAAAATGTTTTCTATATAATAAATATTGAAAACAGACACGACAGCAGTGGTGGTTTTCTCCCGAATTGGGTTTCCACCTTAAATATTTGGTGTTCATGTGTGTGACGCTTTATTCTGTTGATTACTTCCCATAACCTGATACATAACTGATAAGTCTGTTTATAATATTGCTTCTGAGAATTTTCTCTAAATTTGGAAAGTTAAATCAGTATATGCTATTTTCCTTCTGCATTTCTACGTGCATACGCTAGTTTCGTTCATAAAAACCACGTATGGAAATTTTCTCAAAGAAAAAGTTGAATTTATATTATAAGCTCTATATACTGATTCACCCCCCCTCTCAGTATTTTTCCCAACAATTGGAATCAGAGCAGGTCCTTCTGAAAAACCTTAGCTGCTAGAAGGAAGATCAATCAAGATGAGAAATCAAGAAGGAACAACATCTATCAGGCCTCCACTCTTCAACAGAAACAATTTAATCTTCTGGAAAACAAGGATGAGATCCTATCTTTAGTCTCTAGGAGCAGATGTATGGGCTATGGTTGAAGGAGGATATCAATATCCAGCCGCAACACCAACAGATCCAACGGAAAGAAAAAATTATGAAACAAATTCAAAGGTGGTCAATGCTCTATTGGGAAGTCTAACTGAATCAGAATTTGTCAAAGTCATGCAGTTGGATACAGCAAAGGCAATATGGGACAAAATCATTCTAAGTTATGAAGGTGATGCAAAGGTAAAAAGTGCTAAACTCCAAACTCTCAGAATTCAATATGAGAACCTAAAAATGCATAATGAGGAGAGCATTGCCAGTTTCTTTTTATGTCTTGATGATATTTTAAATCGTATGAGAAATCTAGGAGAAACAATAACCAAATCTACTTTGGTTGAGAAATTTTTAAGATCACTAACGACAAAATTTGAGTCAAAAGTTTCTGCTCTTGAAGAAAAGCAGGATCTTCAAAATCTTACTGTGGTGCAACTTCATGGCATACTAACTGCATGTGAAATGAGAAGAGGAGGACCATGTGAAGTCAAAGAAGCTGTCTTTAGGGCTTCTACAAAAGGGAAAGAATTAAAAGAGACAGAAGGATTAGGGTATATCTCAGAAGAAGATGAGGTAAATTTTCTAAAGAAACTCCAACTTGGCACGGGACGGTTCAGAGGTAAGCTTCCTTTCAAATGTTTTGCTTGTGGAAGAGTTGGTCATTATGCTGCTAAGTGTCCTTACAAAGAAACACATGGAAAAGGGAAGGAAGTAGCAAGAAGGAATAAGAATCAGTTTAGCACTAGAAAAAGTTACTATACTCATGAAGACAGTGATGGGTTATCTGACAGTGAGGAAGAATGTGAACAAGATCTTAGACTTCTCATGGCATTTGAAAAAGAATCTAGAGAAGAAAAAGATACTTTTATGGATGCTTTAGAGGACAATGATTTTCTTGATGAATTCAATCAACTCAAAATATGCTTAGAAGAAAGTAAAATATTCTTAGAAGAAAGTAAAATATCCATAGAAACTCTGAAAAATCAGCTTGAAGAAAAGGAGAAACACAATGAGAAATTAGAATGTGAAATAGTAAGTCTAAGAAAAGAAATTGAAAAAGTGAAGACTTTGAATCTTAGATTTGCTAAAGGATCTGAAACCTTAGATGAGATTATCAAGGTACAACGTTCTCCTTTTATAAAGACAGGTCTTGGATATATCAGAGAATCTTCTCAGACTTCAGCACCAAATTATCTAAAAGCAGCTACAGCCAGTATCCAACATTCTGCCACTCAGCAAGGGAATAAAGAATCTTCATAGGTAAAGCATGACCAGCTCAATTCAAAGAACACTAACAAGAATAACTTTCAAAGAAACACCAACCAACAGGTAAATTCAAGTAGAAGATTTCATAATAGCAGAAATTTCTTCTTCAATGGACAATGTTTCTCATGTCACAATTTTGGTCATAAATCTGTTCAATGTGTTGCATATAAAACCATCATGACAAGAGAAGCAAGAAAGAAAAGGATGGATATTGGAACAAAGAAGAATACCTATAACAACTTTTCTCCTCTTCAAAATGAAGTTGAATGTGCTTATTGCAATAACTTTGGCCATAAAGAATCTGAATGCAGGAGCAAAGTCTAGCCAAAAGAGCATTTTCCTTCAAACACCAAAGTGTGGAAAAAGAAGGAATTACAGGTTGAAAATTTTGGCATAGCTTTATTTGCAGAAGGTGAAGAAAATCAATGGTATATTGATAGTGGATGCTCAAAACACATGACAGGTGACAAAAACAAACTTCTTGCATATAGTGCTCTAGAAAAAGAAAATAATGTTACATTTGGAAATGATACTCCTGTTGTCATTAAGGGACAAGGGTCTGTTTTTCTAAAAGAAAAGGTGAAAGCTAATAATGTCATGTATGTGGATGGATTAAAGCATAACCTGTTAAGTGTAAGTCAAATGTGTGATCAAGGAACTGAAGTTGTCTTTAGTTCAGAAGAATGTGTGGTACGTGATCTTGATACAGGTAAAACAATTATAAAGGGAAAAAGGACTCCAAGCAACCTGTATATATTAAAGAACTGCAAAGAACAATGTTACTTGAGTAAATCTTCAGAAAACTGGCTATGGCATAGAAGGTTGGGGCATCTGAGCTTCTCTCAAATCAACAAATCAAGCAGACTTAAATTTGTTCGTGATCTTCCCAATATTACTCTACCTGAAAGTACCATATGCAAATCTTGCCAATTCGGTAAGCAAACCAGAGTGCAATTTAATGCCAATGAAGGATCATCAAGTAAGCCTCTTGAACTCATTCATACTGACATATGTGGGCCTGTGAGGAAAAAGTCACCATGTGGTGAACAATACTATATCTTATGTATTGATGATTTCTCTAGAATGTGTTGGATTGGGTTGATTAAACACAACGATGAAGCATTTGAGAAATTTCAGATCTTCAAAGCACTGGTTGAAAATGAATTAGATCTAAAAATCAAGTGTCTTAGATCTGATTGAGGAGGAGAATATACATTAGATGAATTCCTTGAATTTTGTGAACAACATGGTATAAAAAGACATTTTTCGGTAGCAGGTACTCCACAACAAAATGGAGTAGCAGAAAGAATGAATAGAATAGTTCAACAAATGGCTAGAGCTATGCTTGATGATTCCAGAACACCTGACACATTTTGGGGAGAAGCAGCACATACAACGGTAAATATTCTTAACAAGGCACATGTTCGTGTAAATAGTGATAAAACTCCATATGAACTCTGGTATGGTAATCCTCCCACTGTGAATCATTTTAGAGTTTTTTGAAGTAAATGCTTTATCAAAAATAATGATGAAAAACTTGGAAAGTTTGAACCCAGAGCAGATGAAGGGATACTTCTTGGTTACTCCTCTAGGAGTAGAGCATATAAATGTTACAATAAAATACTTTGAAAGATTGTTGAATGTATTGACATTGTTATTGATGAGTCTCCTGCAGCTCCAAAAGAAGAAAAACAAACAACAGATGAAGACGATGATGACATATATCCTTCTAAAACAAATAGAAATGATATAGACAATGAACCCAATGAAGAACCCAAAGATGATTTATCTGAAAAAGCTCCATCCATATATGTTCAAAAGAATCATCCAGAATCTCAAATTTTGGGAGAAAAGGGATCGGGTGTACAAACAAGAAGGACTCTTGTGGGATCTTCTAGCTATCTGGCATTTCTATCCACTATTGAACCACAAAATGTCAATCAAGCCAGCAAAGATGAATGTTGGATTCAAGCCATGAATGAAGAGCTTGATCAAATTGAAAAGAATCACACTTGGGAATTAGTACCAAGACCTCATGACAAAAATGTCATTGAAACTAAATGGATATTCAAAAATAAGTTAAATGATAATGGGGATGTTATAAGAAATAAAGCTAGACTTGTTTGCAAAGGGTATTCTCAACAAGAAGGTATAGACTTTGAAGAAAAATTTTCCCCTGTAGCTAGACTTGAAGCCATAAGAATGTTTCTTGCTTTTTCAAGCTTCCAACAAATCAAAGTTTATCAAATGGATGTTAAATCTACTTTTCTCAATGGTGATCTAGAAGAAGAAGTTTATATAGAACAACCAGAAGGATTCATTTTGGGAAATGATGAAAAACTTGTTTGCGGACTTAAAAAGGCTCTATATGGTCTCAAACAAGCTCCAAGGGCATGGTATTATCGTCTTGACAAATATCTTCATCAACAAGGATTTTCAAAGGGGTCTGCTGATAGCAACTTATACACAAAAACTGAAAATGATAAACTATTGATTGTGGTTGTATATGTTGATGATATCATCTTTGGAAGTAATGAAGAGTCTATGAGTCATAAATTTGCTTCTGTTATGCAGCAAGAATATGAAATGTATTTACTTGGGGAACTAACATTCTTTCTTGGCTTGCAAGTGCAACAAGCAACAAATGGCATATTCTTATCACACGCAAAATATCTTAAGCAAATTTTGAAGAAGTATGGCATGGAAGAGTGCAAACCTGTAAGTACACCAATGATAACTGGATGTAATCTTAGTTCTCATGATGATTCTCCCGCGGTGAATCGACCAGAATACAGATCTATGATAGGAAGTATACTTTATCTCACTGGGACTAGACCAGACATTATGCATGCAGTTGGGATTGTTGGACGATTCCAAGATAATCCAAAAGAGTCTCACCTCCAGGCCGTCAAAATAATATTCAAATATCTACAAGGAACTCAAGACTTTGGACTATGGTATCCAAAGAATGCTGATCTCACTCTTCATGCTTACACTGATGCAGATTGGGCTGGAAATGTTGATGATCGGAAAAGCACTAGTGGTGGTGCATTCTATATGGGGCCCCGGTTAGTATCTTGGTTCAACAAGAAGCAAAGCTCTATTGCCTTATCTACAGCAGAAGCAGAATATGTGGCTGCCGCATCATGTTGCACTCAACTTCTTTGGATGATGCAAACCTTACAATACATTCAAATAAAATGTTCACCTCCTATCTCCATTATGTGTGATAATACAAGTGCCATCAATATCTCAAAGAATCCTGTTATGCATTCCAAGACCAAGCACATTCCCATCAAGTATCACTTCTTACGTGAACAAGTGCTTGAACAAAAGGTGAAGTTGGAGTATGTTCCCTCCAAAGAACAAGTTGTTGATATATTTACCAAACCTCTACCCAGGGAAGCATTTGAATATCTCAGACAGAAGTTGGGAGTTTTCTCTGCCTCTTAGAAGATCAGATCTGCTTAAATTCAGAAGATTAAATTTAGAAGCTTGGATACACGGATTTCCTAAAGGACAGTTGCGTATATATGCGAGTTTATACACAAAAAAACGCATATGAGTGTTTGCTGACAAATTTTCCTGGGTCAGCATTCTTCAGCACAACTGCAGTGCTGTTGGGTCTCTCTGGTGATGTTCCAGCTCTCATATTTCTGTTTCATTCTTTAATACTTCTGATGAAGATGCCTTGATGATTTTCTGTTGAAAGTGTTCAGGATGCACAAGCTAAGGGGGAGCATTGGTCATGTGAAAAGGATGCATTCTTGGCATTCTATTTATTTGTTGTAGTCTGATCTCATGCATGAGAAAATTTGATCTTGATTGTATAAGTCATTTCTGTAATTTGATGAAAAAGGTCATGTTGAGACCTATGATGTAAAATTGTAATATTCAGCCATGTAAGGACTTGTTCAAATGTGTAAACCCACTTGGTTGGGTACTTGATTCACATATGTAAATCCACTTGGTTGGATCATTGATGTAAGTATGAGTCCTTGGTGATAGGAAAGGTCATAGAGTCATGTACTTCATTGAAAATTTATGTTTGAAGATGCAGCGTGATCTCAGGGGGAGCATGGTATTGTCGGTACAAAGGATCTTGATCTACCCTTTGCCCTTGATGTCAAAGGGGGAGAATGTTGTTGCTGACTTTATTTCTGGTCATGGTTGCAATCAAGTCCAAAGGGGGAGATTGTTGGCAATATGATGCAATGAGTTGTCCTTGATGGCAACCTACTTGATGAAGTTGTCCTTGATGGAAAATGAATTACTGAAGTTGTCTTTGGATAGCAACCTATGTATTATAGATGTAATAATGATGTATCTACAGAGAAAAGAATTCCAGTAAATGACGGAGAAATGATAAATATAATATGTCACAATGTATACGCGCTTTTGTAAAGTCCAAGTCGCGTATACACGCGAATAAGTACATCCCAAGTCGCGTATGCCCTTTTGCGCTCCAAAATTATAATACCAAGGGGCATTACCATGGTTTTGGCACACAGTATTGAGCGCTATATGGTTTATTTGATTCCGTCCAAGAATATCATCGGAAGTTGTGTGGTTTTGACTCATGGTATTGGTAAAAGCTAAATCTATTTAAGGAGAAGAAGATCATAGTGCAAGGTGTGCATATGTAAGGATTGCTGATGAATAAATTTCTCTAGGAATATCTGCATGGATGAACTCTGTTCTTAATTGATAGATTTGAATCTATGATGCACCCATGGATATAATGATGGTTCAAGATCTCTAGATCTGACAATGATGAATCTCTGGTTTGATCGACTAACGAAATCATGAAGAACTAGCGCAAGTATACTGAAGAAAATGAATAAATCTGGGTAAGTTTTATAGATCTGGTCTGTTCTACAAAACTTATTTTTACAGATCTATACGCTAGTTGGTTTCAAAAAAAGCGCGTATATACGCGGGTTCTCTTCATGAAAAGCGCGTATGGCAATTAGGGTTTTTGAAGAATAAAATACACAGAAGTATACGCGGGTTGGTATGCAGGAAAGTGTGTATGTACGCGGCTTCAGTAAAGAAAATTAGCGTATGCTATTTGAATTAATGAATTTTTAGGGTTGAGTTTGTATCTGCATATCTATTCTAAAGTCTGGTTTATTTCTGACATTCAGGTTACAGTGGTCTCACTGTTCTGTTTGAAGTATTGGGCAAAGTATGTTTGTTGATGTTAAGTGAAGGGTTGTGTTGAAGCTGTTGGATCCAGTATGAAAATTGATGAAACGTGGTCAGGAGTAGATCTGGGGGTTGAAGCCTTCAGTATGAAAGAATAAGCTTTCTGTCAATAGATGTTGGTGATTGATTTTAGGGGGTCAAAGCTCCCTTCCAGGAGAGGCTGGTAAACGAGATCAGGGGGTTGGAGCTCCCTTCCAGTTGTAGCTGGAAAACGAGAGAAGGTTGCAGCCTTCTGCAGGTAGAACCCTGTGTACTGGTATGATTTTGCATTAGTACTATGTTCTAAAAGGTTTTCTATATAACAAAGATTGAAAACAGAGACGACAACAACGGTGGTTTTCTTCTGAATTGGGTTTCCACTTTAAATATTTGGTGTTCATGTGTGTGACGCTTGATTCTGTTGATTACTTCTCATAACCTGATACATAACTGATAAGTTTGTTTATAAGATTGCTTCTGAGAATTTTCTCTCAATCTGGAAAGTTAAATCAGTATACGCTAGTTTCCTTCTGCATTTCCGCGTGCATACGCTAGTTTCGTTCATAAAAACCACGTATGGAAATCTGCTCAAAGAAAAAGTTGAATTTATATTATAAGCTCTAAATACTGATTCACCCCCCCTCTCAGTATTTTTCCCAACATTTGCGTGGGTTGCTAGTTTCATTTCTCTTTCATATTCACCATAAGGACTAGACATTATTCTATCACATGATCAAAAGCTTTACAGTACTTACAGGTGGAGGTAGGATTTTGATAGTCCCGCGCAAAGTGTCATGCCTCTCCACAGTTGTAACAAATAAGTTGGTGATGTCCTCAACCAATGAATCCTCCTTTTTATCATTCTCATCCTTGGAATCCTCCTCGACCAACATGTTGAACCTGTGTTGGCTTGAGGGGTCGTGACGCAGGTTTGGAGTTTATGGATAAACCAACAAACCCTCCAACTACTGGCCCTTTCGACAATGATCTGCTTGCGCAAACCAAAGTCTCACCTGAAGAGGTATGGGGAGGTGATGGAATCAGGTTTCCACACCTGAAGAGATAATTTAATGAAGTGGTCCCCGAAAAAACCCTAAATTATCTTCTACATATGCACACAATGAGTTTTATAATAGAATTATAGAGCATGTGAAACTATCAACAGAAAAATACATAAATATTGTCGGAGATAACCAACCAGAACTAGATCTATATCTTAATCAATGTAACACTTAACATATATCAAATACTCATGCATAATCATATTAAATAGCTTTTCCCATTCATCAATAAGTAAATATATACCGCGATCTTAATCAAAGCATAAAGAGTACACATAAACGCATAACACAGAGAGCTTTGCCAAAATTGAACTTTGTTTCTATTATCCCTTAGATCTATCAATACATCAACTATCTTTACTTGGAAAACCCTTACAATCCCTTCAGCACACACAACTAGCGGAGTCCAGACACAGCCATGACTAGGTCTCCATGCACACAACTAGCAAGAGCCTTTCACCCAACCCAAAAACCCTTACAAACATAATTACTATCAGAATATCAATATCTAATATCACTTAATTAAAACTACTTAGCTTATACAAAATATATATATTTATAGTATGCCTAACACGCAGATACTATGGTCTCAAACCATGGTTTGAGGCCCACAGTTTACATTTCATCTTAATTACATCCGAAATTGGGGCAAAAGCCCTTTGACTTTATCTATGCAACATGCACATACAAATATACAAAACATATCTTTGGAACTTGAGCCTCAGGGGACCCCACTCCAACAAGCTCCCAACGCAAACATGTGACTCATCCTGAGTCAATGAGGCACTATCTCCTTGGTTTTATCCTTGAGTGTCTTGACATAAATCTGGAGAGGGAGTGAATAATTAGAGGCTCTGTGGTATGGCACCCTATGCTTGCTGAACCATTTTGTATGTAGTAGGCCCTTCGGCGTCCATCTCCATGTTGTGCCGAGTCTGTTGAATAATATTCAGAGTGTTTCCCAGTGTCTGGGATAGTTGCAGCGCTTCCTCTAACCACGATTTCATGCGTTATTTGAGCACCTATTCTTTGCGTCACAAGTCTGTAATTTATTCTTGGATTCTTTGACCTTCTTGCAGACGAGCAAGTCTCTATGTGATAACCAACGTAGGTGCTACTATGCAAATTTCTTCTAACTGTTTCTCCTTTTCACTAAGTGTGTTACACAGCTGCTGCACAATTGGATCATTCTAGACAGAGGCCCAAATGTCCATGGCCTCGTTCAAATATGTGTCACACTGGGTGACCACGTCAGTAATGTTGTATTGTGCCTATTTAACTTTTGTTTCCCTCTTCGCGCAAACCTCTGTAGGTGTCTCCAGCTGCAACTTGGTTTGGAGGTCCACGATTTGTTGCTTGTATTCAGTCTGAATTGTTTGAACTTCTTCGTGTGCTGATTTGAATACAACAACCAATCTCTCTAACTTCTCAGCACGTGCAACTATGTCCAAGACAGTTGGAATATCTCGGCACACCTGGTTGATCTTTGCCTCTAGCGCAACGCGTTGGGCCTCTACTTCTTAGCATGCTACTTCAACCTATTTTTGTTGCTTATGTGCTTTTGTAGCCTGCCGTTGTGCTTCTCTAGTCTTCATTTGTGCATTTTCTTCGCAGAATTGGAGCTCATATACAATCACTGAATGCAGAAAATGAAGTTTACCTGCAGGCAACATGGAAAGGTTAACATGAATATCACCTGTACCCATAAACTGAACGCCCTGGGTAGAGTCCATCTGTATGGATGGCAGGGGGATGTGAATAAATATCACATCCCCTGATGGTCGTAAGGCAACGTCCAAGGGTTGCACACAGGTCTGGATCGCCTGGATCACACTCTCCTAGATTTGGCTCGCTTGAAATTTTAATTCCTGTAACCCCACTTGGATAATTTCTAGCACATATTTATATTGGACCTCCATGTACATCCAATGATCTTCTTGTGCAGAGGTAACTATTTTTTCGATCTCATTAAGGTCATCCTTTGTAAGGGTCAGGACCTCTTGTCTTGCTTTCTTAGAGGTCTTCTACTTTTTTCGTGACCCACCCGTGGCCTGATCACTGTGCTTTGTGCCTTTTGATGTTGTTGCTGCTTCAATATCCTTAGGCTCAGAGCCATTATTTTCTAGCACTATGGTGGTATCAACATTTTCTCTTGTGGTCATCGGTGTTGGTTCCTTCTCAGCAGGCTTTTCTTTCATTGTGGTTGGCACTGTTTCTGCAGGCTTTTCAATAGCCTTTTCCATTGATTTTCTCATTGGAGTGCGCAGCTGTATTAATGGAGTCAGCCAGGCTGATGACCATTCTGCTGTTACTATGATTAGATCATCCTCAGTTACCAAATAAGGCAACTCATACCACATGCCCTCTACAATTACCTTCGTGCGAATGTGTATGTTGTGAAATGTAGCATTAAATTCGGCTATCATTTTGTACTCATCGTAAAAAATAGGATACAGCCATGGCTTCGACTGTATTGCTTGGTATAATGTCGCATAATACAAGACCCAAAATATATTATTCTCTTTTGCGCGCACTGGGTCAGATGAGTTCCACAAAGTGGCGTAGCATGTAGCTTCACAAATATTCTCTTCCACCTCCAGGAACTCCATGTCTTCGAGAGTTCTCCATCCAATCATTATAATCAGTAACAAGATCCAAGAATATTGGAGCTTCTTTCTCTCCTCTTGGACCTCGCGCATATTTTCAAGAAACTCTTTGTAGAGATATCCACACCAGTTGTATATAACTCATTTCTTACATATCCCAACCAATGCATTCACGTGCGTAGGCACTTCCTTGGGCCTACACTTGTGCATCATCTTGCAAGCCAAGATGAATGTGCAAAATGAACAACAGGGTCATTAATCTCCTCCACAACGAATCCTTGGGATTTGCACGTGACATCATATTTCTTCTCTATTTGATCCGCCAGTGCTTTCTCCTGTGCTTTGCCTCTAAAATTTGTCATGGGGTCGCCCCCCTTGTTAGGAAAACCTATTATTCGGTGAATTAAATCTGCATCAATTGGGATGCACTCTCCCAGCCAAAGCACAACTTCATGAACCAATGCCAATAACTACTTGATGCATATATCATTAATGGGGTTGCGCCCAAAATGAGGGATCTGCAATAGATTGAGTAGGCCTTCCTTGTGCAGACCAAGAATTTCCCTCTTTTGATCAAGGTGAACCATGCCTCCTTCATAGTTAATCTGATCAAGATAGAGTTCTGGGATGAGCTCGGGAAACTTTTCAACATCTGTGATGTCCCATTCATCAAACTACATTTGTGGAATTTTGGCAAGAATATCCCCCTCCATTGGGACATTCTCTGGGATCATGGGCACTTGGATACTTGCACCCACCTTATCCAAGTCCTTTGGGACTTTAACAATAGGTTTGCATGGTGCAATATAACTGGGCAACCGTGAGAATGGGGTTACATCTACTACTTCATCATCCTCTTCTGCAATATTCTCTGGCACTTCGACCATAAGCCTCTTCATCTTTTCTCCTGCAGAGTGGAGTGGTATGGGGGTATTTTCTCTGGGAGACTTGCACATTGTAGATGTTTCACCCTTATTTTTTTTTGATGGCACATGTATTTCTACAATGGGAATTTCTAGCGCAACTATGTCTTCTCTTGCTCTGGTGGCTGTCATCTTGTTCTGAATCACGTACCCTAGACCAGCTCGACACAACACATCCTGAAATATCAGGTCCAAACCAGACATAGACACAACAAAGGCAATGGAAAATTTAGAGCTCAGAGCATAAGAATCACTTAGAATGCAAAGGGAGCTATTGCGACCACATAGATCATATTTATAGTTGTGACGCATATGCAACGACTCCTTATGCATTAATGAGGTTCCATTACTCACAAAATGGTCCCAAATCTAGAAAAATCCCTTCATTAAATGCACCTTGGATGCTCCTAAAAATGGTAATAAATGTTTGACATATCCCAAAAGGTATTCACCACTCAACATGGCTAAGCACCCTGCTACTCCATAGGTGATTTCCTTAACAACATACAACCCCAGCCAATGCATCTTAAATTTCCCTGGGTGGCGTGCAAACTTGTTGTCATATAATAAAACCAAATCATCCTCTTTGAATACCTTCTGCCTAATATGTATGTCATGCCAGGATTTTTCGTGCACCTTTTGGACTTGCTAGTGATAATTGGTAATAAACTGATCCTCTTCCAGAGAAACCAACTGCGACAATCATTCTACGAGAGCATATTCCTCAGTCATATTGGTAAATGTCGTAGTGGGCAGACTGGGAACAATGAACTGCATGGGAAACACAACCTATTTTCCATATACCATCCTAAAAGGTGTCCTCCCAGTCCAATGTTTTGCAACTAGTCCTGTAGTCCCACAGAACTGTAGGTACTTGCTCATCCCAATAATTTCTGTTGGCATTGCAGACCTCAGTGAGCGGAGTCTCTAAGATCTTATTGAAAGCTTCAAATGCGCCATTTTCCTCAGGACGATAAGGAGAGATATTTTGATGATGCATCTGAAATTATTTATTCAAAGCTTTGATAGTGTCAATTACAAAATTTGTACCTTGGTCACTGATAAAAATCTTAGGAAAACCAAACCGAGTCACTATATTTTCAAAAATAAACTTCGTAGTAGTATCAACAGTAGAATCTTTCACCAGTTTGGCTTTGATCCATCTGGTTACATAGTCTGTCGCAGTGATGATGTAGCACACACCACTCTTTCTTCTTGGAGAACTAATTGTTCCAAAAAAATCAATATCCCACTTCTCAAAAGCTTGCAACGCCATCTACAGATTCAAAGGCATCTAATCTCTACGTGAAGGTTTCCCTGTCCTATGACAAACATCACATGCACGACAGTGTGCATAAGCATCATTATGCAGTGTGGGCCACCACAACCCAGTGCACAAGATCTTCTATGTAGTGGCCTTACCTGCATAATGACCATCAAAAACTCCTATGTTAGTATGAATCTTGATTCGACATGTATGAAAAAATACCACTTTAGCTGCGCATAAAAAAAAACCCTAACAACAAAAATGACTGCTAATATCTTCAGATCTATAGTTAGATGATCAAGACAAATGCTGCAAAAATCTAGATCAATGCATTAGAAGACATTAAACAGTAGAAAAATAAGATTTACTCCATAGATCCAATAAACAAGACAATAATATATCCAATGAAATTTTTATTAATGACACCTAGGAGGAAAAAATAAGAGGGTGTTCCCTGTTCTCCTCAATGGGATGGGTTCTTGTAAGTCCTTATCACTTTAGATTTAGAATTCCTCTCTCTTGATGGTGTAGAAAACCCAGACAAATATGGAAAAAATATGGCTATGATAGTGGATCAATAGCCAGACCAAGAGTTGAGATCCAGAGTGATATTTAGTAAACAAAATGTGACAAATGAATGGGAAAACCCTTCTATTTATAAAAAAATATTGAGTTAGTCTAGATATTGGTGCATAATTAAAATATTATTAACCAAATCAAGATCCAACTTTTATGGAATATTTTATTATATTTGTTGGAGGGAAATGGAATTTTACTTGAGTCAAATCCCCTTATTTGTAAATAATAAATAAATAAATGATTTATTTATCATTTTAAGGATATGGTTGTGTAATAACCAAATAAATAATGATTTATTTAATTATTAAAGGGAGATTTAGTCATATTTAACAAATAATATTATTTAAGTAATAATAAGATAAATAATGATTTATCTAATTAATTTCCTTGTTTTGGGTTAAATATAACCAGGAATATTAATTAAACTTCTGTTTAACTAATTATTCATTGAGGAAAATCAAACAAATATGGATTTGTTTAATGTTTCCCCATGGGGTTTCCCATTTATACCATAAACAACTTAATAAAGGTGGTTTACTAAGTTATTTTTCATAGTGAATGCGATTTTACTTGGGGTAAAATTGGTCTTACTTGGTGTACTTGGGTCCATAAAATAAAAATGGATTAGATGACCAAAAAATGGTGTCGGATTGACCCCAGCGTGCGAGCGTTAGGAGCTAATCGTATGACCGAAGTACGTTGTAAGAACTCAATCACTAGACAACAATGGGGAAGTCAAAGAGAGAGGATTGTAAGGTAGACCAAAGTGCTGAAAGAACTAAACCCTGAGGAGGTGACTTGCAGGTGTGACAAGTATTTTTGATAACTGAGTACCTGCTATAGGCGGCGGGGGAGGCATACCTATGCCTGCCGAGGCAATAGTACAAACAATAAGGCGTCCAGAAAACCACGAGATGGAATAATGATGGCATAAACATGAGCCAGATAAATAATACGATAATGAATCCCACATACATATTGTGCCTAGGATAACATCCAGGACTTGTACAATGATATCTGAGTACATGAGATATAAATGCAACTCAAATGCCCCTGAAAATAGGAAAGGGCTCTGAAAATCTAATTGATACATGCAAACAAAAAGGTGATGCAAGCGGCTGAGGCTGACATCATCAAATGTATGGAGCTACATCGAAGGCTGTAATGAAGAGGTCATCTGAGTGTGTGGGGGGTTACCTATAGGGCCACCCCCTCATGAGGGCTGAGACATATCACACACACCCGAGAATCATCGATTTCAGCTGCTACATCACTGGACCATCGAGTATACGAATCTCAATCATGTTGAAAAGGAGCTAGAGCTGAGAAACAATCAAGTCAAAGGGCAATGAGGGAAAATAGTAGAGTGAATTATAGACTGACACCAATGATAAAGATGAAATGGGGGAACTAAGTAGCAAATGGACGACTTCCCTTGTTAGAGCATAAATGGCATGGATGACCTCGCAACGACGGACACAATATCATGAGGGATAGGGGATAGTGGGACTGAAGGCCATAATGTGCGACACGAGAGAGGGACCAAGCAATGAAGGATGGAGGACTATAGCGGGGTGTTAAGGGACTCGCGATAGACTCCATGAAAGCAATGATGACTCAACTCGGATGCTCTAAACACGGGTGACTCGATGGTGCTGCCACACAGGAAAAGGGTCCAATGGGGACCATAAAAGCATGAGTACAAGATGGTAACTCACGACGAAAGTCGACACGAGCGTGGAAAATTATGGAGGCAACATGGTGTCCTCGGTACGAGTGTTGCAAGTGAAGAAATTTGATTTTGAGGAAGGGTGAAGTGGCGCTTCTTGGAAAATGTGTCCTGGTGAAGTATCAAATCACAAAAAGCTAATAGATACCCGTTTGAGGGCTTGGTGGGATCCTGACAATGGTATAGACGGTTTTGTCAAATTGAGCTACGGTTTTGTCGCAGTAAGCGAAAGAAAAATCAGGGGTTTTCTTTTAATAAGGCATTTTCTTTCTAGATTCACTTATTTTCCGGTGGAGCTGTGGTGAATATCGTGAGGAGAGGAGGCCTTAAATCTTAAGACGGTTGTAGCGGATAAACCGAATGTTGGAATTTAAGATCCGACAGTTGTAGGTAATATGTCTCATCCTGCTTTTCATTTTAGTGAGTTGAAATTTCATCTTAGGTACCCAGAGCTCATGAACAGGCTAGGTCGTACTTTTCTGGGGGTCTGTTCTGCGACCTGGGTAGGAGGTACTGGGTAGAAAACTGCTACCTGTCCCAGGGAAGGACCTAGAAAGTGTGACCTGTCAGAGAAAGGGGGTTTCAGTGTTGTTATGGGGTGAGATCCAGGATTTTATGGTTTAGGGGCATGGGTGCCCCTGGGCATGTTATGGACATGCCAAAATGTATTTATAAAAAGGGAGATCTAAACACATTTTAATGATGTGGTGTGCCACTTGTTTTTGGTATGGTTATGAAGTTTGAGAAAGGAAATAGATGATTACCAATCTCTTTTGGTATTGCATATATGAATCAAATGGACTTTAAGTTTCTGGGTTGGCATACATGGTGTTGCTATCCCAAAGGTAGGACTTGGTGATAATGAACTGATGTTCTCCTAGAAAACTCATAGTTTGGTCAACCACAATGTCTATGAGACTGGGTTGCTGATGTAATATGATGGAATGATGAGGGTTATCATCCCTAGAGTGATCTGAAGTGATATGGGACTCTAGAGATTCTTCTAAATGTGGAAGAATAATGGGACTAGAGTTGACACGACTAGATTCACTAGGAGAGTTGTGGAGAATTGCTTCTCATGGTCTCTCAAATATGGGTGCCCCCTTACCCAAATATTGGGTGTCAATGTAATGGCCACAAGGTGCATGTGGTTCAAATGCATGAGTTCGGTGTGAGGGGGGATAGATAAAGTTAGGAGTGGTGACTGCTTCCACAATGTCGTCATCGTAATAGAGGATGGGGTGACTAGTGAAAGAAATTCCATCTGACGTGGCGAAGCTACCTGACTCATCATCTTGAGAAGAGAGGTTCACATGTGCATCGTCACAAGTGGTGATAGGAAAATAATCAAATAAAGGATCTACCGATGTTGAGCCCAGGGTGATCGCTGACGGGATGTCAAGCAAAACATCAGGGGAAGTCTCCAAGGGGACTTCTACCGAGGGTCTCATGGATGATGATAGGTAGAAAATGGTGGGCGAAGGCTCCATCATCTCCACATCAGGAGGGGGAATGTCAATGGGAGCATTCGTGTCCTCTGGTTTTGCTGAAGCAAAACACGCAAATAAGGGAGCAGTGGACTCATTATGCTTGGACTTGAATTGGAAAACCGCTTCCAAAGAGGAGCGGTACTCTTCAAGGTGGGGACAGAGGTGAGTATAGTGGCCATGGAAATCACAAAAAGCGCAAGGGTGATTTGTGCACAAAGACTTGAGTTTCGGTACTGAATCTGGTATAGTGACATATACCTCTGGGATATCAGACACCGGAAACGTCTCATTGACCATGGACTTAAGGTGAGGCAACTCTGAACAAGTATGGGTGGCGTGGTTGGTGACATCACACAAATAAAATTGGATGGTACGCTTTGGAGGCCAAAAAGAGGCAGGGTTTGTTGGGGTAGCCTTGTCCTTTAATGCCCCCTTGCGAGCTTTGCCCTTCTTACGTGAAGTGGTCGCAACAGGATGTGGTTCCTGTTGAGGTGAATGAGGCACTGTTGCAGCGGGAGAATTCATAGGGACCGGTTGGACTGGGGTCAAAGCAAGATAAGGTTTGGGTTGACCAGGCGAGGTATTAGCTAGAGGATCGAGGTACCAGACGGGAATCCCAAGAGTCAGGTTAGGAAGAGAGAGGGTGGCCATAATAGGTACTGTGTACACTCATGGTGGGGGAGCTAGGAACGGTATCTGACCAAAGGGGTAATTACCAGGCGGGACGGATCTAAGATGGTTAAGGCCTCGAGGAACCGTTCCAGGTAAGGGGGGTCATGAGTACTAGCTAAAGGTGAAGGTCCAGGAGAAGAAGGTTCAGAAGGTTGATCAGAGGACATCATGAGAATTTGGTAATCAAGGGACCCAGATGGAAGAGGTTGAGTGGCCACCTGAACTTCAGCTAGTTGGGTAGCAACAAATCCCTGCTGTGCATCTACCTATGCCTGAGGGGGTGATGACTACTGTTGCGGGGGTTGAGCAGGCGAGGGAGGCAGAGGTGCTGATGCTGGAGGAGATGGAGCACCAAGCTGCTGATACGGATAAGGGGGTTGGGTAACAGTGTGGTAAATAGGATTTTGGGCCAAAAGAGGAGGCATGCCATATCCTGGATACGTGCTACAGGGAGGGGGAAAAGTGCGGGAGGTGCTACCCCCCCCCCCCCCCGCCCCCCAAGGAAAACCATAACCCATGGGAGGTTGAGCATATGGACAAGAGAGAGCTCCAACGATACTGTCGGTGGCATGAGGTGCCCCCGGTGCATTGGCACCACCGGTTCTGGGGAGATCAGGTAGAACGATATAAACATGAGCGTAGATCAGGTTGTATTTTAATGCCATTTGGAGGGTGATTTCTTCGGTTTGAGGAAAATGCGATGCGACATCTTTCTCGATAGGAGGCAAGAGAGATATAAGGAACCAGTCCATGTAGAAACGGTCTTCGAAGGTAGGGGATTGACATAGGATCTTTCTTCTCTGCCATTCTCAGACATGATCAGATAGGCGGGTCGTAGATGATTGATAGAAATAAGTCAAAAGTTTGATACCAGTGTCATAACGAAGGGGAAGCTGGAAGTAAGATAAAAAATCCCAGGCAAGAGTTGTAAAGGTGGTATGAGAGGAAGTGGCTTGATCAACATACCACTTAGAAGCTTCACCTGTAATATTTAGATGGAACAACCGAAGATGGATAGAGTCATCGGTAATGGAGTTAGATGAACACCACATGTGCAAAGATCAAACATGATTTGGAGGATCTTCTCCAGCAAGTCCTTCAAACTTTGGGATGTCAGAAGGGAGCTTTTTCGGCATAGTAGGCCAACTAGCATCATGGTGTATAGGGTCGTTTATCAACCGGTCCAAGTCGGGGAGGCTGAGGCCTGCCATGAAGGGGAGCAAGGGCGTAACCGGGGTAGCGTATGTAGCGGTCCCACTAGTGGTATTCCTAGCGTGAGGGCTGGGGTTGCCACTAGCATAAGGCCTTGCACTAGACATGGTGAAGGTGTCAGGAGGAGAACCGAAGGCGGAACAAGAAGGAGAACTCGAAGGACCAGAAGAAGAGTTGGTGTGCGGACTCAGTGGAGGAGTAACTCGAATCCTATGCGGAGGAGTAATTCTTCCTACCAGAAACTGAGGATGAAGGCCAAGAAGTCTTCGGTATAAACGCCTTGGTGGCGCAATGGTGATGGCACAAACACGACACAAAGGAAAAAGAGACCGACAAGGGTAGGGAGGTGTAGGATCAACTGATTACAATTTCGAAAAAAGGGCAGAAAGGTGCAGGATCAATTGATTTCAATGTTTTAGAATATTTTCTTGGCAGTGTTAACCAAGCCCTTTTTCTCTTAGGGTGTGTGTGTAAAAGTGTGTAAATTTTAATTTTTAAACCCAAACATTTGTATAGAAAAAGAAAAATGTGTTGTATGGCTGTAAATAAACCTGCAAATGACAGTATATAGGCCTGCAAAAACAGAAAATAAACAGCTAATAATGCAATAATCTAAACCCTAGGAGGTGGGCCTCTCAAAAATTAGTCTACAGGAGAGTAAAAAACTAATAAAAACACACTAAAACAAAAAATAATAGATCTAAGTTCAAGAGGGATAGGGACCTAAAAGACAAAATCTGCTGGAAAGTGGTGCAGAAAACAACAACAAATTAGAGAAAAAATTGCTGTAAAAATGGTGGCGAAAGGCCATCTCCTGAAGGGAAACATAGTGAAACCTAGAGGAAAACCCAAACAAAGCTAGATGAGGTGATTTTGGTGGATAACAAGCTGATTTGAAGTGGATCTGAATGTGAGGTATCAGATCTGAAAAAATGGTTGAAGACTCTGAAATTTCAGACAACCTACAACAGCAAAATCTCTTCAAAAAAAAGGGGAGGGTACTGAAGCCCTAGAGGGCTAGGTTCCTACTTAGTTGAGTGAAATAAAACAAGTACAGGTCCAAAACGGGCGGAGACGGAGGTCAAAAAACTCTGAACAGAGGCTCAGACAAACCCAGAAAATTTTTAGAAAAGTCCCTGCAAAAAGTCTAGCTCGCAGTTTCTGACCTGTTTTCAGTAGAGGTCGCACCTTTTGGGCTGTAAAGTGCGACCTGGAGGTCTAGGTAATAGGTTTTGGGCTGAAAAGTGTGACCTGCACTTTCAGCACTCTCAGCGGCAGATTTCAGAAAAAGTTGTCGTCTCAGCTGCAGCTGATGTCTGTCACCTACGCAATGGGTCTGAAAACATGCGGAAGTTAGAATTTTTATCATTTTAGGGTTTTATGGGTTAAAAAAAACATCAAGAAAATAAAAAACAAGGGGCTAAAGAGAAATCCTAGGGTTTGAAGTAGCTGGATATGCAAGGATTAGAAAAACGACAGCGATCGTAATCGTAAACCCGTGTGGAGTCGCCAGATGTTAGTATGAATACTGATTCAAGGTGTATGAAAAAATACCACTTTAGCTGCGCATAAAAAAATTCCCTAACAGCATAAATGATTTCTAATATCTTCAGATCTGCAGTTAGATGATTAAGACAAATGCTACAAAAATCTAGATCTATTCATTAGAAGACATTAAACAGTAGAAAAATAAGATTTACTCCACAGATCCAATAGACAAGACAAGAATATATCGAATTAAATTTTTATTAATGGCACCTGGGAGGAAAACATAAGAGGGTGTTCCCTATTCTCCTCAATGGGATGGGTTCTTGTAAGTCCTCATCACTTCAAATTTAGAATTCCTCTCTCTTGATGGTGTAGAAAACCCAGACAAAAATGGAAAAAATATGGCTATGATAATGGATCAATAGCCAGACCAAGAGTTGAGATCCAGAGTGATCTTTATGCAACAAAAGGTGACAAATGAATGGGAAAACCCTTCTATTTATAACAAAATATTGAGTTAGTCTAGATATTGGTGCATAATTAAAATATTATTAACCAAATCAAAATCCAACTTTTATGGAATATTTTATTATATTTGTTGGAGGGAAAAGGAATTTGACTTGGGTCAAATCCCTTTATTTGTAAATAATAAATAAATAAATGATTTATTTATCATTTTAAGGATTTTTTTGAGTAATAATCAAATAAATAATGATTTATTTAATTATTAAGGGAGATTTAGTCATATTTAACAAAGCATATTATTTAAGTAATGTTTAAATAATTATTCTTTAGAAAATAATAAGATAAATAATGATTTATCTAATTAATTTCCTTGTTTTGGGTTAAATATAACCAAGAATATTAATTAAATTGTTGTTTAACTAATTATTCCTTGAGGAAAATCAAACAAATATGGATTTATTTAATGTTTCCCCATGGGGTTTCCTGTTTAGACCATAAAAAACTTAATAAAGGTGGTTTACTAAGTTATTTTTCATAGTGAATGCGATTTTACTTGGGGTAAAATTGGTCTTACTTGGTGTACTTGGGTCCATCTAATAACAATGGATTAGATGACCAAAAAATGGTGTAACATCCTTCATGAGCTTCATTAAGGATTTCCTATCTTTCATACTCCAAGA
The DNA here is from genome assembly GCA_034641835.2 of Pinus albicaulis. NCBI lineage: Eukaryota > Viridiplantae > Streptophyta > Pinopsida > Pinales > Pinaceae > Pinus > Pinus albicaulis. The sequence continues at coordinate 227,235,375 of CM076577.1, read as the reverse complement.
CATACCTTCGCAGGACCTCATCCGCACCTAATTTATGCAAATGTCCAGTAATAATGGTGAAGTCTGTTGTGTGTGTGACAAGTTCTTTCTTCTACTCCACTGTAGACTCCTCATTGTGACCAGTAGTAAAAAAATAAATGATATCATTGAAATTCTCATAAACCACTTTTATCGCAAACAACTACCTGTCTAGCAAACCATCATCTATATTTGTGGGCTCTTATCCTGATTCAATGTGCGGAAGATGGTTTGGCCCATCATTTAATCGTCCTGGTTTTACTATAATTTCAAAACCATGTTCCTAGAATAACACCAACCACTTGCAAATATTCCCCCCCAACACAAGCTTGTTGACCAAGTACTTCAAAGCAGAATGATCGGTGAACATTTTAAGGTAACCTCCCAACAGATAATGGAAAATTTTCTGCATGGATTATACCATAGCGAGTCCTTCACTTTCCGTGGTGGAGTAATTCTTCTACGCGCTTGAGAGTTTTTGACAAGCATAAGCAATAGCATGATCAATTTCTCCTTCCACTGGCTACGCTAGCATAACTCCAAGCACAATACAAGAGGCATCCACATGTACATGAAATGCCTTGGGACCAATTTGAGAAGACCAGTATGGGCGCAGTGACCATATTTTCCTTAAGCAGCTCAAAACTCCTTTGGCAGTCTGCATCCCAGCAGAATGCTGCATAATTCTTTAACAACTTTTCCATGGGCGCATTTCTCAGCGCATATCCCTGAATAAACTTTCTATAGTGCCTAATATGCCCCAATATTGATCGCAACTGCTTGATATTCACAGTTACTTCCAAATTGACTATGACAACAATCTTGGGAGGATCCGCCATCAACTCTTACTAACAGACAATGTGTCCCAGCAATATTCCAAAGGGCACAGAGAAAATACACTTCTTCAAATTCAATGAGATCTGATACTTCCTACAAGTATCTAGCATTAAGCGCAAATTGGACACATGCTTCTTCAACAACCCAAAGACAGTCCAATAATCAAAGTGTACCTCCAAAAACTTGTGTATAAATTCTTTGAAAGTAGCAACTACCATGCGCGAGAAAATGGTAGGAGCATTCTTCAATCCAAATTACATAACTGTATATTGAAAAAATCCCCATTCAGTAGAAAAAGTGGTCTTACTCCTATCTTCTGGCACAATCCAGATCTGATGATATCCTGAAAACCCATCTGTAAAAGAATATGTTGCTTGACCTCCAACATTATCCAAAATTTTGTCTGAGAATGGAGTTAAGAATGGGTCATGCACACAAGCATCATTTAGTTTGCACATATCAACAAAGATTCTAATTTCTCCCTTGATCTTCTTATCTTGCACAACCATTGGACTTACCCAGTCAGATTCTTCCACAGGCTCAATGATGCCTACTACCACCATTTTGTCCAACTCTTCTTTCACTTTCTTCTTATATCCGGGGTTCAACTTGTATGAATGTTGTTTGACAGGGCACACATCAGGCTTCAACGTGATTTTCATCACTCCCAGGTCCCCAATGATTCCCTTTAATTCTGAAAAATTTGTGGGGAACAGATCATAATATTCTGTCAACAACTCAGAAACCTTTCCTACTGTATCTTCATACCAGTAGTCTCCAATCTTTGCTAGCTTAGGTTTTCTTTAGTTCCAATGTTCACCTGTATTAATTTAAATGGATTTTTCACATCCATTGAGGTGATTGAGGGCCCAACTACTGCGTGCTAGCCTTCAGATTTAGGAATCATGATAGTCCTTGGATCCTCATCATTTTATTCTACTGTTATTTCTATAATTCACAATGGCATTCATATACGCATCCCAAGATGGTGGCACGTACTCAATAATAGGCTGAGTGGAATCAAAGATGACTTCTTGAATATTATGAAAATCTTGTCCAATTGTGTCAAAATGACTTTCAAAGCTAAAGGTAAGAATAAATTTTTCTACCTGTGTAGACCACTCACTAGTGCCTCTGCGCAGCTCTCTTTCCAAGTACCATTTAGTTGGCATCTTTCCCAAGGTATGAATAAACATATGGACCCATTCAAGTCTTGGTTCTACTCCCTATACTTGATTCCACTTGGCCAAATGTCTACGCGGATATTATTTTCCAGGATATAAATCCTCCTTTTTAATTATTTGGCATTCAAACCTCAACCTCATCATTTGCGCACATTCCTCCCAATATCCGATGTTCTCCTTATGTGTTTCCCATCATCCGTTTAGGTGCAAGCCAAGATCTAAAGCAGGTAACCTCTATTCTACAGGCACAGACCTTTCCATCTCTCCTAGTAACATGTTTACATCAGTGGATCCATCGTAGTGTGGGAAATCACGTACCTCAGATCTTATAAAATTCAAAGCATGGGTCACCCGCTTATAGCGCGGTGCAAACACCTCATCCAGTCAGTTTTCCAATTATCTAGTTCTTCATGAGAGTCTAAAAAATAAGAAGTATCCTTCTCCCATTTAAGGTTCCCATCTGATGTAGGATTAATCCAGTCTTCCTTGCAAAAAGTTAGCTTATATATTTGTTCAATCTCATCCTTAGCGCGCACTAGTTCAGTATACTTTTGACCTTGTGTAGGATCCATAGGAATGATTACCCAAACTCCAATTCTCTCAAATTCCATTCTCCTTATATTTATATTGATAACACCATCCATTTCAATGGCCCAATCCAATCCTAGTAGTGTAGGATAGGGATCAGTCTCATTTACAATTTGTATGAGTTCAAAGTCTTCCAACACCTTAACACCTTCCATATTGACCACAAATTTTGACAATCTCCCCAAAGGAATGATCTTCTATTGGTTAGCCATGCATAGTTGGATATTATACCATTCCAGCTTCAATTTTCCCATGCGCTGCCATGTTTGTTTAGGTAGAACATTAGCATGTGATCCCAAATCTAGAATGACTTGATCCATTTCATAAGCACCAATATGCGTAGTCAGACACATTTCTCTACCTATTATCTTCTTTCTCTTATATATTTTGTTGACTGCTTGTTGTTCTACTATGGGTTGTTACTTTTCTGCGCAATTATCTATCAATGCTTGCAAATTTTCAACAGCCTTCTGTTGAAGCCCCGAAAATCAGGTCTACAACAAGGGGGATACCCACCAGGTCCAAACCTTGCTTAGCAGCTCCTTTTCCGTTTGGTGTAGTGGGTCCGACTGGGGATAATGGGACCAGTTTCCCAATTTTTGTGTGTGTGTTGAGAATAGATATTTCCTTTCTAAAAAAGGTTCCTAAGTGAAATGCTTTTATTCTATTTCTAATCTAATTATATGCAAATTGTATTCTAATTTAAACAGAAATATCTAATTCTAAACTAAACCCGGGATAAAATCTTGGGTATGCGATCTAAAATAATTCCAAATAACAACTGATAATAAAGATTATTCAACTGCTATAAGAAAAGAATTCAATAAATATGAAACACTTCATATAAAAAATTAGATGAAACGATTGTGGAAAACATATCGCATAATAAGCTATTCATACATTAAGAATAAACAAGTAGTCATCACCGTACAAAAGTGCCAAATCATAACTGAAGCATTCAAGCATCAATATATAAATAACTGAACATAAATATCACTTTTAACACAGAAGCAGAAAAAGTTAAGAGATAAAAGTACCATTTATAACTGGTTCTACTCATGAGCTAGAAGTAATAATGATTTATATCTTCTAAATCCAACATCTACTAAGAGTACAGAAATGCAACATCAGTAGCAGATACTAGACACATATATCAATAAATCTCGTTCCATCCATTCATCAAAACCTCCTCTGAGGGTGCAGAAGTGCATGTTCTTAGGACAAGTTTTTGACAAATTTCAGGACCCTTCTCTAAATGCATGAGAAGGGTTTAAATACTACTAACTAAATCTAATTATAGTTTATTAAAAAAAATTAGGATTTGGTTTAAATGACCGTCCTTTTTCTAGGAAAAAATAAAGTAAAACTAAAACTAAATCTAAAATTAAATTTAACAATTAACTACTTGTGAATTTGGTCTTTGAATTTGCAAGCATCCAGCATTGATTTGAGAAGAGGGGGTTGGCCGACTTCAGATTTCAATTGCCCCGAAAAGACGGAGTCAACAAGTGTTGGCACGATCTTCTCAGCAGAATTAATGATGCAATTAAGAGTACTACATTGACTGTGTGGTTTTACTAGACAGGTCCAGTAAGAATCCCAGTTTAATTTTGTCAATTCTTGAATTGATTTTGCCTTCTCTTCCGCTTTCTGTTTCCACTCTATTTGCAATTGCTGTGCTTGTGGTAGGTATCCCGGAATGGTTTCTTAAATTAAATTAACCTTGTGCAAATTCTCATTTACACAATCAGTAATGTTGCTCGCCACTGTAGCTGCTTCCTCTGCTGCTTTTTCTGCCTCTCTGATCTGTGCATCCCAAATGCTAAAGAGCATTTCTTTATGGCTGTCATTGATCATTAGCGCTCCTACTCTTTTTCCTTTCTCTGTCTTTTTCCATGCCAAATAATTAGTAACTCTTTCATTTGTTAATTCATAATCATGTCGTAATTCTACGACATGATTAGTGATTCTATCACTTTCTTGACAAAAAGAGTTCCACTGTGAAATATTTTGGCATAATATATCTTGTTGTTGCAGCAATTGATTATTCAAAGAAATAGTTTCTGAAATAAACTCTGTAAGCTTGGGGTCTTCTTTATGTGTTTCTTGTATAATCTGTATCTGTTTTTCTTTTTCGGCCAAGCTTTTCTGATACCCGATCTTTATTTGCTGAAAATCTTGCTGTAACTTTTCAAATTTCATCTGTGCTTCACTGTTGGCATGTGCTTGTTGCAATTATTGTTGCAGAACTTGTATCTGATCCTCTTTTTCATTTAATAACAGCCTTACCTCAGATGCTTTGTCAATAGTTGCGGAGGCATAAGCTCCTGTTATCTGAGATAATTTAGTAAGATTTTCAGTGGGATCTGTAGTAGGATCTTTCCATAAAACATCCAACTGTTCTGCATCAGTAGAGAGCGCACTTTCTAATTTTCTCTTCTTTCTTTGCTTCCTTACTACTGCTTTATGTTGCGGGCTATAGAAAATATCCAGAGGAGTAATTTCCTCTATTTTAAGTACAAGCTCCGCAGAGGGAGTAATAGGTATATGCTCTCTGTTTGTAATATTGCCGCTTATTCCTGTGCTTAAACCTTTTGTTGTCTGTTCAGGGGTCTGTGTATTCTGTCCTTCAACGTTAAGCAATTCATTAAACGTTTCCCATTCTTTATCTAACTGAGTGCTGGTGGATGGTTGCTGTACAGTGAGAGGTGGGAGATTCAACTGTGGAGTGGTTGAAGTCTGTAGTTGTGAAAGCTCTTTTGACTGAGCTGTATCCTTCACTGAGCCTTCACTTTTACCATTATCAGATTTTTTAGAATGCTAAGAAGTTTCTTTGCCAGACTTTGACTTAGACCTTTCAGTATCTAAGCTTCCACTAAGACTGACACTAGGAGTTGGTTCCCTTGCGGGTTCCAAGCGCAAATTATCCAAAGGGATAGTGGTCAATCTTCTTTCTCTGTAGATTTTAAATTCTTGAAATTCTTCTGGGGAAAACCGTGTTTGAGCTAAATGCAAAATTTCTTCAAATGAACATTTTTCTTGAAACATATCATTAAAAGGATCTTCTTCTCTAAAAAATACTCTTACTTTGACTGCAATGGTGAAATCCTTGACAACATCATATGGATCAAATAGCCTTCTAGAAAGCCTGAACAATTGTAAGCATGTAATATTGCTTACTTCTTTAAATGCATGACCAACATCAAACAATGAAAATGTTCCACAGGCCACAGGAAATTGCGGCCAGATGGCCTTCTTCTTATCCTTTAATTCTTTTGTCAAACCTCCTTCGCCACAGGTTTGATATGCAATTTCCCGGGCTATAATTTTATCCGAAACATACAGGGGAAAAACATGAGGAGAAGCAGAACTTCCAAAAACCCTCACATAAGTAAACAAATCTTCTCCAAACCATCTTGCGACATGGAGAATGTCGACTTTTGCTTCCGAGGCAAACCTTGGAGCATCATTATTATACAACATTCTGTATAGAGGCAACATTATGCCATGGCAAATCTTGTAAAAATGAGGAACAAACTTTGATTCCCACATTTCTTTGTGATATACATGAATGGGCAAAGGATCATGAATTTTCCATTGCCAACCCATTAAAGGGAATTTAGAAACAAAGAAGATTGAATCCATAACATAGGCAGACAGATAAAAAGGAGGATAAATCCTCTGAGAGACAGTCCATTTAGACCGGTAATTAAAAATAGCAATGGCTAAATTATCAGACAATATTTTGGCCCAGTCCACAATGGTAGCGTTAACAACAACATTCAATAACGAAAGCCATTCAGGAAAGACCTTATTAATGTCAGGCTTTCCAAAAAGCCTACATAACATAGCAGCACCTTAACAATATGGAGAGGTGAGTGAACCAGTACTGTACATACCGTGTTTGTCTTTCTTTAGTGGTTCATCTCTTTTGGTCCATTCTTTGGTGCATTCCGCCAAATTTGCATTTTCCCTGGCAAATTTCTCCATAAATTGTTTGTTATAAGTCGCCCGAGGCTCTGGCGAATGGTACATAAGTCTCAAATCTTCTGTAGTGAATGAGCCGATGAGCTCTTGACCTGGAGTTTTGAACTATCTGTCTGTGATATCGGTGCTATCCAGCACCCATTTGACCATATCTGTATACGGAAGAATTCTAGGTCTTGCTGCTATCCGGTGCAAAAACAAACAAGCCAACTCTGTAAGAGATGCTTCAGAGGAATTACTTGAGCCCGCGGTAGCTGAAACATCCATTACCCTTGTGTTATCTTCTTCAAGCAAACTAAACATACCCTCCTAGGTGGTGATGCCAGCGTCCTTATTGCAGGTAGTGTCTGCATACAAAGATGCCATCTCTTTAGCTTCAGAACTTGGATCTTTCTCTTTCTTTCCAGAACTCGGAACTTTCTCTTTCTTTCCCATAATGCTCTGAGTCTCGCTTTGTATAGTCTCCTGTTCTTCGTGCCTACAGTTTTACGAATTAAGTGAGAATAAAGACATGAGAAAGGTGACGAGATAGTTTTAAATGCTGAAGGCATATGAAATCTATTATTAATCGTGAAATAACCCTTCGATCAAAACAAAATCCTTTTCCATTAATAATTGATAATCCATTCATAACTTGACATTAAGGCGTATAACGGGCCTCGATTTATGAAAATATTTTCTTCGTACAACGAGCTTCAAGAATATGTGATAGTGCGATCTGCGATTTGCTCTGTAATATCGCAAAATCGCAGTATCACAAATCGCAGTTTTCATAAATTGGAATCATCGCAGATCGCAACTTTCATATCATCGCAAATTGCAACTTTCATAATTCACAATTAGTAGCATCTCGAAATTGTAATATCGCGACATCGCAATATCGCGAAATCGCAATATCGCAAAATATAATATATGAAAAATATCTGTTAATGTATTTTCTGCGATATGCGATTTGCGATAAATAGTTTTTTGGATCACGTGCGATGGATGTGATATTCAAAGAAAGGTTCTATCATAAGCTTAAGTTTATTTAAAGCTTTTCCCAAAGAAATTTATTTAAGTTAATGATAGTGAGTTTTATTGAAAATGAAAACAAAACATTAATAATTTTTTTTTGGATTTTTAAACTAAGGGTCCCCACTTATTTAGTATTATTACTAATAATAAATAAGAAGGGGGGTTTTTGCTGGCCACAACAATTTGCGATTCACTTGGAAGAACTAGTTATCTTTGCTTTTCTTTTGAATTTTCTAAACTTTTCAAAACAGAAAATTTTCTAGAAAATCAAACTTTATTATAAAAAGACAAAGTACATTATGCTTTAACCTAAAAATGATATTTCATTTCTTCTATGATCAACTTTGACTTATTCACTTCCTCAAGCTAGTTCTTGTATCTACATCAGTCATTACTTGGTTTTAAAGATAAAGACGAAAGGCTTCTCTGTAAATTAGTTTTAAATATGCTCATTTGTCGTAGGTATAGCCACTGCTGCCAGCAAGCGTTTATAGCCTCGACAGGGTTACCTGTTACCCAGCAATGATCCTGTGTCCCACTTAGAGAAATATACAATTTTCAAAGAGAAATCCATATTCACACTTATTGCTTTTATTTTCTTTTTATCCTTAAAGAACAATGTCTTGGTTTGTTAGCCAATTTATGACAGTGTCATTCACTTGATTTATAACTTTGTTGAACAAGTTGGCTCGTGATGAGACCCCTTGCCTTTTGATTACAATAATCTTAAGTCATTGCCCTGTTGTGGTATGCAGTATTGGAAAAGTCAGCAAGCTATAATATCTATGATCATGATAAGTCGGCTCGTGATGAGACCTCTTACTCTTTAAGTTAAAAGTGTATCATTGGATTATTTCCTGAACATTGTAATTTCCTAAGTGGGGAGGAAGTCATTGTTTCCTTAAGATAGCTCTGGACAACAATAATAGAGTTTTTTTGGAAAAGAACTTTTCTAGAGAGAATCTTCGTTTTGTTATTGATACCTTTCATTGGGCTGATATAAAACAATCACTCACCAAAAGTTGTTTTCATCAAAATTTTCAAAGTTGAAACTAATATCATTTCTAGATTTAGAACTTTTAACTGTATCTTTGAATAATAATGATCAATATTCTAAAAAGAATTCTATTTATTAAGTGAATAAATAAAATCTAAAAAGAGAACTTGCATCTTTTTTATGAATTCCAAATGTAACCATTAACAACTTGTTTTATTATGACAATTAAAGAAAACTAATATACAAAATAGAAGAATGATCTTCTATGGAAAATATTTTTTAAGGATTTGTCCATTAACAGGTAAAGACTCTCTTCTCCCTGTTAAATCCTATAACATGAAAGTAGATGGACCTATGATCTCTGCAATTTGGAAAGGACCAAGCCACATTCGTTTAAATTTTGTATGTTTTCCTTTTTCCTCATGAGCCTTGTCCCATTTTAGAACTAAATCTCCTATCTGAAAATCCTTCTTGGTTATCATGTTTGAATCAAAATAATTTTTAACTAATGTTTGATGATGAGCATGAGTTACTTTGGCTTTTTCTCGTTGTTCTTCTAACTTAATTATTTCCATCTGCCTTAATTGTAAAGAAGAAGTTGGTTCTTCATCAATATATTGGACTAAGGCTAAAGAAGGGATTGTTAGATGAGTTGGAAGAACTGCTTCTCTCCCATAAACTAAATAAAAGGGAGAAGTGCCAATAGAAGCCTTCTGCGTTATTCGATTTGCCCATAAAGCATACATTAAAGATTTATGCCAATTTTTATGATTTTGATCAATGGTTCGCTTAATGATTCTGATTAAGTTTTTATTCGTGGATTCAGCTAACCCATTTCCCTGTGGATAATAATTGGTAGAATATTTAAGTTTGAAACCTCTCTTGAGTGCAAATTCAGTCATAGAATTACCAGAAAAATACGATGCATTATCAAACATTAAAGAAAAAGGTAAACCAAACCTGGTGATTATGAATTGATCTATAAACTCGATGATATGTTCAACATTAGCAGTCTTGAGAGGGACTGCTTCTACCCATTTCGTAAAATAATCAGTTGTTGTAATGATATATCTATGTTGTTTAGAAGAATGAGGAACGATATCACCTATTATGTCCAATCCCCTTTGATCAAAAGGTTGCTCAATGTTGACTGGTTGTAATGGTAATGAAGGTTTCTTTTGTCTTCCGGCTGCAGTTTGACAAATTTGACATTTCCTTGCATAGTTATGTGAATCTTTGAATAATGTGGGCCAGTATTAGCCTCCACGGAGGATCTTATGTGCAGTAGCATCTCCAGCATAATTTCCACCTTCTGGCCCATCATGAAGTTCCTGCAAGACTTTTTCAGCTTCAGATTTTTCCAGACATCTAAGAAGAACAGAATCATAATTCATTCTAAAAGGAACATCATTTACAAGCTGATATTGTTTAGCCTTCATCCTTAGAGCTCTTTTCTTGGTGTGATCGAGATTTGGAGGAGCATATCCATTCTTCAGATAAAATATGATATCAGCATATAATGATTCGACATCGTTTAGGCTTACCTCATATGTTTGTATCTCTTCAGATGGTTTTTTAGAAATAAGCGATACTCCAGCTAGTATTTTGCAAAAACCTTGACCTCTTACAATATTTGCTGGTTTGATTTCAACATCATATTCTTGTAAGGCAGTAACCCAATTGGCTCTTTTCTCACCCACATCTTTTTGGACTAAAAGATTTCTTACCGCTGGAAACGACACTATGATTTTTGTATGGGTTTTAAGTAGAAAGGGTCTAAAATATTTAACTGCTTTGAAAACAGCATAAGCTTGTTTCTCAACATCTGAATAATTCAATTCAGCTCCTTGTAAATTTGAACTAAAAAAGGAAATTGGAGCTTCTGCTTTGTCTTGATTTGCTTGAGTGAGTATCGCAGCATAAGATTTATCAGAGGCAAATGTGTACAAAATAAAAGGATTGGAAAAATTTGGAGTTGCTAAAGATGGAGCATTGATAATTGCTTGTTTGATCAGATTGAATGCCTTGTATTCATCTTTGCCCCATTTGAAGTTTGCATTCTTTTTAATTATTTCTTGCAAGGGCGATACAATTCTCGAAAAATCTGGCACAAATCTTTTTACAAAATTAATCTGGCCAAGAAAAGATTGCATAGCTTTTTTGTTGTGAGGTAAAGATATTTCAGAAATTTCTTTGATTCTATCAGGATCAATATGAATTCCAGATTTTGACACTATGAATCGAAGAAGTTTTCCTTCACTTAATGCAGAAAAGGACTTTTTCGGATTAAGTGAAATTCCATACCTTTGACAGCGTTGAAAGATCTGCTTCAAATCTCTAAAATGATTGCTTCGTTTTTTGGAATATACAGTTATATCATCCAAGTAAATTACCACTGATTTGTTAACTAATCCCTTGAAAGCAATGTCCATAGCTCTCTGAAATGTGGCACCAGCATTGATCAGACCAAAAGGCATTTTTTGATATGCATAAGTGCCCCATTTGGTTCTGAATGTAGTTTTTAATTGATCATTAGGATGGAATAACACTTGATTATATCCAGAGAAATCATCTAAGAAAGACATTAATTCTGATCCTGCAACTGCCTGTAATATTTGCTCCATTGGAGGCAAAGGAAAATTATATTTTTGGCAGGCTTTATTAAGATTTTGAAAGTCAATACAAATTCTAATGTCTCTGTTCTTCTTTCTAACAGGAACCATATTGGAAACCCATTTAGAATGTCGAACGGGAAAAATAATTTTGGCTTTCAATAACTTATTGAGTTCAGATTTGATTTGGTTTTCTAGATTAGGGTGGATCTTTCTCAACTTCTGTTGGACAGGTTTTTCATCATTGATAATTGGGATAGTATGTTGGATGATAGAAGTGTCATAAGTTTTCAGTTCATCATAGTTCCAAGCAAAGACACTTCTATATTGTTTCAGAAGATGAATGTACGCTGACTTTTCTTCAGGAGCTAGGCCAAGGCCTAGATTTATATTCTGTGGTTTGGCATTAGTTCCTAGATTTACTAATTCATAATTCAAATTCGAACTTTGCAGTTTTGAATTAGTAGATCTTTTAAATCGATCTTTCAAATCATAAAGGTCTTCTAACTTGACTACTGACTTTGGTATAGCATTATTGGTGCTATCTTGGAGAAATTGTTTGTCATGTTGGTCTTCATTAATTATCTGATTGGTGTAATATCTTTCAGATGTGAGAAAATATACAATATCAGGATCATCATTCAAAATCTTCCAATTGGTAACATTATCAGGAATCGAGGGTCTAAAGATTAATTCAATTGAAAATCGATCAGGACTAAAATCTTCTGCAGGAACGAGCTTGGAAGCTACATTAGCTAGGAGTTCTGAACTAGCATTCTGAATTCTGGGAATTGGTGAAATATTAAATGCTATAAAATGTTCAGTCAGATCTTGAACTAAAGATTGATAATGCTTTAAATGACCTGATAAACAATGTATAGTATTGCGTACCTATTTGATTACAATTTCTGAATCTCTGAAAACTTGTAGATACTTGATTTCTAATCTGATTGCTTTGTACAGTCCTTGGACTAAAGCTTCGTATTCTGCGGTGTTATTAGTGCAATCGAATTTGAGTCTGCAAGTTAGCATAATTTTGTTTCCTTCTGGACTAACCAGAACACATCCTGCTCCTGCTCCTTCATTAGACTTAGAAACATCAAAAAATAATTTCCAAAATAAAGATTTATTTACAGGGGTATCTACAAAATTAATACATTTAGAAGTATCTGTTTGAGAAAATTTTTCTATTTGGGATAAAACAGAATGTTCTAAATAAGGTGAAGTATGAGCATTGAAATTTCCTAAGAAATAATCAACTGAATAATTTCCAATGATATTACTGCTGTATGCAATTGGTTCATTCTCTCCTTCCAATTCTGTTACTATGTATTTCTGATGTTTTTCTCGTTCAACCTTTATCTGATTTGGTTTACCATTGTAAGGAAGCCACATATGTGACCAATCAGTTGCAAAATATCCATGAAGTTTTTCTGACCAATCTCTGCTAAGAATTAAGCCATAAAATTCTGGAATATCTGCAACTAAAATATCAATGACTTGACATACCTTTGGGTTTGATGACAATCTTATGGTAACCTGATTTAATTCGCCAATTACTTCAACTTGCGATCGATCAAGCTGGACTATGCGCACAACATATTTTTGTGGTTGAATGTTCAGCTTTGCACATATTGATTTTGGTAAAATGCTAGATGAAGCTCTAGAATCGACTAAACAATTATGCAAATTTTTATTGAAAACTTCTTAAGTAAGAAGAAATGGAGGAGTATGAGATCTCGACCTTCCTCCAATTAAAGCGATATTTTCTAGATCAACTTTACTGATCGCATTAGCTGGAGGTCTTCCCATCTCGTTGGAAGCTTGAGAAATGACAGGATCAGGCAAAGGTTTTTCTGGTACAACATGTAATTCTTTCAAAAGTACCTTTTGTTGGTGTTTTAACTTGCTCAATTCATAAAAAGTGATGTTAGCCCTAGTCTTCTTCATGTCTTCTATGATATTATACTCCATTTCATCAAGAACAATTAGTGTTCTTGATGGAGTTGATGAATATGTCTGGACTGGGCTAGTTTGAATTGCTTTAGATGTGGATTTCTTTGGTGCAAATTTATCTTTATTCAATGAGCTTACGCTCTTTTACTTAGGAGTAGACTGAGGAGGATCAAGTTGATTTCTACTTCGAGTGCTAACCGGGGATGCTTCTTGATCTTCCTCATCTGGAAGGATGAAATCCCACATACCTTGTACTTCTACAACTTCTTCTTCATCAGTATTTTCCTCTGTAGCAGTTTCCTCTTCTTCTTCTTCTGATTCAGCATTAGTTATAGCATTTGGTGGCTTTCGATCAGTTGAAGGGTTTCTTCTAAAAGGCTTAAAATATTTTTTAGAAGACGTTTCTGCCACTTGTTTCTTAATGTCAACAATTTCGTTAGACATGGTTTTCAAAACTTTTTGCAGTCCTTCTAAATCAAATGGATCTTTTGATTACTTTTTCTTGGGATCTTCCTTAAAAGTGACTTTCTTGGATTTTCGTTCTTCTATGGAATTTTTATTGTCTAAAGCAATGATACGTTTTTCTACCGCTATTGCCTCCTTCATGTTTTCTGCTAAATTTGGTTTGTTAGCCCTATCAAAAAGGATTGCTATGTTTGATGGTAGAGCATAAATGTACCATTCACTTCGCGCTTCTTCACTAGGCTTGGAAGCAGTATGAATTTTGTTCAACAATTTATTGAAACGTGAATTGAAATCCTTGACAAGTTCCTTTGAGTCAGCTCTAATATTAGATAGATCATTGATCAATGTTGCTGTAGACCTGTCATCACCAAATTTAGTCAAAAATTGATCTTGAAAGATATCCAAAGTAGTAATGGATCCAGATGGTAATGAAAAATACCATGATCTAGCTGCTCCTTGTAAAGTATAGGGAAACAGTCGGACAACAACATCTTCATTAGTAACTTGATTGAGATTTATAGACAACATAAAATTGTTTATATGTTCTTCTGCTAACATGCCTGCTTCAGGATTAAACTTAGGCAACCATTTTTCAGGATAGGCTGGTAATTGACTCAAGGGTGCAGGCATTAAGACTGCCCCTAGATTATTCCATGGCATTTGGGCCATAGCTGAACTACTAACAGAGGAAATTGCAGAAGATGATGTCTGTGATGAGGATATTACTATTACAGATGATTGAGAAGGTGATGTGGAAGTTCCAGTGGAATGAGGAACAATAGTATGAAGTGGAGGGGTGGACAGTTGGCTTTGTGGTGAAGAGGTTGAAATGGATGATGATGAGGAAAGAGTCTCGCTGTCAGACCCTTTAGGTGATTTCCTAGCTTTCTTCCTTGTAGGTAGAGGTAATTCGGTTGGCTGAATGCCAAGCTTTTCACTCTGTAATCTGGTAAGAGGATGAGCAGGATTATATTGCGAAGTTACATTGCCTTGAGATTTATCAGATCTTTGAAGTGATATTGAGAATCGCTGAAGTTTATGAATCAAAGATTCAAATTCAGGAGGTTCAATAGTAGATTCTTCTGAAAATTCAGGGTTTGTGGCAATGTTTGTTGTTCTTGTGACTTCTGGCTCTAGATTTACAATTTCTGAGTGCGATGGAGAATTTGGGGGAGATGGTGAGGGTGTTTTACTCTGAGAATGGTATTTAGATTTAGATTTACTTGCCATTCATATTTCAGGCCCTCCTTCTAGCGCCAAATATGTTGAATCCCCGAAAATTGGGTCTACAACAAGGGGGATACCCACCCGGTCTGGACCTTGGTTAGCAGCTCCTTTTCCGTTTGGTGTAGTGGGTCCGACTGGGGATAATGGGACTATTTTCCCAATTTGTGTGTATGTGTTGAGAATAGATATTTCCTTTCTAAAAAAGGTTCCTAAGTGAAATGCCTTTATTCTATTTCTAATCTAATTATATGCAAATTGTATTCTAATTCAAATAGAAATATCTAATTCTAAACGAAACACGGGATAAAATCTTGGGTATGAGATCTAAAATAATTCCAAATAACAACTGATAATAAAGATTATTCAACTGCTATAAGAAAAGAATTCAATAAAGATGAACCACTTCATATAAAAAATTAGATGAAACGGTTGTGGAAAACATATCGCATAATAAGCTATTCATACATTAAGCATAAACAAGTAGTCATCACTATACAAAAGTGCCAAATGATAACTGAAGCATTCAAGCATTAATATATAAATAACTGAACATAAATATCACTTTTAACACAGAAGCAGAAAAAGTTAAGAGATAAAAGTACCATTTATAACTGGTTCTACTCATGAGCTAGAAGCAATAATGATTTATATCTTCTAAATCCAACATCTACTAAGAGTACAGAAATGCAACATCAGTAGCAGATATTAGACACAGATATCAATAAATATCGTTCCATTCATTCATCAAAACCTCCTCTGAGGGTGCAGAAGTGCATGTTCTGAGGACAAGTTTTTGACAAATTTCAGGACCCTTCTCTAAATGCATGAGAAGGGTTTAAATACTACTAACTAAATCTAATTATAGTTTATTACAAAAATTTAGGATTTGGTTTAAATGACCGTCCTTTTTCTAGGCAAAAATAAAGTAAAACCAAAACTAAATCTAAAACTAAATTTAACAATTAACTACTTGTGAATTTGGTCTTTGAATTTGCAAGCATCCAACATTGATTTGAGAAGAGGGGGTTGGCCGACTTCAGATTTCAATTATCTCGAAAAGACAGAGTCAACAAGCGTTGGAGCAATCTTCTCAGCAGAATTAATGATGCAATTAAGAGTACTGCATTGACTGTGTGGTTTTACTAGACAGGTCCAGTAAGAATCCCAGTTTAATTTTGTCAATTCTTGAATTGATTTTTTCTTCTCTTCCGCTTTCTGTTTCCACTCTGTTTGCAATTGTTGTGCTTGTGGTAGGTATCCCGGAATGGTTTCTGAAATTAAATTAACCTTGTGCAAATTCTCATTTACACAATCAATAATGTTGCTCGCCGTTGTAGCTGCTTCCTCTGCTGATTTTTCTGCCTCTCTGATCTGTGCATCCCAAATGCTAAAGAGCATTTCTTTATGGCTGTCATTGATTATTGGCGCTCCTACTCTTTTTCCTTCCTCTGTCTTTTGCCATGCCAGATAATTAGTAACTCTTTCATTTGTTAAATCATAATCATGTCGTAATTCTACGACATGATTAGTGATTCTATCACTTTCTTGACAAAAAGAGTTCCACTGTGAAATATCTTGGCATAATATATCTTGTTGTTGCAGCAGTTGATTATTCAAAGAAATAGTTTCTGAAATAAAATCTGTAAGCTTGGGGTCTTCTTTATGTGTTTCTTGTATAATCTGTATTTGTTTTTCTTTTTCAGCCAAGCTTTTCTGATACCCGATCTTTATTTGCTGAAACTCTTGCTGTAACTTTTCAAATTTCATCTGTGCTTCACTGTTGGCATGTGCTTGTTGCAATTGTTGTTGCAGAACTTGTATCTGATCCTCTTTTTCATTTAATAACAACCTTACCTCAGATGCTTTGTCAATAGTTGCGGAGGCATAAGCTCATGTTATCTGAGATAATTTAGTAAGATTTTTAGTGGGATCTGTAGTAGGATCTTTCCACAAAACATCCAACTGTTCTGCATCAGTAGAGAGCGCACTTTCTAATTTTCTCTTCTTTCTTTGCTTCCTTACTACTACTTTATTTTGCGGGCTGTAGAAAATATCCAGAGGAGGAATTTCCTCTATTTTAAGTACAAGCTCGGCAGAGGGAGTAATAGGTATATGCTCTGTGTTTGTAATATTGCCGCTTATTCCTTTGCTTAAACCTTTTGTTGTCTATTCAGGGGTCTGTGTATTCTGTCCTTCAACGTTAAGCAATTCATTAAATGTTTCCCATTCTTTATCTAACTGAGTGCTGGTGGATGATTGCTGTACAGTGAGAGGTGGGAGATTCAACTGTGGAGTGGTTGAAGTCTGTAGTTGTGAAAGCTCTTTTGACTGAGCTGTATCCTTCACTGAGCCTTCACTTTTATCATTATCAGATTTTTTAGAACACTCAGAAGTTTCTTTGCCAGACTTTGACTTAGACCTTTCAGTATCTGAGCTACCACTGAGACTAACACTAGGAGTTGGTTCCCTTGTAGGTTCCAAGTGCAAATTATCCAAAGGGATAGTGGTCAATCTTCTTTCTCTGTAGATTTTAAATTCTTGAAATTCTTCTGGGGAAAACCGTGTTTGAGCTAAATGAAAAATTTATTTAAATGAACATTTTTCTTGAAACATATCATCAAAATGATCTTCTTCTCCAAAAAATACTCTTACTTTGACTGCAGTGGTGAAATCCTTGACAACATCATATGGATCGAATAGCCTTCTAGAAAACTTGAACAATTGTAAGCATGTAATATTGCTTACTTCTTTAAATGCATGACCAACATCAAACAATGAAAATGTTCCACAGGCCACAGGAAATTGTGGCCAGATGGCCTTCTTCTTATCCTTTAATTCTTTTGTCAAACCTCCTTCACCATAGGTTTGATATGCAATTTCCCGGGCTATAAGTTTATCCGGAACATATAGGGGCAAAACATGAGGAGAAGCAGAACTTCCAAAAACCCTCACATAAGTAAACAACTCTTCTCCAAACCATCTTGCGATAGGGAGAATGTCGACTTCTGCTTCTGAGGAAAACCTTGGAGCATCCTTATTATACAAAATTCTGTATAGAGGCAGCATTATGCCATGGAAAATCTTGTAAAAATGAGGAACAAACTTTGATTCCCACAGTTCTTTGTGATATACATGAATGGGAAAAGGATCATGAATTGTCCATTACCAAACCATTAAAGGGAATTTAGAAACAAAGCAGATTGAATCCATAACATAGGCAGACAAATAAAAAGGAGGATAAATCCTCTGAGAGACAATCCGTTTAGACCGGTAATTAAAAATAGCAGTGGCTAAATTATTAGACAATATTTTGGCCCAGTCCACAATGGTAGCGTTAACAGCAGCATTCAATAACGGAAGCCATTCAGGCAAGACCTTATTAATGTCAGGCTTTCCGAAAAGCCTACATAACATAGTAGCAGCAAAACAATATGGAGAGGTGAGTGAACCAGTACTGTACATACCGTGTTTGTCTTTCTTTAGTGGTTCATCTCTTTTGGTCCATTCTTTGGTGCATTCCGCCAAATTTGCATTTTCCCTGGCAAATTTCTCCATAAATTGTTTGTTATAAGTCGCCTGAGGCTCCGACAAATGGTACATAAGTCTCAAATCTTCTGTAGTGAATGAGCTGATGAGCTCTTGACCTGGAGTTTTGAACTGTCTGTCTGTGATATCGGTGCTATCCAGCACCCGTTTGACCATATCTGTATACGGAAGAATTCTAGGTCTTGCTGCTATCCGGTGCAAAAACGAACAAGCCAACTCTGTAAGAGATGCTTCAGCGGAATTACTTGAGCCCGCGGTAGCTGAAACATCCATTACCCTTGGGTTCTCTTCTTCAAGCAAACTAAACATACCCTCCCAGGTGGTGATGCTAGCGTCCTTATTGCAAGCAGTGTCTGCATACAAAGATGCCATCTCTTTAGCTTCAGAACTTGGATCTCTCTTTCTTTACAGAACTCGAAACTTTCTCTTTCTTTCCCATAATGCTCTGAGTCTCGCTTTGTATAGTCTTCTGTTCTTCGCGCTTGCAGTTTTACGAATTAAGTGAGAATAATGACATGAGAAAGGTGACGGGATAGTTTTAAATGCTGAAGGCGTATGAAATCTATTATTAATCGTGAAATAACCCTTCGATCAAAACAAAATCCTTTTCCATTAATAATTGACAATCCATTCATAACTTGACATTAAGGCGCATAACTGGTCTCGATTTATGAAAATATTTTCTTCGTACAATGAGCTTCAAGAATCTACAATAGTGCGATCTGCGATTTGCTCTGTAATATCGCAAAATTGCAGTATCACAAATCGCAGTTTTCATAAATTGGAATCATCGCAGATCGCAACTTTAATATCATCGCAAATCCCAACTTTCATAATTCACAATTAGTAACATCACCAAATTGTAATATCGCGACATCGCAATATCGCGAAATCGCAATATCGCAAAATATAATATATGAAAAATATATGTTAATGTATTTTCTACGATATGCGATTTGCGATAAATTTTTTTTTGGATCACGTGCAATGGATGTGATATTCAAAGAAAGGTTCTATCATAAGCTTAAGTTTATTTAAAGCTTTTCCCAAAGAAATTTCTTTAAGTTAATGATAGTGAGTTTTATCGAAAATGAAAACAAAACATCAATAATTTTTTTTTGGATTTTTAAACTAAGGGTCCCCACTTATTTAGTATTATTACTAATACTAAATAAGAAGGGGGGTTGTTGCTGGCCACAACACCTTCTTGCTGCACAAAAAAATTATGCATGCTTGTAAAAATGGATTAATCTCTTCTTCTCCTCCAGCTTCCTTCAGTGTTCTACCACTTTTTGAAGTATCTCCTTCTGCGAATTCTTTCCTTGCTTCAATAAAGGTTTCTCTTGTGCGCTGAAGATTAAATCCCTCTTTTTTTTCATTTTCTTTTCAGATCCATACATCAATGGTAGGTTGCTTTCCTTTATCTTCATTGGTAGCTACACCACTCTGAATAACCACATTCACAAAAGGATATTCTTCATGAGTCTCTGCATGAACCATCTGAAGATTTTGCGTAGGGGTCTTCCTTTCCTGCATTTTAGTAATCAAGACAAGACAATCTTCTATAACATGATAAAATTTTCTACAGTACCTGTAGGACTGTCATGCTAGATTCAGATAGTCGCACGCATAATAGCTAGCATCACCACAGTTATAAAAAATCATTTGTCCTCTTCCTCAACCAGCTGACCCACCTCCTTGAGCTCTTACTCTGACTTGCCATCATCCCCACCTAGAAGGAGATGTTGGTTTAGGCTCAACCTGCATCCTATAGATCTCAGCTTTATCCAACATCATATCATAGGTACGACAATGTTTCTCATCATTCCCTAATGATGAATGGAACTTGCAAAATAACTGCTTCAAGTTAGGCTGATATTTTCCAATCCTTTGGAAAGAATATGTTTCATTTAGTCCAGCAATATGACATATAGTGCACCATACAGGATTCTTCAATGGACTAGGACCTCTAGCATTCAGATAGTTGTTGAAAGCAAGACATTGTTCTTTATGATGCCCATAATATTTTCATTTGATACACCATACCTCTGCGCAGACCTCCTTACCTTTGTCCTTGCGTAGATTTTGAATTTCCGGATGTATGGCTTCTAGCTGACTCTGAATCTGTTGAGTTCCCAGCATAATAGGTGTTGGGGTAGCTTCTAGTTTCATTTCAACTTCTACAGCCTCAGCTTGTGTAACAATATTTTTTTGACCTAATGGCTGGAACAGATGTGGGAGCAACATAGCAATGAACCATTCTTTATTCTGAGTATCATCAATCACAAATCCACCATATTTGATGGTGTGCTTCAATATTTTATCAGCCTCCCATACAGACTCATTAGGTTCTTGACAGATATCCTTCATCTTTGTCACCAGCTGTGCATATGACTTAGGTTTCTTAAACTGTTCTTTTAGGGCTTCTTTAATTTCTTCCAGGGTAACATTAGGGTTTTCTTGCACATACCTAATGTACCACTCTAATGCACGATCTTGGAATGTAGTAGCTAGCTACACTTTTATGATATAAATATTTTTTACTTTCTAAGCCTTCCATACGGCCTTAGTTAAAAACCAAAAGTGAGAAGTGTCCTCATCTACAATGCCTCTGAAATTAGGTAACTTCATGGATGCAACCATATCTACTTCAGGGGGAGGTGGAGGTGGAGGTGGAGATCGATTGCCCAGTGGGGTAGGTGATCTATGATGTGAGCTTAGAAGTGGAGTGGATGGAGTGGGGAACAGACTCAAAGGCTTTTTATATGACAATATTTCTTCCTCAGAGTCAGTTTCTGGTTCAGGTTCACCATCAAATCCCAGCTTTAGAGGGATATAAAGGAAATTTTTACAGTATTCATGGTAAATCCTTCCATTTCACGTAGTTGAACATCTTTGATGCATTCAATAAGTATGTTCGCATAGACAACCCCATTCACACAAATGGAATTTTCAATAATAATTTCAATGAGTGCAAGAAATTACCTTTAAGACCTTTGAAAAACCTTATTTTTGCTTCAAAATGTGACACAAATTGGTCAATAGAAAATTCAGTCAAAAATCTGCCCAAAAGGTGATCGATCCAATGATCTACCACTCGAGTGATATTATTATCAAATTTTTCTACTTGCTAGACCAATTTAGGAGCCTACTCAGTGACTGCGTCATCTATTATATAGTGATGGAATTTAGCTAAGCGCGACAACCACTCCTGTAGTTCGTGTGCAAAGGAACAGAAGAAAATTTCATGCACTTTGGTATAAATATACTTCTGTACTTATTGAGCAAAATAATTTGTATTAGATTACTAACATAAATTATCAATCTGGGATCCGTAGGGCTTGTGATACATACATGCACAATATATGCTATGGATCAGTTTATGAAAACTAAAAACTAACCTAATCACACCATTCTTATATTAACTTGAAAATCTATTCTACATTCAGGAATTTAAAATTTAATCTACTTGCATAATTGAATTTTAATCTATGCTTGAAATTATAATCAAATAACGTAAACAAAAATCATATAATATAATTCAAAAATAAATTCAAAATAAATTTAATTATTAGTCTAAATGCATGAGAAAGATGTAGGAAAATGCCTGACATAAATGCAGGAAAATGGAAACAATCTAAATGCTTGACCGAAATGCAAGAAAATTCTTGGCAGAAATGCAAGAAAATGGATGCAATCTAAATGCTTGACCGGAATGCAAGAAAATGGATGCAATCTAAATTCTTGACCGAAATTCAGGAAAATTCTTGATAGAAATGTAGGAAAATGGATGCAGTCTAAATTCTTGACTGAAATGCAAAAAAATGCTTGCAATCTAAATGCTTGACTGAAATGCAACAAAATGCTTGATATAAATGCAGGAAAATGGAGCAGTGTAAATGCTTGACGGAAATGCAGGAAAATTCTTGGAAAAATTGAAAACTAATCTAACACACATGAATAAATCAAAAACCTATGGTTGATGTATAACTGAATGCCCAAATATGATCCAATTGGAAAATGACAAAGTCATTTTCTTGAGACGACTTAGCGAGCACAAGATTCAAAAATTTATTGTAAATGTAAATAATTGCATAAATCTAAACTAATTTGGCATTCTTCATGAATTCAAAAAAACTCTTACAAGAAAAGTAAATCTACAATCGACCGATTCAACGCACTTGCATGAATGGAAAATCTAAACTATCAAGCTTTCAATGAAACAAAAAAATATAACAATTAAAATGAAATGAAATATCAAAGCAAAATTATAAAATAAAATCTACTCTACCTTACATTCTAATATGCTCCATGATATCTCCTACTTCACATCTCCTTCCATGCTTGGAACCTCTAAGCTTTATTCAAGATATTCAAAATTACAAAGTACAAAATGATAAGATTAACAAGATTTTCATTGTTAACGAGAGTTTTCAATGTTCAAATAAAGGAGAGTGATCTCCTATTTATACAAATACTTAAGCAACCTCCTCATTAATGAGAATCCTTCTTCCTATCCTTTGATCCATAATATTCTCAACCAATTTTCTAACCATAAGCCACATATCTCTCCTTCAAATCCCCTTCATATCATGAAGATAATTTCGAATTTGATCTTTGGGAGCCACATAAGAGGGCCTTAGAAGCTTCCAATGAACCTACACATGTCACAAAACTCTTTCCACTTTTAAGGTATAATCATATGCATATTTTTTCCTAACGTTTGATCACAAATTCACTTAAAAACACTAGAAATTAATAATATTTGGAAAACACAAAGGGTAACCCAAATGATGATGAAAGTGAGATGAATTTAGTGACATGGTAGTGAAATGGAGGTGAAATGGGGGTGATATAATGGACATGATGTTGAAAGTGGATGTCTTTTTAAGGAAATTTCTGAGACCCAAAATACCCCCCAATTGAAGTTGTTGCATGTCCTTGTGCAACCTATTACATTGATTCATTTGATCTTTGAATTGTCTTGCTTTTGAATGTGCTTGTATCAATTCTCCTTTGACTTTGCATTATCATAGCATCTGATAAATTCACTATTTTTGCAAAGTTTTCTTCAAAATATATTGGATTGCAACATTCATCTTTATGGTTGGTTCTTGTGTGACAACCAAAATTGAGTTTTTTATGGTTGGTTGTTGTGTGACAACCAAAATTAATGAGTATTGGCTCTTGTGTAATAATAATTTGTTTATTCTTTGTTGCATCCAAATATATTGAAAACATTGAGAATTTATTTTTTCAATTAGCCATAAGCTCATCAATTTGATGATTTGCAAAACATATGATATTTTTTTGAATATTAATGCAATAGTAGTTGTATATTGGTTATATAAAAGTGATGCAGAAAAGACGTAAATATATGGAATGATATCCCTTCCCCCCAACTGATGGTTTTTGAAATTTTATGAAGTGAGAAAAGGAATATTGTGGAGTGTTTTTCCAAAAATTGTAACTTTAGCATTTTAAGGAATTGCATGATAAAAATTTAGAAAAGAACATACATTTACTTACCTATGAAATGGATAAGTTGTGCATATGTAGTTGCTGCAAAAATCTAATTTGATGCTTCTTCAATTAGTCGTGCAAATAATGGATGAAGTTGTGAAAGTGAATCTTTATTTCTGCTACTAAATTTGCTGAATCTATTACATCCGCTACATCTGCTACATCTGCTATAAATGCTGAGTAATGATGGATCTGATAGTCTTCATGTCTTTATCGCACATTGGCACAATTCTTATCTATGTGAATGAATTTGTTGATGTTGAACATAGTAAGAAATTTTTGAATTAGTGGCCATTAATGTATGCCACTAATCAACATGAGACCTCTCACCATTGATAAAAATGAGAGTCAAGATGCCTAAGCACATCTTGCTAGGTACGAATAAATTTGCTGATGTCGAGTCAGCTAGAAGGTCCGTCAAACAAGGGACATTAATGTATTCCCATTTTTTGTCGGCAAGAGAACTTGCCATTAAGGCATGCAAGCCTCAAGGTACTTTTTGAAAATATTTGTAAAACTAAAAAAGGATTATAGATATACAATTTTCTTTGAAGAAGGATTTATTTGGGAAAGGAAAATTATCATGAAAAGGAAAAATTTAATCAACATGTAAGCGGGATGATTGCTTTTATTCATGAATTAGGGGTGGATGGAAGTGAATGCATGTGAATGGATAGTTAACGTGAATGAAGAATGAATGTGAATGGAAAAAATGAAGGGAAATGAGGTGAATGTTTTATTAAGAAGCATGGATTTAATGGAGACAATGGCATCTGAAAGGATTCCAAGTGTTGGACTAGATCTGTATTAGCATGTGCTCATGAATTGATGTTTCATCTTTGTAGTTGATCATCTTCTTGTGAAATAAATTTGGTCTTTGAGAGAGACATTGTTCGCTTATGGTCATCTGTCCTTCCTCCTGGAACCTGCAAAAAAAATAAACTAATACTTCTTCTGCAATGGAATTTAAGGCTATCAAAAGAGAGAGGTGATCAATCTCTTTGGTTATGAAATTTGCACAAAAAACTGAGAATTGGTACTAGTAAAACAAGTTCAGGAAGGAAAACCAAAATAATTTATACCTGTGTCGAAATTAGTGCCTCAAGTTACCTGTTGTGTCTTTTTAGCAATTTATTCATTTTTTTACTATTTCAAACTCTAATGATAGCTTTCTCATTATGTGGATCATGTTGAGATATTTCCAATGATTCTTGAATCATTGAAATCCGATATCATATGAGAAAGTTAGGCTAATTTGAAATTTGGGTGAAACGGTGAAGTTTCTCAGTTGCAGAATTGATGTCAACTGCAGAATTGTGCAGTTTTTGTAGCTAAAAATATTGAAAAAAAAATTAATTCTACACAATTATGCATGTAATTAGTTTGATCTTTAAATTTAGTACCTCCTCCAGAAAAACGAACAAATACCCTACTGATTTCATTGATGCAAATTTTTTATTTTTATTTTTATTTTTATTTTTTTTATTACCACATAAAAAAATAATCAAAGAAATTTCCAAAATTGACTCCATGGTCTTGTTTGCTATTTTTCCTGCTTCTTATTCGAGAGAAATAGTGAAAACATCAACTCCATCAATTATTCCTGTATTGAATGCATTCTCCATCCTCTTCTTGCTCTCATTCGCAAAGACTGCCAAAGTATTTCCCAGATAGGACACCACATGCCTAACTTTGCATATCCTAGAAAATCGATTGGCTATTCAAAAAAAAAAAAAAATCTAGCTTAATGGAGAGAAGAATCTCATTATTTTAGTGGGATGGAATAAAGGGTGAGATTTTATTTAATCAATTTGTTGGCGGATTAGCCCCTTCTCTTCAAATTAGGCATTGATCATTGCCCACACATATTCCTAAAACCATAAAAATTTCTATTGGTTTCTCATAGTAATTGTTTGTCCTTTCAAGGACTAAAACTTGAAATCAAAAGCTAATAAATAAAGTGGTCTACCATTAATTCAATATGGGTTTCAGTTTTTCAGTGCACAATTTTAATGAAATGAGGCTGGTATTGAAAAGATTGTAAACAAAAACTTGATGTCTTTATTTCCATAAAGAGATTATCCCCTCTCCATTACTAATTTTTTTTTTTTTGAGTAGAGAGTGTTATTGAGAGCGTAGATTCGATTGTTCCTCTGCCCATTGCAATACACTCGTATTTCTTTGAAGCTGTTGTATTCCCATCTACAGTGACAAACAAATACAGGGTGTCGTTGGATGTTGGGGCTTCCTGAGAAGAGGATATTACCTTATTAATGCTCATCATTAGCATATTGATGGCAGATCCTTCTCATGAAGATTAGGAAGCATTATCTTGGCAGATTCATCTCCTGAAAACCAAATCTTCTCCTTCTAGCAAAGTCGTAACTATCTATGCATTAAATTAAAAAATGTTTTTTTCCTCACGTAGTCTACAAAATAAATCTCTGAAGAACCACATATTTATCTCAAATGGTTGTGAAATTGAAGAAACCTGTTTTGGATTAGTTAATTCATCTCGTTCTGAGAAAAACCCATGTTTTGGTTTTTTTGAATTCATTTTGATTTTCTCACAAAATTCATTTCAAAATTATGTGTCAAAATTTGTTACATTTTTTTCTAGCAATGTTGTGGAAAAATTAATTGTTTTGGTTCTTCTGATACAACGTATAGATCTTCATAACTCCATAAACATGTGCACACTACCTAGGAAAAAAAACTTCCTCAAAGGTAGATCATGAAAGCAAATGGGAGCTACATGTCAAATTCCAGATTGTTGAATGCCACCGAGACAACGAATTGAATTAAAACTCATTCACCTCCCTGCAAAAATGGATCTGAATTTTACTTGCCTTCTTGGTTGATATCGATGCCACTATTTGCATTTTCTATCAATTGTAAGAGAGATAGTTTTAATTGCCTTAGTTTTTCTCTTGTTTCCATTGTAAATGCACGAATGCCATCGACTCACCCTTGAACGAGGATCTGCATTGTGAATTGTTGCTTGATCTTCTTTTGATGTATCGGTAAAATATGATGATGTAGTCTCATTTTTTATATTTGCAGGTTTTTTGAATGGTGGAAGCCTCCAACAACTAGATTATGCCCAAACAACTTATGGATCATGATTTTAATTTGCATGGTTTTATTCTTTTCTGTTTTTGTTTGAGTCGTGGCCTGCGTGGTTGGCCGTGGTTGATCTAAAATGTGAGAACTTCTTATTTGTAATACAAAGATTGACTGTAGGGGAATTTACCGGATATGTCACCTTTAAAGAAATAATGAGATCCAAAAGCTATCTGGCCCTTTACAGACTCTTCCTAAAGAAATAATAGAAGTAATCACTAATGATCTGGAAATGAAACTACTTGTTTGATGGTGCAAGGTATTCATTATCCATAAACTTATGTGTGCAAACTGTTTAATATATTTTACAATTTGAAAAAAATCCTTTTGGTGAATTTATGAGTCTTTTTGTGTGTAGGAGGCTTATTTCTTTTTACTGTTTAGCATATTTAACTATGGAAAAACACAACAAATAAATCAAAGAATATAACACGGCATATGATAAAGCAGTTCACCCGTCCTGGGCTACATATGCAGGGTCCAACGCCCCCAAATGGGCATGTCCTTTCTCTTATTATGCTCAAAATTAGTTATACAGTGTGAAGAAAGCCTAAATAGGAAAAAATAGTTGTAGAAATGAGTTCTGAACACTGAAAACAGTAAAGATAGGCTTTTGTTTCACCTATGTTAGTATGAATCTTTATTCGAAGTGTACAAAAAAAGACCGCTTTAGCTACGCATAACTTATAGCCCTAACAGCAGAAATGACTTCTAATATCTTCAGATATGCAATTAGATGATCAAGACAAATGCTGCAAAAATCTAGATCTATGCATTAGAAGAAATTAAACAGTAGAAAAATAAGATTTACTCCATAGATCCAATAGAAAAGACAAGAATATATCCAATGAATAATTTTATTAATGGCACCTCGGAGGAAAACACAAGAGGGTGTTCCCTATTCTCCTCAATGGGATGGGTTCTTGTGATTCCTCAGCACTTTAGATTTAGAACTTATCTCTCTTAATGGTGTAGAAAACCCAGACAAAAATGGAAAAGTATGGCTATGATTATGGATCAATAGCCAGACCAAGTGTTGAGATCTAGAGTGATCTTTAGGTAACAAAATGTGACAAATGAATGGAAAAACCCTTCTATTTATAACAAAATATTGAGTTAGTCTAGAGATTGGTGCATAGTTAAAATATTATTAATCAAATCTAGATCCAACTTTTATGGAATATTTTTTTATATTTGTTGGAGGGAAAAGGAATTTGACTTGAGTCAAATCCCCTTATTTGTAAATAATAAATAAATAAATGATTTATTTATCATTTTAAGGATGTAATTAAGTAATAATAAATAAATAAATGATTTATTTATTATTTTAAGGATATGGTTGAGTAATAATCAAATAAATAATGATTTATTTAATTTTTTAAGGGTGAATTAGTCATATTTAACAAAGAATATTATTTAAATAAGATTTAAACAATTATTTTTAGAAAATAATAAGATAAATAATGATTTATCTAATTAATTTCTTTGTTTTGGGTTAAATATAACTAGCAATATTAATTAAACTATTGTTTAACTAATTATTTCTTGATGAAAATGAAACAAATGTATATTTATTTAATATTTCCTTATGGGGTTTCCTGTTTAGACCATAAACAACTTAATAAAGGTGGTTTACTAAGTTATTTTCATAGTGAAAGCAATTTTACTTGGAGTAAAATTGGTCTTACATGATGTACTTGGGTCTATCTAATGATAATAGGTTAGATGACCAAAAAATGGTGTAACAGATTGCCCCCCAGTGTGTGAGCATTAGGAGCTAATCGTATGACCAAAGTATGTTGTAAGAACTCAATCACTAGACATCGAAGGGGAAGTCAAAGAGAGAGAAGTATAAGGTAAACCAAAATGCTGAAAGAAATAGACCCTGAGGAGGCAAATTGCAGGTGCAACAAGTCTTTTTGATGAGTGAGTACCTGCTATAGGCGGCGGGGGAGGCATACCTATGCCCGCCGACGCAATAGTACAAACAATAAGGCGCCCGGAAAACCATGGAACACAATAATAAAGCATATGCTGGCCTAAACATGAGCCAGATAAATAACACGATAATGGATCCCACATACATATTGTGCCTGGGATAACAGCTAGGATTTTGTACAATAATATCTGAGTACATGAGATATAAATACAACCCAGATTCCCTTGAAAACAAGAAAGGGCTCTAAAAATATGACTGGTACATGCAAACAAAACGATGCTACAAGCGGCTGATGCCAACATCATTAAATATATGGATATGCATCGAAGGTTGTGATAAAGAGGTCATCCGAGTGTGTGGGGGGCTACCTGTAGGGTCACCCCCTCATGAGGGCTGAGACATCTCACACACACTCGGGAATCATCAATGTCAGCTGCTGCATCACTCCACCATCAAGTATGCGGATCTCGATCATGCTGAAAGGAGTTGGAGTTGAGAAACAATCAAGTCAAAGGGCAATAAGGAGTCCCTTTGCTTGATCCAAGGCACCAAACCAAAGTGTAAGCTGGAACCAAGGTACACCGCCCTCTAGACCTCTCTTCTGGAATGAATGAGTTGATGTCGACAGAAGGAGGTCCATCATAGGTGAGGCAATAAAGGGTCCTCAACTAGGGCACGAGAGAAAATAGTAGAGTGACTGACAGACTGACACCAATGATGATGATGAAATGGGTGGAACTAAGTAGAAAACAGATGACTTCCCTTGTTAGAGCATAAAGGGCATGGATGACCTGGCAGTGACTGACACAACATCATGAGGGATAGAGGATAGTGGGATTGAAGGCCATAAGATGTGACACGAGAGAGGGACCAAGAAGTGAATGATGGAGGACTGTAGTGGGATGCAAAGGGGGATAGACTCCATGAATGCAATGATGACTCAGATCGGATGCTATAAACAAGGGTGACTCGATGGTGCTGCCACAGATGTAAAGGGTCCAATGGGGACCTTAAAATCAGGAGTACCATATGGTAACTCATGACGAAAGTCAACATGAGCATGGACAAGTTTGGAGGCAACATGGTGCCCCCAGTACGAGTGTTGCAAGTGAAGAAATTTGTTTTTTGAGGAAGGGTGAAGTGACGCTTCTTGGGAAAATGTGTCCCATTGAAGTATCAAATCACTAAAAGCGAACAGATACCCATTTGCGGGCTCAGTGAGAGCTTTCCAACGGTGCAGACGGTTTGGTAAACGGAGCTACGGTTGGATCACGGCGGGTGAAAGAAGAAACATGGGTTTCTCTTTTAATAAGGAATTTTCCCTCCAAATTCATTCATTTGCATGTGGAGTTATGGTGAATGTGGAAAGGAGAGAAGGCCCTAAATCTTGCAGCGATCGTAGCGAACAAACCGACCGTTGGAATCAGGAGCTGTTAATTGCAGGTAAGAGGCCTAACCATACTTTTTCTTTTCAGTGGATTAAAAGTTTAGATTAGGTCCCTAATGCTCAGTAAAAGACCTCTACTCCTTCTCACGGTCAGGTCACACTTTTTGGGGAAAAAAATGTGACCTAGGTAGCAGGTTTTGGCCAGATATGTGCGACCTGTCCCAGGTTAGGGTCTGAAAAGTGCGACCTATCCGGGAGGGGTGTTTCAGTGCTTTTTTTTGGCTGAGCACTAGGGTGTTTTGATGAGAAACATTCATTCCTATCTGCATACTGATTGATATGATGGTTTTGTTCAGGTATGGCAGAATTACGGATCAACTGGAGAGAGAGAGACCTGGGTGCATTGTGTTTGTAGATCCGGGAGGATCAGGGTGTCTGCAATGCTTTGGCCAGGTTTTGGGTTTTGAAGTTTGTGGAGAACCCTTTGATGAGAGTTGGGGAGCCCTTATTGGCTCGGATTGTTAGCTACTGGGACCCGGAACATGAGGTCTTTATAGTGCAGGGGCACTGGATCGAGTTGACGGTCTAGGAGATATATTTCCTGACTGATCTCCCACCACTTGGGATGGTAGGGAATAATCAACCAGTATTACTATGTGCGTGGAATATCATAGAGTTTGTAGAGTGCCATTGTCATCCAGGTCTCCAAGTTAAGGGGACTCGGATACCCATCGGGGATTTGGAGAGGTTAGAGACCTGTGTTGTGGCCGCAGCGGTGTTGCGGATCCTGGGTAACCAGTCACTCCATAACATTACGGGGGGACAGATGATGTTGGTGGAGAGTGTTTTGAGTGGGACCTACTATGGGTGGGCCTAGATGATGCAGTCTTCATTGAAACGATAGTTGTCGCTATGTAACCGGCAAGTGAACCATGACCGTGCATATGGTACAGTTTTGTGCTCTTTCTTCTTTGAGAAGATCCCGACACTTTGACCTCACATACAACTCCTAGATGGGGGCCCGAGAGAGCCTAAGATGCACTGGTATGGGAAACTACTGTGTAGAGGAGGAGGTGGAGCAGTTGGACGAGTGTTTCATCTTGATTTATTTATTCATTGGGATAAGATGCCGCTGTATATAGATGACCATACCCATAGTGGGATGGTTATTGTGGGGACCCAGATCTACCACTTCCACCTAGTCATATATGGGGACCAGATGGTAAGTGCCACATTGCTGATATTTTACGTGCATGTAAAGTTTTTAGAATATTTTATGTAGTACTGTTTCTTTTACTTTTGGTATGCAGATACAACACCAGTAAAATCGGTCGGGTACATGGGGCGTCCTGCAGTATCTAGGGCCGCAGGATCTAATGGACCAAGGGCGCAGCAAAATGAGGACGCAACAACCCTTCTAGAGGACATCCGTCATAGACGTGAGAGGATTTTGACTGGTGTTTTGGAGCGTAGATGGAAAGAATTAGATGACCAATACATAGAGCCATGTATTGGCTTACCTTCGGAATGGCGAGGGGTCATGCAACACATGGTGATGGTCAGACAGAGTGTTCGTGATCTACGAGCTGCGGGGGTAGAGCCATTGGCTCGGGATCCTCTAGATAGTGATTAGTGTGTAGGGGCATGTGGTGCCCCCATTTTTGAGTTTTTGGCAACATGCTATGGGCATGTCATATGTATTAGAGTTGATGAACTCTAAAACATTTTATACGACACATACTATGGATATGCATCGTTTTGATATTTTTATGTTATTTTCTTGTGTTAAATGTGTGTGTTAAATGCCAATCCAGAATATGGTTTGCAATTCTATCTACGTAGTGGTTTTGTGCTCTAGGTACATGACTGAAAGTAATGATTTCAAATTCACGTATCAAAAGCTTCACTCGTAAATATCTTCTGCAAAGGATAGGATTATGCACACGATATAAACCATTCAATTGCATGACAAGAAGCAGAGAATCTAAACGAACATGAAGGTGGAGGATGTGATGTGAAAGGGAATCGGCTAATAAACCTCACACAACATCATATTCATCCTGATTATTGGTAGTAGTACCAATGCATACACCATTTGAAAGAACAAGTTCTTGCAAAGGGGTAAAAATGGCCCAACCTGCTGAGGCTAAATTCCGAGAGTAGCGACTTGCACCATCGACAAAACCAATATAAGGTGTCGACGAGGGGTCCCTCTGAAAGGTGCCACAAGACAATAAATGGGAGGGTAAAGAAAAATGCTGGCAACCAGAGCGCATAGTAGAAATCGAATGCACTCTACGGAAGGGAGTGATCTGGGTAGGATGTCTACTTCCCACATGCTGCCAATGATGGGAAATGTGAGAGCTACAGGAGACGTCGTAGCTTGAGCTCAGGCTGCATAAGTCACCAATGGTATGGATGATGGCATCCTATTTATGGGCAAGAAAGATGAAGTCAGGGGTGGACGTAGCTTCCATGATGTCATTGTCACAATAGGAGGTGGAAAGATAGGAGGAAGGGAGACCACATGACGCGACGCGGCTACCTGACTCATCATCATGAGAAGAAAGACTCACATGCGCATCACCACGGGAGATGACATAAGAACAAGCAGATAAAGGATATAATGATGTTGAGCCCAGGGTGTTTACTGAAAGGGGGTTAAGCGAAACAACAGGAGAAGATTCAAAGGGAACTTTTGTCGAGGGTCTCAAGGATGATGAAAGGTAGAGGATGGTGGCCGCATGCTCTGTCATGTCGAAATTGGGGGGGAATGTCAATAGGAGTGGGTAAATCCTCGGTCTGGCCTGCAACATATTGTGCAAGTACGGGAGAAAAGGATTGGTTCTGTTCAATCTCGTATTCCCGAACTACCTCTAGAGAGGCACAGTAATGTGTCCAGTGGGGAAAATTATGAGAGTAATGGCCATGGAGACCACACAAAGCACAGGGGTGTTTGGTGTGAATAGTCTTGTTGTTCTTGGTAACAGTCGATGACGAAGCAGAGGTTTTGGGAACTGTCGACTCAGGGAACGCGACATTAACCATGTGCTTGATGCGGGGCAACTCGGGACAAGTATGGGTGGCGTGACCAATGACATCACACAAAGCGCAGGATTTGGAGGCGGAGGAGGTGCAGGGTTAGTCAGGGCCGCTTTTTCCTTTGAGGCCCTTTTGCGAGCTTTGCCCTTCTTACCTGAAGCGGTCACAATAGGAGGTGGTTCCTGTTGAGGTGGTTGAGGCACTGTGACAACGTGAGAAGTCAAGGGGACTGGTTGAACCAGGGTCAAAGCAATATAAGGTTTAGGTTGACCTGGCAGGGTGGCAGTTAGAGGATCAAGGTACCAAACCAGGAGCCCAATGGTCAAGTTAGGCAGAGATAGGGTGGCCATGACAGGTGCTGTATAGATGCCTGGTGAAGGGACTAGGAACGGTATCTGACCGGAGGGGTAATGGCCAGGTGGGACGGCTCCTAGATGGTTAAGGCCTGAAGGAACTGACCCAGGAGGAAAAAAAGGCTCATGAGTACCAGCTGAAGGGCTAGGATGAGGAGGTCTAAGAGGCTGCATAAAAGGGCTAGGAGATGGCTGCTGAGGGTGAGGGTGTTGCTGACTAGCGAGGTGGGCCTCTTGAGAGAAGCCCGAGATGATTGCATCATGAAACATTTGATGAGCTGGGATCAAAGATAGGAGGAGGAAGACTAGGGAAAGTACCAAGCAAGGAGGAGTCCTTGTAGATGCCAGGTGAGACACTGGTCAAAGGGTCGAAAGTTTGCTTGTTGTTCACTGAAGAGATAGTGGACTCAGGGGAGGTCTGAGCCTTTGGCTCGTAATATGTCAACTGGTCAATGTTGACTATATTTCCGTTATGGGGGAAGGACATCTTGCGGTGAACCGCAGAAGGGATAGATGACATCACATAAGTGTAGCTACAACCTAAAAGAATGTTGTAATCCAAGGGAGCGTATATGACTTCTACGTCAACACAAACCATCTTGCCTGCAAGAGTGATAGGACAATTGTGAAATAAGCCAATGGGCTTGGAGGCATGGTCGTCCCACGCTCAGAGAGTGATCGTGGAAGGGGCCAACTCAGGAGATCCGATTTGTTTCCAAACCGAAGCAGACATCACACAGGTGGATTCCCCCTCATCAATAATGCACTGAGAAATGTTAGCGTTCTGGATCTTGACTGGGACTTGGAAAGCGAAGGAAGTAGGGAGAGGAGGATGTTTTGACTGGTCAACATCAAATACAATCAATCGATCATCGGAAGGGTCTACAGTGCCCATGGCAGACAGAAGAGCTTTTCGTTGTGAAGGGCACGACTGGAGGAGTTCCAACGTTGAAATGGCAGGAGGGGATTGTGCCAAATCATCGACTATGCTATACAAATGCGTGGATTTTCCAGAAGAAGCATTTTGGCGTAGTGGACCCTTAAGGATCTTGGTATGAACCTCCACCCTAGGCTGAGGGATCTTCAAGGGGCAATCATTAGGTGTCGAAAGAGGCTCTGTAGAGACTGAATGAGGCAGATCAAGGATAGACGTAGTGGGAGGCTTGTTGTGTTGACGGGACCGAGGTTAAATATTGATGTCTGTGGTTGAAGGTTGAATGGATTTGATCATGAGAATCTGGTCATTGGGGGTACCAGATAGAAAATTTTGGGTAACAGTGTGGTATGCAAGAGGTTGGGCAAAGAGAGGAGGCATGCTCCACCCTGGATATGTGCTACCAAGAGGGGAAGATGTGCAGAAGGTGCTGGCCCTCCCTGAGGAAATTCAGAGCCCATGGGAGGTTGAGCAATGACGACACACACACGACACCAAAAAAAAGAGACCGACAAGGGTAGGGAGGTGCAAGGTCAACTGATTACAATGTCGAAACAAGGGTAGAGAGGTGAAAGATAAATTGATTTCAATGTTTTAGAGTCTTTCCTTGGCGGTGTTAACCAAGCCCTTTTTCGCTTAGGGTGTGTGTGTTTTGTGTAAATTTTTAATTTTTAAACCCAGACATTTGTAGAGAAAAATAAAAAGTGTTTTTGTATAGCTATAAATAAACCTGCAAATGACAGTATATAGGCCTGCAAAGCAAAAAATAAACATCTAATATTGCGATAATCTAAACCCAAGAAGGTGGGCCTCTCAATAACTAGTCTATAGGTGAGTAAAAGACTAACCTAAACACACTATAAAGGGCTAATAGATCTTGGGTCAAGAGGGACAAAGATCTAAAAGAAAAAAACTGCTGGAAAGTGGTGCAGAAAACAACAACAAATCAGAGGAAAATTGCTGTAAAAAGAGGTGGCGAAAGGCTATCTCAAGGAGGAAAGCAGAGTGCCCCCTAATGGAAAACCCAAAAAAAGATAAATGGGAAGATTTGGATGGATAACAAGCCAATCTGAAGTGGATCTGAAGATGAGGTATCAGATCTGAAAAAGTGGCTGAAGACTCTAAAATTTCAGACAACCTGCAACAACAAATACTCTTCCATAAAAAGTGGAGGGTACTGAAGCCCTAGGGGCTAGGTTCCCACTTAGTTGAGTGAAACATAACAAGTACATGTCCAAAACGGGTGGATATGGAGGTCATACAACCCTAAACAGAGGCTCAGTAAAACCTAGAAAACTTTCAGAAAAATCCATGCAGAAAGTCCAGGTCACAGGTTTTGGCCTGTTTTCAGTAGAGGTCACACTTTTTGGGCTGTAAAGTGCACCCTAGAGGTCCAGGTCACATTTTTGGGCAGAAAAGTGCGACCTTCACTTCCAACACTCTCGGCAGCAGGTTTTAGAAAAATTTGTCGTCTCAGCTGCAGCTGATGTTGTTCACCTGCGCAATGGGTCCGAAAACACACGGAAGTTATAATTTTTATCATTTTAGGGTTTTATGAGTTAAAAAAAAACATCAAGAATAGGAAAAACAAGGGGCTGAAGAGAAATCCTAGGGTCTGAAGCAACTGGATATGTAAGGATCAGAAAAATGACAGCAGTCGTAATGGTAAACCCGTGTGGAATCGCCAGTTGTTAGTATGAATCTTTATTCGAAGTGTACGAAAAAAGACCACTTTAGCTACGCATAACTTATAGCCCTAATAGAAGAAATGACTGCTAATATATTTAGATTTGCAATTAGATGATCAAGAAAAATGCTGCAAAAATCTAGATCTATGCATTAGAAGCCATTAAACAATAGAAAAATAAGATTTACTCCATAGATCCAATAGACAAGACAAGAATATATCCAATGACTAATTTTATCAATGACACCTGGGAGGAAAACACAAGAGGGTGTTCCCCGTTATCCTCAATGGGATGGGTTCTTGTGAGTCCTCAACACTTCAGATTTAGAACTTCTCTCTCTTAATGGTGTAGAAAACCCAGACAAAAATGGAAAAGTACGGCTATGATTATGGATCAATAGCCAGACCAAGTGTTGAGATCCAGAGTGATATTTAGGCAACAAAAGGTGACAAATGAATGGAAAAACCCTTCTATTTATAACAAAATATTGAGTTATTCTAGAGATTGATGCATAATTAAAATATTATTAACCAAATCTAGATCAAAATTTTCTGGAATATTTTATTATATTTGTTGGAGGGAAAAGGAATTTGACTTGAGTGAAATCCCCTTATTTGTAAATAATAAATAAATAAATGATTTATTTACCATTTTAAGGATGTAATTAATTAATAATAAATAAATAAATGATTTGTTTATTATTTTAAGGATATGGTTGGGTAATAATCAAATAAATAATGATTTATTTAATCATTTAAGGGTGAATTAGTCATATTTAACAAAGAATATTATTTAAATAAGATTTAAACAATTATTCTTAGAAAATAATAAGATAAATAATGATTTATCTAATTAATTTCCTTGTTTTGGGTTAAATATAACTAGAAATATTAATTAAACTACTTTTTAACTAATTATTTCTTGAGTAAAATCAAACAAATGTATATTTATTTAATATTTCCTTATGGGGTTTCCTGTTTGGACCATAAACAGCTTAATAAAGGTGGTTTACTAAGTTATTTTCATGGTGAAAGCAATTTTACTTGGAGTAAAATTGGTCTTACATGACGTACTTGGGTCTATCTAATGATAATAGGTTATATGACCAAAAAATGGTGTAACAACCTCCAAAGGTTAACCATAGCCCATTACAGCTCCAACACTCCCTAGGTCTTGATGGCTCTCCAAGCTTCTCTGCTGAAAAAGTTCCTAAAGATGAGCTTTGTTGCCTCTGCAACCTACACCATTGGCTCTAGAATGCTCAAGTTACCCAAAATCAAAAAATAATTCGCTCCAAAAGGTTTTCCCTAGTGAAATTTATCAACCCCTAAAGTTTTGCCCAGTTTGCCCTAAAAAAACTCAACTAGAATTGGCAAACTGGAGTTAAACGCTCCAAGTTTGGAAAAATTCCGTGAAAAGCAGAATTGTCTACTGAATTGTTAGAACTGTTGGTTGTAGCATTAAATATTTTGGGTGGTGTGGTCACATGAGCCCCTGACGAAACCGTCAGAAAACTATTAGACTAACAGTCCAAAATTTATGACCGAACCCGTCGCAGTTGTGTTTGGGAGTGGCCACATGCCACATTAAAATGTAACAACTGGTAGTTACGTCATTCATGTTGATTCAAAGGTTTGTGGTCATGTCGGGTGGTCATGTTATACCGGGGCTGGCCCCCTTTACTGCCACCCAAAGCTTTAACCAACATCAAATACAATATGAAACCATAGTTTAATAAGAAATGTACTGGAGGCCGATTGGTCGGGTCATTGTGTTGGCGGGCAGGAGGTCCGGTTTCAAATCCTGCCAATATATATATATATACCAAATTTTTATGGCACCCACCTATGCACCAATTTGGGGCCACGTGGCGGCCTCCAGGCCTGCCATGTGGCAGTATCTGATTGGTTGACTTGTATATACAGTCAATCCACTGTGCAACACAATTGCGACACTTGTCGGACTTTGATTGGTCCACAGAGAATATTCCATGCAATATTTTGTGGAATATTCTGTGGAATATTCCTTTTTTAATATTTTTTTTAAATTCAAAGTCAAACATGGTCAAACTGGACTTTTTGCAGTTTACTGAAAACTTCAAAGCTGCATAAATTTCACATATTGTGTCGGATTTAAGTGTCGTTCATAGCGTTAGGATCATATCGACAAGGCTTATCCAATCGTTCAGGTTCCAACCAATTTTGAGCAATTCCAATTTTGAGCATTTTTACAACTTAGAACATGATCACCTGATCACACCTCCCAAATGGGAAGCTTTTGGACCCACAAAAGCTCTCTGATTACAGAAAATGAAGATGAGGAGACTGATTCTCCACTCTACCAACTTTGAACCACGGAAATCTTCCTGACTTCATCAAATTGAGCTTCTCATAAAAAGATAAATTGTCTCTTGAATTCACCGATCGAACGTTGCTAAAATTCACTGAATCATGATGTAAATTCTTGAAATTTGTAGAACAACAACTATATTTTGCAGAAAGCATATTTTTTATACAATGGTCAAACTTCAAATAAGACTGATAATAAGATTCACCTTACCAACTATTCACATGACAATTTTTTTCTAAATGAACCCTGTACTTGTGTCGAGTCCTGACCAAGTTTTCTCTCCATACCAATCTACCATTCTGAAACCAACATTGACCCATGTTGAACTATGTGCCCTCTTTGCTTGCATGCCTTTCCATCTCATGGATTCTTGCACTGCTTTGCACCGACACTTCGTTCTCTGCACCGATCGACACCAAAGGTACCTTGTGCAAAATATTGTCATCTTCTTTCAAAGACGAACTGTTATCAGACTGAAACATACCATCATTTATATCAGCAATATCATGAAAAGGAAAATGTACAAAATCTTGTTGTTTAACCATCAACAAAGTCAGATTTTGATTTTCATTAACTAGCCTTTTCAATTGCCGTGCATGGACTAAAGAAGATTCTAGCTTCTTCTTATGTGCTCTCACAATGTACTCTTTTCCATCCTTGAACAAGTGATACTTATTCTCATGGAGATAGAAGATGGCATTTCTGTCATATAAATATGGACTACCCAACACAACACCTGTAATGTCAAGTGGTACTACGTCCAGTTCAACCGAATCAACATAATGAGCTATTATGGTGAAGCGCAAGATACACTTTTTTGAAACTTGTAATTTTGCATCCTTGCATATCCACCCAAGTGGATAAGGCTTTGGATGTGGAATTGTCTCAAGTTTTAGCTGTTTGACCAAGTCTTCTGAGATGAGATTAGCTTGAGACCCACTATCAAAAAGTGTGTCTATCTTTGTGTGGTTTGAGATTATCCTCACATGAAATAGCTCTATCCTCCTCTTTTCATTTTGAGTTTCTTTGTGACAGTTTAATGTGATAGAACTGGGATTTGTTTCTTGTACAACCTCTTTCCCCTTTATGTTCTTTAATACCATGGTGATACTTTTTGTCTCATCACCTGATTCAGACCCTAAGTCCTGTTCAACAGTTGCAACATTTTTTCTCTTTTCTTTGGTTTTGTCTTGGTTTTTATATTTCTCCAGTTTCATCTCAGGATGAAGCTTCCAACGGTGATCTTCATCATGGCATGTTTTTGAACAGTGCTTGCAAAATAATTTCCCTTTTTCCTTTCTATAATTTGCAATTCTTTTTCTTCCTTTTCCTTTAAAATCACTACCCTCATTTAGTGCATCAAAAGTGTTTTTCCCTCTAGCCTCTAAATGCTTAGTGTGAACACAAACTTCATCTAGACTAGTAGGATTAAACATAAGGATAGTATGTATAAGGTAATTATGCAAACCACCTATATACTTCAGCAAAGTATCTTGACTTTGTAAGTGTACTCCTAACAAGAGTGCTCTTCTCCTAAACTCTTGAGTGTATTCTTGAACACTTTGTCCGTTAAGCTGTCTAAAGTTTTGCCAATTCATTATAGCCTTTTGTAGATGAGAAAGAGGATAAAATTTCTTCTTAATTGCGGAAATAAATTCAACGCATGATAAAGTAAGCTTACCACATTTTCTAATTTCCTCGTTGGTCTTGGCTTCCCACCATACCAAAATTGCTCCTTCCATCCTTAATGAGGCTAGCTGAATCTTGGTGTCGTCATCATGCAGATTTTGAATCCTTAAATAGACTTCCAATTGTCTGATCCAACTATCTAATTTCTCTGCATTCACTTCACCATTAAACATTGGCAATTCAAATTTTACATCAAGCTTTAGAAAAGGATTATTACCAGTGGTTTTCGACTTATGTGACTGATTTACCAAAGTCGGAGAAGATGATGACGAGGAAGAGGATGACAATGGAGATGAAGGATCACCATTTCCTCCATTCCCTTTATTTGACTTATCATTGTCCTTCTTTCCTCCTGAGGAATCCTCTCCTTATTTTTGGTTTTTAGATCCTTCTCCAGCAATCCTATCATTTCTTTCTTGATAGAGGATCCTTACCATTTCAGTCATATCCAAGAAAGCTTTCCGAAATATCCTTTCTTCTTCCTTGGGATCCATTTCTTCATGAGCTACTCCTTCTCTTGAAGACATGTTGGTAGCTGCTTCTAAGGCTATTGAGGGTGAGATAGAAGGTGAAGATAATGGCACCCTGGACCTCCTTGGTTGAGGATTTTCTTGTGCTCTAACCAATTGTCCTTCCCCTCTTTTAAGTTTAAGCCTAGTAAGCATCAATATTGCAAAACAATAAAATATTTCTTTGCACAACTCAAAACTTGAGCTCAAACCTACGCTTTGATACCAATCTAATCTAAAATGTGAGAACTTCTTATTTCTAACACATAGATTGATTGTAGGGGCATTTACTGGATATGTCACCTTTAAAGAAAGGATGAGATCCGGAAGCTATCTGGCCCTTTACATACTCGGCCTAAAGAAATAATAGAAGTAATCACTAATGATCTGGAAATGAAACTACTTGTTTGCTGGTGCAAGGTATTCATTATCCATAAACTTATGTGTGCAAATTGTTTAATATGTTTTGCAATTGGAACAAAATGAT
Source organism: Pinus albicaulis (assembly GCA_034641835.2). Taxonomy (NCBI): domain Eukaryota; kingdom Viridiplantae; phylum Streptophyta; class Pinopsida; order Pinales; family Pinaceae; genus Pinus; species Pinus albicaulis. The sequence continues at coordinate 227,193,918 of CM076577.1, read as the reverse complement.
TTTGGTGAATTTATGAGTCTTTTTGTGTGTAGGAGGCTTATTTATTTTTACTGTTTAGCATATTTAACTCTGGAAAAACACAACAAATAAATCACAGAATATAACATAGCATAAGATAAGGCAGTTCACCCCTCCTGGGCTACATCTGCTAGGTCCAAGGCCCCCAAATGGGCATGTCCTTGCTCTTATTATGCTGAAACTTACTTATACAGTGTGAAGAAAGACAAAAAAGGCAAAAATAGCTGTAGAAATGAGTTTAGAACACTGAAAAAAGTAAAGATAGGCTTTTGTTTCACCTTCAAAGGTTAACCATAGCCCAATACAGCTCTAACATTCCCTATGCCCTGATGGCTCTCCAAGCTTCTCTGCTAAAAAATTACCTGAAGATGAGCTATGTTTCCTCTGCAACTTGTGCCATTGGCTCTGGAATTCTCAAATCACCCAAAATTAAAAAAAAATCACTCCAAAAGATTTTCCATAGTGAAAGTTATCATCCCTGGAAAGTTTTGCCCAGTTTGCCCTAAAAAAACTCCACCAGAATTGGCAAACTGGAGTTAAACGCTCCAAGTTTGGTAAAATTTCGTGAAAATAGGAATTCTCTGCTGAATTTTTGGAACTGTCGGTCGTAGAATTAAAAATTTGGGGCAGGGTGGTCACATGACCCCCAGTCAAAACCGTCGGAAAATTGTTAGACTAACCGTCCAAAATTTATGACCAAACTCGTCGCAGTTGTGTTTGGGAGTGGCCACATGCCACATTAAAATGTAGCAACTGGCGGTTATGTCATTCCTGCTAGTTCAAAGGTTTGCAGTTACGCCGGGTGGTCATGTTATATGGGGGCTGGCCCTTAGGGGCTAGCCCCCTTTACCACCGCCTAGCCCCCTTTACCACCGCCCAAAGCTTTAACCAACATCAAATGCAATATGAAACCATAGTTTAATAAGAACTGTAGTGGAGATCGATTGGTCGGGTCATTGTGTTGGCGGGCGGGAGGCCCGGTTTCAAATATTTTTGATATATATATACCAAATTTTTATAGCACTCTCCTATGCACCGATCCAGGGCCACGTGGCAGCCTTTGGGCCTGCCACGTGGTAGTATCTGATTGGTCCACTTGTATACACGATCAATCCACTATGAAACACAATTGCAACACTTGTCGAACTTTGATTGGTCCACAGAGAATATTCCATGGAATATTTTGTGGAATATTCTCGAAATATTCTATAGAATATTCCTTTTTAATATATTTTTTTAATTCAAAGTCACACATGGTCAAACTAGACTTTTTGCAGTTTTCTGAAAACTTCAAAGCTGCATAACTTTCACATACAGTGTTGGATTTGAGTGTCGTTCACGGCATTAGGATCATATCGCTGAGGCCTATCAGGTCGTTTAGGTTCCAACCAATTTTGAGAAATTCCAATTTTGAGCATTTTTACAACTTACAACATGATCACCTGATCACACCTCCCAAATGGGAAGATTTTGGACCCACAAAAGCTCTCTGATTACAGAAAATTAAGATGAGGAGACCGATTCTCCACTCTTCCAACTTTGAACCACTAAAATCTTCCCGACTTCATCAAATAGAGCTTCTCATAAAAAGATAAATTGTCTCTTGAATTCACCGACCGAACGTTGCTAAAATTGACTGAGTGATGATGAAAATTCTTGAAATTTGCAGAAAAACAACTATATTTTGCAGAAAGCATACTATTTCTACAATGGTTAAACTTCAAAGAAGACTGATAATAAGATTCACTTTGCCAACTGTTCACATGACGAATTTTTGCTGAATGAACCTTGTACTTGTGCCGAGTCCTGACCAAGTTTTCTTGCCATACCAATCTACCATTCTGAAACCAACATTGACCCATGCTGAAATGTGTGCCCTCTTCACTTGCATGCCTTTCCATCTCATGGAATCTTGCACTACTTTGCACCGACACTTTGTTCTCTGCTCCGATCGACACAAAAGGTACCTTGTGCAACATATTGTCATCTTATTTCAAAGACGAACTGTTATTAGACTGAAACATACCATCATTTATATCAGCAATATCATGAAAAGGAAAATGTACAAAATCTTGTTGTTTAACCATCAACAAACTCAGATTTTGACTTGCATTAACTAGCCTTTTCAATTGCCCTGCATGGTCTAAAGAAGATTCTAGCTTCTTCTTATGTGCTCTCACAATGTACTCTTTTCCATCCTTAAACAAGTGATACCTATTCTCATGGTGATAGAAGATGGAATTTTTGTCATATAAATATGGACTACCCAACAAAACACCTATAATGTCAAGTGGTACTACATCCAGTTCAACCAAATCAACATAATGAGCTGTTATGGCGAAGCGCAATATACACTTCTTTGAGACTTGTAATTTTGCATCCTTGCATATCCACCCAAGTGGATAAGGCTTTGGATGTGGAATTGTCTCAAGTTTCAGCTGTTTGACAAAGTCTTTTGAGATGAGATTAGCTTGAGACCCACTATCAAAAAGTGTTTCTATCTTTGTGTGGTTTGAGATTATCCCCATATGAAATAGCTCTATCCTCCTCTTTTCATTTTGAGTTTCTTTGTGACAGTTTAATGTGATAGAACTGGGATTTGTTTCTTGTACAACCTCTTTCCCCTTTATGTTCTTTAATACCATGGCGATACTTTTTGTCTAATCAACTGATTCAGACCCTAAGTCCTGTTCAACAGTTGCAACAATTTTTCCCTTTTCTTTGGTTTTGTCTTGGTTTTTATATTTCTCTGGTTTCAACTCAGGATGAAGCTTCCAATAGTGATCTTCATCGTGGCTTGTTTTTGAACTATTCTTGCAAAATAATTTCCCTTTTTCCTTTCTAGAATTTTCAATCCTTCTTCTTCCTTTGCCTTTAAAATCACTACCCTCATTTAGTGCATCAAAAATGTTTTTCCCTCTAGCCTCTAAATGTGTAGCTTGAACACAAACTTCATCTAGACTAGTAGGATTAAACATAAGGATAGTATGTATAAGGTAATTATGCAAACCACCTATATACTTCAGCAAAGTATCTTGACTTTGTAAGTCTACTCCTAACAAGAGTTCTTGAACACTTTGCCCTTTAAGCTATCTAAAGTTTTGCCAATTCATTATAGCCTTTTGTAGATGAGAAAGAGGATAAAATTGCTTCTTGATTGTGGAAATAAATTCAACCCATGATAAATTAAGCTTACCATGTTTTCTAATTTCCTCTCTGGTCTTGGCTTCCCATCATACCAAAGCTACTCCTTCCATCCTTAATGAGGCTAGCTGAATCTTGGTGTCGTCATCATGCAGATTTTGAATCCTTAAATAGACTTCCAATTGTCTGATCCAATTATCTAATTTCTCTGCATTCACTTCACCATTAAACATTGGCAATTCAAATTTGACATCAAGCTTTAGAAAATGATTTTTACCAGTGGTTTTCGACTTATGTGACTAATTTACCGAAGTCAAAGAAGATGATGACGAGGAAGAGGATGACGATGGAGATGAAGGATCACCATTTCCTCCATTCCCTTTCTTTGACTTATCATTGTCCTTCTTTCCTCCTGAGGAATCCTCTCCTTCTTTTTGGTTTTTAGATCCTTCTCCAGCAATCCTATCATTTCTTTCTTGATAGAGGATCCTTACCATTTCAGTCATATCCAAGAAAGCTTTCTGAAATATCTTTTCTTCTTCCTTGGGATCCATTTCTTCATGAGCTAGTTATTCTCTTGAAGACATGCTAGTAGCTTCTTCTAAGGCTTTTGAGGGTGAGATAGAAGGTGGAGATAATGGCACCCTGGCCCTCCTTGGTTGAGGATTGTAACTTGTGATCTAACCAATTGTCCTTCCCCTGTTTTAAGTTTAAGCCTAGTAAGCATCAATCTTGCAAAACAGTAAAATATTTCTTTGCACAACTCAAAGCCTGAGCTCAGACCTATGCTCTGATACCAATCTGATCTGAAATGTGAGAACTTCTTATTTCTAATATAGAGATTGACTGTAGGGGAATTAACTGGATATGTCACCTTTAAAGAAAGGACGAGATCCAGAAGCTATCTGGGCCTTTACAGACTTTGCCTAAAGAAATAATAGAAGTAATCACTAATGATCTGGAAATGAAACTACTTGTTTGCTGGTGCAAGGTATTCATTATCCATAAACTTATGTGTGCAACCTATTTAATATGTTTTGCAATTGGAACAAAATGCTTTTGGTGAATTTATGAGTCTTTTTGTGTGTAGGAGGCTTATTTCTTTTTATTTTTTAGCATATTTAACTCTGGAAAAACATAGCAAATAAATCACAGAATATAACACAACATATGATAAGGCAGTTCACCCCTCCTGGGCTACATTTGCTGGGTCCAAGGCCCCCAAATGGGCATGTCCTTACTCTTATTATGCTCAAAATTAGTTATAAAGTGTGAAGAAAGCCTAAACAGGAAAAAATAACTGTAGAAATGAGTTCAGAACACTGAAAATAGTAAAAATAGGCTTTTGTTTCACCTCCAAAGGTTAACCATAGCCCAATATAGCTCCAACACTCCCTAGGCCCTGATAGCTCTCTAAGCTTCTCTGCTGAAAATGTACCTGAAGATGAGCTATGTTGCCTCTGCAACCTGCACCATTGGCTTTGGAATGCTCAAATTACCCAAAAAAAAAATAAAAAAATTGCTCCAAAATGTTTTCCCTAGTGAAAGCTATCATCCCCTGAAGTTTTGCCCAGTTTGCCCTAAAAAAACACCACCAGAATTGGCAAACTAGAGTTAAATGCTCCAAGTTTGAAAAAATTCCATGAAAAGAGGAATTATCCACTGAATTTTTGGAACAGTTGGTGTTACACCATTTTTTGGTCATCTAACCTACCATCATTAGATGGACCCAAGTACACCATGTAAGACCAATTTTACCCTCAGTAAAATTGCCTTCACTATGTTAAATAACTTAATAAACCACATTTATTAGGTTGTTTATGGTCCAAACAGGAAACCCCAAAAGGAAATATTAAACAAACCTATATTTGCTTGATTTTCCTCATGGAATAATTAATTAAACCATAATTTAATTATTATTCCTAGTCATGTTTAACCCAAAACAAAGAAATTAATTAGATAAACCTTTATTTATCTTATTATTTTCTAGAAATAATTATTTAAATCTTATTTAGATAATATTCCTTGTTAAATATGACCAAATCACCCACAAATAATTAAATAAATCATTATTTATTTAATTATCCTTCAACCACTTCCTTAAAAGATAAATAAATCATTTATTTATTTATTATTAACAAATAAAGGGATTTGACCCAAGTCAAATACTTTTTCCCTCCAACAAATATAATAAAATATTCCATAAAAGGTGGATCTAGATTTGGTTAACATTATTTCAATCATGCACCAGGATCTAGAATGACCCAATAGTTTGTTATAAATAGGAGGGTTTTTCCTACCATTCCTCACCTTTTGTTGCCTACTAGATCACTCTGGATCTATACACTTGGTCTCATTTTTCATCATTTGCTCCCATTGAGCTTCATTTTTGCATTGGGTTTCCTACACCTACAAGAGAGAGAAAGCTTAGATCTGAAGTGCTGAGGACTACAAAGAACCCATCCCATTGAGGAGAGCTGGATACACCTTCTTGTTTTCCTCCCAGGTGCCCTGTAATATAAAAATTCATTAAAAAATCGTGTTCTTGTCTTGTATGTTGGATGCATGGAGCAAACCCTTTATTTTACTGCTTAATATCTTTCCATTTATAGATCTGTTTGTTGCAGCATTTTAATTGTTCTACGCAGATTTCTTTTCAGTTACGCAGCACACTTTTTCTTGCTCTCAAAACGAAAAGGGTTTAAAAATTAAAATTAACGCACGCCACACACTGACCCTAAGTGAAGAAGCGCCTGGTTACCACCGCCTGGCAAAGACTCTAAAATCAATTGTCACTGCACCTTTTCTGCCCTTGACCGTAATTGATTCTGTTCCTTTCTGCCCCTGTCGGTTTCCTTCTTCCTGTCATCATTGCGCCCCCAAGGCGCCTTTCCCGGAGACTTCATGGCCTTCACCCTCAGTTTCCGGTTGATCGACCTGCTCCGCACCGCCGTCGTCGAGCCAGTCCACCTTCGAGTCCGCACTCCGACTCCTCCCCTGATTCATCGAGTCCTCCTTCTCCTCCTGGTTCTCCCCCTGTCACCTTCACCATGTCTGGTCCAGGGCCTAACGCTAGTGGTTCTCCCGGCCCCAATGCCGGCCCTACTACTAGCGGAACCGCCACAGGAACTACCCCGGCCATCCCTGTGCTGCCGTACATTGCAGGCCTCAGCCTCCCCGATTTCCATCAGTTGATTAATGACCCCATTCACCACAATGCTAACTGGCCCGCTATGCCAACCAAGCTCCCCTCAGACATCCCTAAGTTCGAGGGCCTTAATGGAGAAGATCCAACCAATCATGTCCGATCTTTCCATATGTGGTGTTCCTCCAATTCCATTACCGATGACTCCATACATCTTCGTTTGTTCCAACGCACGCTTACCGGCGAAGCTTCTAAATGGTATGTTGAACAAGCCACCTCTACCCATACCACCTTTGAGACTCTTGCCCAAGCCTTTTTGTCGTACTTCCAGCTCCCTCTCCGATACGACACTGGCACGGAGCTCTTGACTTCCTTTAAGCAATCCTCTTCAACACGCCTTTATGCCCATGTTCAGGAATGGCGACGAAGACAGAGCTTATGTCGAGCCCCTCCCTTTGAAGATCGGGTTTACATGGACTGGTTCCTTCGCACCCTTCCTTCTCCCATCGGCAAAGATGTCGCCTCTCACTTTCCTCAAACTGAAGAAGCCGCCCTCCAACTAGCCTTAAAATATGACCTGATCTACGCTCAATCTGGTTATGTTTATACCGTCCTTCCTGACATCCCCAGGCCCGGTGGCGCTAACGCCCCGGGGGCATCTCATTCTGCCGACGGTATCGTTGGATCTCTTTCCCATCCATCTGCTCATCCTCCTATGGGCTATGGTCTCCCTCAGGGAGGGGCCAGCACCTCGAGCACTCTTCCCCCTCCCGGCAACATGTATCCAGGATACGGCATGCCTCCTCCTTTTACCCAACCTCCTGCTTACCTCAATGTTGCCCAACCCAACCCTTACCTTTATCCGCAGCCTGGTGCGCCAACTCCTCCAGCATATGCGTTTCCCCCTCCCTTGCCTCCTCACAACCCGCAACAGCACTTACAGCCCCCTCCAGGGCAAGTATTTGCACAGCAGGGCGCGACTAATCCCCCTTCTTCTCAAAGAAGGTGGAGAGGCAACCAAAACCAACCTGCCCCTGGTAACCGCGGACCCAATTCTGGTGTGGACCCTAACACTAGCAACCAGCAACAGGGCATTCCGCCCAAGCCGGACAGGCCGCTTCGCACAAACAAGCCCTGTTCGTGTTGCGGTGTTTATGGTCATTACACTCACGATTGTCCTCTCTTACCCCAGATGCGGCAGATGTGGGAGTCTCAAGCCACATTGCACGGACAACACGCCTCCCCTAATGTAGCCACTAACCAGCCAGCTGTGTTTACTGATCCTTTCCCTCAACAGGGATTCGTGGCTACCCAACCGCCCGACAGCCAGGTAGCCACCCCCCCTTCCATTTCTGGTTCCTCTGATTACCAGATCCTTATGATGCACTCCGATCCTTCCCCATCCGTCGACCTTCACCTTCAAACTCGGTCTCGCCAGTATCCCAAGCCTCCTGCTTAGTCTGCTCCCGAGCCTCCCTCTTCAGGTTCTACAGAGCCTCTTTCGACATCCAGTGGCCCCTTACACATCCCTCAACCCAAAGTTGAGGTTCATCCAAAGATTCCAAAGGGCCCATTACGCCGAAATGCTGCTTCCGGTCGAGCTGCTCAGTCGTATAGTATAGTAGATGATTTGGCGCAATCCCCTGCTGCCATTTCCACACTGGAACTCCTCCAGTCGTGCCCTTCCCAAAAGAAGGCTCTACTATCTGCCGTGGGCGCTGTAGATCCTGCTGATGACCAAATTATTTTTTTCGACGCCACTCACTCGGACCATCCCCCTCTTCCTCCTTCCGTCGCCTTCCAAATCCCAGTCAAAATCCGGAACGCCAATGTATCCCGGTGTATAATTGATGAGGGGGCATCCACCTGCGTGATGTCCGCCTCGGTTTGGAAGCAACTCGGATCCCCTGAGCTGGCCCCTTCCACGATCACCCTTCGAGCGTGGGACGGTCATGCCTCCCAGCCCATTGGCCTGTTTCGTAACTATCCCATCACCCTCGCCGGTAAGACCGTTTGCGTTGATGTCGAAGTCATTGACGCCCCTCTCGACTACAACATTCTATTGGGGCGAAGCTACAACTATGCCATGTCTGCTGTCCCATCCGCGGTTTTCCGCAAGATGTCTTTCCCACATAATGGGAAGATAGTCACCATTGACCAGCTATCTTATCATGAGCCGCCGTCTCAGACCTCCTCCGAGACGACCATCTCTTTTGTAGCCAACAAGCAAACCGTCGATTCTTTGACCAGTGTCTCCCCCGGCGTCTACAAAGATTCCACCCTACTTGGTACTTTTCCTCATCTTCCCCCTCCTCCTGTCACTGATCCCAGCTTGTCGAATGTTTGCATGATGCAATCGTCTCAGGCTGCCCATAAGCGGCCTGCCTCGGCTAGTCAGCAACCTCCCCCCCGCCCTCCGTAACCTGCTCCTAGCCACTCATCTCAGCCAGCCGGACCTCCTCCTTCTGGCCCTCCCCCTACAGCTGGTATCCCTGAACCTCTTTATCCTCCCGAATCGGTTCCTCCTGGCCTCAACCATCTTGAAGCCGTCTCTCCTGGTAATTTCCCTGCTGGGCAGATCCCTTTCCTAGCTCCCCCTCCCGGAGTATATTCTGTCCCCGTCATGGCCACCCTCTCCCTCCCTAACTTGACCTTGGGAATTCCGGTCTGGTACCTTGATCCCCCAGCCGCCACCCCTCCTGGTCACCCCAAACCCTACATGGCTTTGACACCGGTTCAACCGGTCCCCCTCGCTTCCTCCGTCGCCACTGTGCCCCCAGCACCTCCACAGGATCCCTCTCCTGTCGTGACGGCTCCCGGGAAGAAACACAAAACCCGTAAGGGGGCACCCAAAGATAAGACCACCACGACCGACCCGGCCCCTCCCCTACCCGCCAAGCCCTGTGCCTTGTGCGATGTCGCCGGTCATGCCACCCATGCTTGTCCCGAATTGCCCCGTATCCAGCCCATGGTTAAAGTCGCATTCCCCGAGTCTACGGTCCCTGAAGCCTCCGTTCCTTCTTCGTCCGTAACCAAGAACCCCAAGACTCTCCGCACCAACAAACCCTGTGCCTTGTGCGGCATCCATGGCCACTACTCCCACCATTGTCCTCACCTGACGCATTACCGCGCCTCTTTAGAGGTGGTCCGCGAGTATGAGGTTGAACAAAAACAATCCGCCTCTCCCATCCTCGCGCAGTATGCTTCAGGCCAGCCTGAGGATCCCCCCGCTCCTATCGACATTCCCCCCCCTGATGTTCAAATGACGGAGTCTACTGTCACCATCCTTTATCTATCTTCCTCTGCACACCACTCGGAGCCTAGCCCATCTGCATCCTCCCCTGTGGTGTCCCTTGATCACCCTGTTCCTCCTCATACCCGAGCTCACTCCACTGGTGTCTCTGTTGACCTCCGCAGCCCGAGTCCTTACCATGTTTCCGATAGCCCTCATACACCACCTTGTTTGAGTCTTGATCATCCTACCACTTCCACTCCCCCCCGCGGTTGCCGCCCGATGACTTCTGTACACTCACGCTGCCGTCATTTCCTTTCATCCCCTCATTTCTTGTCTTGTCACACCATTATGCAGGACCCCCCGTCCACACCCTTTATCGGTTACGCCGATGGTGCAAGTCGCTACTCCCGGAATCTCGCCTCGGCAGGTTGGGCCATCTTCACCCCCTTGCATGCCCTTGTTCTTTCTAATGGGGTATGCATTGGTTCTACCACCAACAATCAAGCCGAATATGATGCAGTGCGAGGCCTATTAGCCGATGCCCTCTTCCATCGCATCCTCCATCTGCATGTTCGTTTGGATTCCTTGCTTCTTGTAATGCAACTGAATGGTGTTTATCGTGTGCATAACCCCGTGTTGTTTAGATGCTATTTACGAGTGAAACTATTGATACGTGCATTTGAAACCATAACTTTCAATCATGTACCTCGAGAACAGAATCACTATGTCGATAGTATTGCAGACCAAGTTCTAGACTGGAATTTATCACATGCATTGCATTCAAGACAATAACATTCATAAAAAACCATAACGATGCATATCCATAATATGTGTCGCAAAACATGTGTTTAGAGTCCATTTACTCTGATACATATGGCATGCCCACAGCATGTTACACAAACTCAAAAACTGGGGGCACCACCTGCCCCTACACACATCATTGGGGGCACCATACGCCCCTACCTACATCCTAGGGGGCCCCACATGCCCCCACATGCCCCTACATACATCACTGGGGGCACCATACGCCCCTACATACATCCTAGGGGGCACCACATGCCTCACCCCTAATCACTATCTGGAAGATCCCGAGCCAAGGGCGCTGCCCCTGCAGCCTGTAGATCACGCATCGCCTGACCGGCTATCGCCATGCGCCGCATGACACCTCGCCACTCCGAGGGAAGACCAACACATGGCTCTATGAACTGGTCGTCTAGATCCTGCCACCCGCGCTCTGATACTCCGGTCAACAACCGTTCACATCTACATCGGATATCCTCCAATAGGGCAGCTGCATCCTCATTTTGCGCCGCTCTCGACCCTGTAGCTCCAGACGCTGCCGGTCGTCCCATATATCCGGCCGGTTTCACCGGTGCTATATCTGCATACCAAAAGTACATGAATCAGTACCTTACATTACTATTCAACATACTTTAACATGCCCATACAAGAATAGCAATCTGTCACTTACCATCGGGCCCCCAGACTCGACCAGGCGGAAGTGGCAGGTCCGGATCTCCACAATAGTTCATCCCACTATAGGGATAGTCATCTATGTACAAAGGCATCTGATCCCAATGGGCAAAAAACTCCGGTCGAAATACTCGCCCGACCGCCCCTCCTCCTCCTCTGCACAATAGTCGTCCCCATCGGCGCATCCTGGGCTCCCTTGGGCCCCCATCTGGAAGTTGTACATGAGGCCTCAAGGTCGGGATCTTCTCAAAGAAGAAGGCGCACAACAAAGTCCCATATGAGCAGTCATGGTTCACCTGCCACCTGCATAGTGACAATTGTCGCTTTAGCGACACCAACAGCATTTGGGCCCACCCATAGTAGGTCCCACCCAATACACTTTCCACTAACATCATCTGCCCCCCAGTGATGTGATGGAACGCCTGGCTGCCCAGGATTCGCAGCACAGCTGCGGCCACTGCACGGGTTTCTAGCCTCTCTAGATCCCCGATCGGTATTCGAGTCCCCTTGACTTGGAGACCCGGTCGACAATGGCGTTCCACGAACTCCATGATATGTCGCCCCCGCGACAACACTGGCTGTGTGTTTCCCACCATCCCCAGTGGCGGGAGACCAGTCAGAAAGTATACATCCTGGACCGGCAGTTTGATCCTATGCCCCTGCACCACAAAGATCTCCTGATCTGGATCCCAATAACTGATAATCCGGGCCAGTAACGGTTCCCCTGCTCTCATCAATGGGTTCTCCACAAACTTGAGAACCCCAAATCTGGCCAATACACGACGGACACCCTGATTCGCTTGGATCTCTGTCCGAAGTGTCCCCAGATCTCTCTCTCTCCAGTTGACCCGTAACTCTGCCATACCTGCAAAAACACATCATTTTTGTCAGCATTCAGATCGGGAAAACCATAACCAAACACCAAAACCCAACTTCCAGCCATAAAACAGCACCAAAACCCCCTTCATCTCCCAGGTCGCAGTTTTCTGCCATTTTCTGGACCAGGTCGCACTTTTTGCCCTTAAACCTACGTCCTAGGTCGCACTTTTTGCCCCAAAAAGTGCAACCCGGCCGTAGAGATGAAGAGGGGGCTGTTTCTAGGATTTTGGGCCCTAAAATGAAAAAATAATCCATCACAATGCAAGAGAAAGGTTAGGCCTCCTACCTCCAACTGACGGATCTCGATTCCAACGGTCGGTTTGTCCGCTACGCTCGCCGCAAGATTTAGGGCCTTCTCTCCTCTCCACATTCACCACAGCAACAATAGCAAATGAATGATGTTGGAGGGAAAACTGCCTTATTAAAAGAGAACCACTATTTCTTCTTTCGACTGCTGCGACCACACCGTAGCCCTGTTCGACGAACCGTCATCACCGCTGGAAAGCTCTCACCGAGCTCTCAAATGGGTTTCTGTTAGTTTTTGGTGATTTGATACTTCACCTGGGCACATTTTGTCCAAGAAGGGTCACTTCATCGCTCCTTAAAATCGAATTTCCTCACTTACGACACTTGTACTTGGGGCACCATATTGCTCCCTTACTTGTCCACGTTCGTGTCGATTTTCGTCATGAGTTCCCACTTTGTACTCATGCTTCCAGGGTCCCCCATTAGGGCCCTTACTGTGTGGCAGCACCATCGAGTCGCCCTTGTTTAGAGCATCCAAGTTGAGTCATCATTGCATCCATGGAGTCTATACCACGTCCCTTTGCACCCCACTATAGCTCTCCACCCTTCATTGCTTGGTCTCTCTCTTGTGTCGCACATTATGACCTTCAGTCTCACTGTCCCCTATCCCTTATGATCTTGTGTCAGTGGCTGCCATGTCATCCATGCTCTTTATGCTCTAACAAGGGAAGTCGTCCATTCGCTACTCAGTCCTTCCCATTTCCACTATCGTCATTAGTGTCAGTCTGTCCGTCGCTATATTGTTTTCTCTCATGCCTTAGTTGAGGATCTCTCATTGCCTCACCTATGGCGGACCTCCTTCTGTCGACATCAGCACATTCATTCCAGCAGCCAGGTCTAGAGGGCGGTGTACCTTGGTTCCAGCTTCCACTCTTGTTCGGTGCCTCGGATCAGGCAGGGGGATCTCTCATTTCCCTCTGACTTGATTGTTTCTCCAGCTCCTTTCAGCATGATTGAGATTCGTATACTTGACAGTCCAGTGATCCAGCATCAGCTCTTGATGATTCCCGGGTATGTGTGAGATGTCTCAACCCTCATGAGGGGGTGGCCCTGCAGGTAGCCCCCCACATGCCCGGATGACCTCTTCTTTGCAGCCTTCGATGCCGCTCCAGATTTTGATGATGTTAGCCTGAGCCACTTGCAGCACCTCTTTGATTTGCATGTATCAGTCAGATTTTGTGAGCCCTTCCCCATTTACAGGGGCATTTGGGTTGTATTTATCTCATGTACTCAGATATTATTGTACTAGTCCTGGCTATTATCCCAGGCACAGCATGTATGTGAGACTCTTCATTGTATTATTATCTGGCTCTTGATTATGCCAGCTGTACTTTATGGTTTGGTCCCTTGTTTACTGGACACACTATTCTTTTGTACTTTGTCTCGGCGGGCATAGGTATGCCTCCCCCGCCGCCTTCAGCACAGGTACCCTCTCATAAAAAGAGACTTGTTGCACCTGTGAGTCTCGTCTCCTCAGGGTATAGTCCTTCAGCACACTATCTACCCCACCTTTCTCTCTCTGACTTCCCTTTTGTTGTCTAGTGATCGAGTTCTTACAACGTACTTCGGTCATACGATTTGCTCCTGACACTCGCACGCTGGGGGGCAATCTGTTACACCATTTTTTGGTCATCTAACCTACCATCATTAGATGGACCCAAGTACACCATGTAAGACCAATTTTGCCCTCAGTAAAATTGCCTTCACTATGTTAAATAACTTAATAAACCACATTTATTAGGTTGTTTATGGTCCAAACAGGAAACCCCAAAAGGAAATATTAAACAAACCTATATTTGTTTGATTTTCCTCATGGAATAATTAATTAAATCATAATTTAATTATTATTCCCAGTCATGTTTAACCCAAAAACAAAGAAATTAATGAGATAAACCCTTAGTTATCTTATTATTTTCTAGGAATAATTATTTAAATATTATTTAGATAATATTCCTTGTTAAATATGACCAAATCACCCACCATTAATCAAATAAATCATTATTTATTTGATTATCTCCCAACCACTTCCTTAAAAAGATAAATAAATCATTTATTTATTTATTTTTCACTAATCAAGGGATTTGACCCAAGTCAAACACACTTTCCCTCCAACAAATATAATAAAATATTCCATAAAGGTGGATCTAGATTTGGTTAACATTATTTTAATCATGCACCAAGATCTAGAATGACCCAATATTTTGTTATAAATAGGAGGGTTCTTCCCCATCATTCCTCACCTTTTGTTGCCTATTAGATCACTCGGGATCTATACACTTGGTCTCATTTTTCCATCATTGGCTCCCATTGAGCTTCATTTTTGCATTGGGTTTTCTACACCTACAAGAGAGAGAAAGCTTAGATCTGAAGTGCTGAGGACTACAAAGAACCCATCCCATTGAGGAGAGCTGGATACACCTTCTTTTTTTCTTCCCAGGTGCCCTGTAATATAAAAATTCATTCAAAAATCGTGTTCTTGTCATGTCTGTTGGATGCATGGAGCAAACCCTTTACTTTACTGCTTAATGTCTTTCCATTTATAGATCTGTTTGTTGCAGCATTTTAATTACTAATCGCAGATCTGAAGATGTTTGGCAGCCTCTATTGTTGTTAGGGCTATTAGTTATGCGTAGCTAAAGTGGTTCTTTTTCGTACACTTCGACGAAGAATTCATACTAACAGTTGGTCGTAGCATTAAACATTTGGGGCGGGGTGGTTACATGACCCCCCACTGAAACCGTCGGAAAACTGTTAGACTAACCGTCCAAAATTTATGACCGAACTCGTCGCAGTTGTGTTTGGGAGTGGCCACATGCCAAATTAAAACGTAACAACTGGCGGTTATGTCATTCCCGCTTATTCAAAGGTATGCGGTCACGCCGGGTGGTCATGTTATACGGGGGCTGGCCCTTAGGGGCTGGCCCCCTTTACCGCCGCCCAAAGCTTTAACCAACATCAAATACAATATGAAACCATAGTTTAATAAGAACTGTATTGGAGCCCGATTGGTCAGGTCATTGTGTTGCCGGGCGGGAGGCCCGGTTTCAAATCCTGCTAATATATATATATATATATATATATATATATATATATATACATACACCAAATTTTTATAGCACCCACCTATGCACCGATCCGGGGCCATGTGGCGGCCTCTGGGCCTACCACGTGGCAGTATCTGATTGGTCCACTTGTATATACGGTCAATCCACTGTGCAACACAATTGCGACACTTGTCGGACTTTGATTGGTCCACAAAGAATATTTTGTGGAATATTCTATGAAATATTCCTTTTTTTAATTTTTTTTATTCAAAGTCAAACATGGTCAAACTGGACTTTTTGTAGTTTACTGAAAATTTCAAAGCTGCATAACTTTCACACACAGTGTCGGATTTGAGCGTCGTTCATGGCGTTAGGATCGTATCACCAAGGCCTATCCGGTCGTTCAGGTTCCAACCAATTTTGAGCATTTTTACAACTTAGAACATGATCACCTGACCAGTGGTTTAACAGCTTAAAGGCCTCTGCATATGAGCACGGGCAAGCCAAAAGCAGGCCTCATGCATATGCGTAGCCTCCTTTGGTTTTCACTCCAAAGGCCATGGTAAGTTACAATGGCTGTTTTGATTTGTTTTGAAAAAAAGTTATTATTTATATATATTTTATATATTTTGTAAGATTAACAAGATTTTCATTGTTAACAAGAGTTTTCAATGTTCAAATAAAGGAGAGAGATCTCCTATTTATACAAATTACTAAGCAACCTCCCCGTTAATGAGGATCCTTCTTCCTCTCCTTTGATCCATAATATTCTCAACCAATTTGCTAACCATAAGCCACATATCCCTCCTTCTAATCTCCTTCATATCATGAAGATAATTTCGAATTTTATCTTTGGGAGCCACATAAGAGGGCCTTAGAAGCTTCTAATGAACCTACAAATGTCAAAAAACTCTTTCCACTTTTAAGGTATAAGCATATGCATATTATTTCCTAACTTTTGATCACAAATTCACTTAAAAACACTAGAAATTAATAATATTTGGAAAACACAAAGGGTAACCCAAATGAGGATGAAAGTGAAATGAATGTAGTGACATGGTAGTGAAATGGAGGTGAAATGGGGGTGATATAATGGACATGATGGTGAAAGTGGATGTCTTTTTAAGGAAATTTCTAAGACCAAACAGTACCCACTGTTAGTGAAACAATTTAGTGCTTTTATTCTCTTGTAGTGCAAATTCAAGGATCTTTCTATCCAACCAGTCATGTAATTCGTTGCACGATGGATGCTAAAACATCAAATATCCCTCAAAATGATGATCCCAGTCCCGGGAACAGAACCATTTTTTGGCTTGAGGGGTCCTGACCCAAGTTCATAGTTTATGGATAAACCAACAAACCCTCCAACTACTGGCTCTTTCGGCAATGATATGCTTACGTAGACCAAAATATCACTCGAAGAAGTATGGGGGGGTGTTGGAACCTGGTTTCCGCACATTGAGAGAGAATTTAATGAAGTGGTCCTCAGTAAAAACTTAAGTGATCTTCTACATATGCGTGCAATGAGTTTTATAATAGAATTACATAGCATGCACATCTATCAACAAAATAATACAGAAATAATGTCGCAGATAACCAATCAGAACCAAATCTCAATCTTAATCAATGTAACACTTAAAATATATCAAATACTGATGCATAATAATAATAAATAGCTTTTTGCATTCATCAATACTAAATATATATTGCGATATTAATCAAAGCATAAATAGTACACAGAGAGTTTCACCAAAACTGAACTGTCTAATACATCAATTGTCTTTCCTTACAAAACCCTTACAATCCCTTCCATGCACACAGCCAGAAGGAGCCTTTCACCAAACCAAAAAATCCTTACAGACACAATTACTATTATAATATCAATATCTCATATCACTTACTTAGAACTACTTAGCTTAGACAGACTCTATCTATTTATAAAATTCCTAGCACACAGACACTATGGTCTCAAACCATGGTTTGAGGCCCATAGTTTACATTTAAGCTTAATTACATCCAAAATTGGGGCAAAATCCCTTTTACTTCATCTGCAAAGCCTGCACATACAAACATACAAAACATATCTTTGGAACTTTTGCCTCAGGGGACCCTACTCCAGCAACCTGATCCTCATGTTCACATCCCTCAGCTTGCATTCATTAAGCTCCTGCAAATTTTTCTATCATTTAATCATAACTGAGAAAATTCTTCTCATCATGACCCACTGATGTACAAAAGTTACAAAATAGTTGCTTCAGATTTTGTACATAATTTTGTAAAAAATAAAACTCCTCTGAGCGATGTTGACCTGCAATTTTACATATGTCACACCATACGTTCAAACCTGGATTAAATGGATTTGGTGCTCCAATAGCGAGGTACTCTCTGAACATAGGAAATTTCTCCTTATAATGGCCTTCTGCTTTACACTTTATACACCATACTTCTGATCAAATATATGGCCTAAATTCTTTACCTTTCTTCAGATCTTGCAACTCTAAACGCAAACTTGATAATTGGCTTTGAGTCTACTATACTCTTACATGTGTTTCTGTGACTGGCAAAACTTCCAACTTCATCGAAATTTCCAGAGCTTCATACTATGTTGATATCTTCTGCTATGTCAAAGTTAGCCTGATATGTGGTAATATCACAATTATAAACCACTCCTTATGTTGTTCTTCAGGAATGCTAAAGCTCACTTATCCCATTAACATTTTGAACCTTTGATCCAACTCCCAAACAGATTCACTTGCTAGCTACTTAATCTCCCTTAGTTCAGTAATACAATGTGACTGCAATTTTGACTTAAATTCTGCAACCAGTGCTTTATTCATATCATCTAGTGAGGAAAATTTATTTGTCGTAGAATACTTGATGTACCATGTGAATGCTCTTTCTTGTAGCAAAGTGACAATCTGCGCCTTCATTATATATTCTTCGGTAATATGTCTTGCTTTCCATCTGCTTTAGCCACAAACCAAAATTTTTGAGGATCCTCTTATTCGATTCCTCTGAAGATAGGTAACTTGATATCATTGGCCATGTTTCCTAGGGATGTGGGAGGTGAAGGTGGAGGTGGAGAGAAGGTATGGGGAGGGGGATGGTGGGTAAGGGAAATAATGGGATGGGGAATCCCAAAGCTGCCCTGATTATTCTCGACTCCTAACTAAGACACACCTCTAAGGGTTGTGGGGTTACTGCTTTGTTATTTTCTCTTAGATTGTTAACAAGTGGTTGTAATCAATCTGAATGAAGTTTTCAATATCTAATATGTATTGTTTTCCACTTTGCATAGCTCTAGAATTAATTCTTCCAAACATTAATCTGACTGCATTCGTAGTACACTATTTTCACATAAAATCATTTTAATCCAAAACATCAAATAATTCAAATACTTACCTTGTGGACCCTTAAAAAATATTCACTCAGCTTTGTTGTAATATACATATGTTTTTATCACAAACTCAGTAATAAATCATCCCAAAATATCGTCAATACATAAATCAACAACTCTTGATATGTTGTTATCGGTCTCCTCGAGTCACTGTAACAATTCAAGGCACAACACAATAGGCTCATCGTTCTTGAAATAGGTCTTGTTCTTAGTCATGCATTATAAACATTCATGCAATTAATTCATAAATGTCGTGAATAAAATCTCATGTTGTTTTATGAAAATATACCTTTGCAACCAAGCTTTAGTCGACAGCTACAGATTTATGTTTTCTTCGGTTCTGAACTCTCACTCTTTCATATGTACCCAATCATGTATTCCCTTCTTTGATGGATGTCGCATCCACATATCCATCAAAAATATCCCAGTCCCAACAAAGGAACCATTTTTTGTCTATGATTGGGCTTGACCCAGGTTAAAATTTAGTTGTACACCAACAAAACCCTTTATTACTAGCCCTTTTGGCAACTACTTGTTGCGCAGATCATAGTCTCACCCGAGGAAATACTAGGGGATGTCAAAACTAGCTTTTTAAATCTAGAGGGACAATTGAGTGCAGATCTAGTGCTAAAATTCTTAATTATGCTTATTCAGAATTGTGGAGATGCATCTATATGTCCTAACATTATATACTTCATTCATCAATCAATTCTTGTGTGCACTGCGCCTTTATCATTAAAAAAAATTATATAAACATACAAACAACTTCACAATGCATATAATAAGTAATTACAACACCTAAATACATAGAATATGCTTCCAAAAATTCTTCTTATTTAATAAGATAAGTCTTTGCAGTACATTCACTTCTTCGACCTGCGCACACAGCTGCAGGTGGTCTCCACACAAAGTTGCAGACTCCTCAAGACCATCGCAAACACAGCTGCACAACCTTCCTAAGACCCAAAATAGACTAAACAGATAGATCAAGTGCTTGTGCTCATCAACTATTACATTAATTACTAATTCGACAAAGCATTTACATCAATTTATATAGATTTATATACATAAAAAACCATGTTCCACATACGAAGGGTGGAAAAAATAATAGACTAAAACCCTTTACCTGTTATAAAATGAGGGGTTTCGACCCACCCCAAATCCCCTAAAACCGCTTGGTAGAAATAACTTCTTGGTTCCACGCACTCCGCTCCTCAAGTTGAGGAGTATTTTGATAAAAAATGGACCAAGTTGGGCTATGCCAAACACAAGGCATAAATATGCATAACTTCCCTAGGATGATCAATGGAGGGATCCATGACTAACAAGTTGACTAGCCGAAGGGGTTTGTCTACAAGAGAGTCAGGTGGAACAAGTGGAGGGCCGACCAACTTGGGAAATAGAACCTGATCATATTCCATATTGGGATGTAGTTTCTGACCAGCGTCAGGAGATACTGACGGGACTCTCAGAGAGGAAATATCTTTCACAATAGGTGGTGGAGGGTGCTCAGTAGCTTGGTCAACTTCCATATAATCAAATGACATTTCCCACAGATTAGAAGGTCTATGGGGTTCGCAGGTGCCATAAGTGATCATATGCATAGAAGCAGTGGTAGGAGTGGAAGGAGAGTTGGGAGAAAGGCATGGAAAATTTTAGGGGCTAATAATTGCAAGTGGGATAATTTTCCATGCTTTTTCCAAAAAAAATATTCGTTAATTTCCATTTTTTATAAAATTTATTTGCCTAGATTTTATAGTATAAAAATGTTTTACCTTAAAAATCACCAAATTTTATATAGAGACTATATAAAATTATTAACAATTTGAATATTTTTACAAAAATATTTCCAAACATTTTAAAAATTTCACATTATGTACTTGTGAGATTCGCCAAGGTTTCTAAACATTAAAATAAATTTCAGTCCATAAAATTTTCCCTAGCGAAGGGAGTTGAGGAAAAACCCCCATAAGAGCAGAAATTTTAAAAATTCCAGCCCCAACACTCTAAAGTTGACTGGGATGGTCCCCCACAAATGGTACAGTAGTTTCAGTGGTGTAAAGTTGGGTCGATGGCATGAAATAGTCAAGTTGGTCAATGGTGACGATCTTTCCTTCATGGGGAAAGAAAAGGACATCAAATATAAACGAGACAATTGCGGTCATGGAATAGAACCAACTATGAACAAGGAGCAGGCTATATTCTAAAGGAGTGTTGATGAATTCAACATCGATATATATCGTTTTTCCCCTAACTAGATGGAAAAATGTAGGAGTACCCCCTTAGGAATGAAATTGTGGTGGTAAAATTCCTGGAGAGTGGTATTAGAATTTACGAGAGCCGGAATGCCAATATATTTCCAAAAAGATAAGGACATGACACAGGTGGAAGAGCCCTCATCTACCAAAGTGCGATGGATATTCTTCTGGGAAACTCGCATGATAGTCTAGAAAATGGTCTGATGGGAAATACGAGGGGCGAATTTCTCAACGTTGAAAGCAATGAAACTAGAGTCAGATAAGTCAAATACACCAATGGTAGACAACAATACTTTATGTTGTTGAGGACAAATTTGCAAGACCTCTAAGGCAGACATGGAACAAGGTGCCTGGGAAATATCTTCAACAATACTATAATGCTGAGAAGCCCTAGAAGAATAGTTGTGTGTTGTATTACTTAAAACACCCTTGGGGGGGTGATTGATAGGTTCCATAGGCTTATCAAGAGTGATAGGTCTAATGGAACTAGGTGGAGTTGGTTAGTTTTTGGAAGGAGAACTTGACCGAGGGACATCATAAGACTTAGCTTGTGTGGTCAAGTTTACATATTCCTTGCACATAAATACGAGATGGGAAGATGATCCCTCGTTTCCCCCTTATAGAGGTCGAGAAGGTTGAGAAATCATTTTTTGTTTGGGTTTTGCAGGGAATGGATGAGTTAAAACATCAGGTTGTTGAGAAGACGATGGTGAAAGAATCCTATGAACTTCATCCATCTAAGGAAATTTGTGAGTAAGCTAATCACCTTGAAAAATTTTATAAGGGAACTTGACTTTACGACGATGCTCACTAGTGCCCCCTCCCTCACTCTGAGGATTGGGTTTAGAATCCTTAACAGTTTAATTTTTTTGTTTATTTTTCTTATTATTCTTGTTCTTTTTACCACTAGTTTGAGAGCTTTTCTTCAGTTGAATAGACTTCACCGTAAGAGCATCGGTGGACTTCATCGTAAGAGAACCTTGAAGAACATCAACAATGGAAGATCCCAACCAATGAATAAGAAATGGCTCAAATATATTAAAAAAAATTAGAAGCTAATAGAAAAAAAAATAGTAGGTCCAATAGATATCCAATAGATCAGAAAGTTTTGAAGAAAAAAAACTTGAAAATTAAGCAAATAAGCTCAAGAAAACCCGAAATTTGGGAAAAGAGGATAGAAATAGGCTAAATTTGCATCAACCAGATATTCCTCATAAGCACTCTGTTTTAGGTGATGTTTTTTTTGTTTTGAGGTAAAATTTAAAGAGGAATACAAATATGTAATTATTTTTATGTTAATTTTTACACAAAATAACATAATCAAACCAAAAAATCAGACGCATGCAAGGGCGGAAGAAAAACAAACAGACCAATTTTAATTGGCCATAACTCCCTCATACGAAGTCCTCTTTTGGTGAATTTTTTTTTTGGATGAAATTTTGATAGAAATATAGATCTACGATTAATTTAATCAAATTATGTACATAAAATTCCATAATTTTATTTTAAATGCATGATATATTATTCTCTCATATAAAAAATAAAAAACAAAACTCCAGATCTAATATCAAATCAGATTTGAAGAACATAGACAATAACCCTAAAAAATAGATAAACAGAGTTGGAATAATTCTAGGAAACCCAACAAATAAAAAACAAGAGGATATGATCAGGATCTAAGGAAAAGTGAACACAAAAGTGAGTGTTCTCTCTTTGAAAGCACTAGTTTTGTTTTAATGGAAATCACAAGGAGTTGTTGCTATGTGATCTATTGTCTGATAGATATACAAAAATACATAGGCACGAATAATAAGATACAAAATATCCCAATCCCCTATGATTCAACAAGCGGCATGAAATTGGATTTATGCTATGTGGAAGAGAATAGTACCTTGCCTCCTTGTAGTTTGGGGATGGACCTTGAGTTCATAGTAGAATTCTTTCACTCCACACAAGAGATCTACTGATCCCCTTTCGATCTTAAGACCTGGACACAATCACAAGCATTCAAGGACAAAAAGAGATCTTCCTTAGAATATCATTAGATAAACGATAGCATAAACCAATCACAATATCTGAAACACAATTATGTAAGGGAGAGAACGTAGATCATCATTAAGATCATAAAAATGATACAACACTTATATACCTTCGATCTAAATTCTCCTCTCCACGATCCGGTAGAGTCTCCCCACTAGATCCAATGAATGAGCATGAAGAGCACTCACATAAGACTAAGACCTCACAAACTCTCAATCTAGTAGCATAAGATCAATATCTCAGTTCATCAAAAGTATGGCTCTTCAAAACTGGCTCTCCCAAAATGGCATAGCTCTCACCCTATAGTTTGGATACTCCCCTCCACACCCTTTCCTCTTTGTGAGATTATATAGGCTCATTCCATCGTTTGGGAGAATGTATATATACATGTAGGGGCTTGAGGAGTTACGAAACTTCTACAATTACGGACCCCTATCTAACTCATAGACTTGTGGGCCAATTTGATCTCCTTGGGAATGGGAAAATCCAGAAACCTTATTCACAATTATGATATTTTTCTCGATTATCTCATAATTATAATATTTTTTCAAAATAATTATG
The DNA here is from genome assembly GCA_034641835.2 of Pinus albicaulis. Classification (NCBI taxonomy): domain Eukaryota; kingdom Viridiplantae; phylum Streptophyta; class Pinopsida; order Pinales; family Pinaceae; genus Pinus; species Pinus albicaulis. Next base: position 227,170,418 of record CM076577.1, on the reverse strand, counting down.
ATAAATTGAGCAATTATGTAATTTCACCCTTCTACCATGGGATAAATCTCACATAAGTAAAAGAAAAGGTGAAAAGGGATGCATTTTAGCCAAAAAACTAAGGTAAGTTGATATTGGGTTTCTCTCACTATAATGGAGTGGAAAATAGGGTTATAACAGTTACTACCCACCAAAATTTAATTTGCAATGGGACATGATTTAATTTGCAAAGGGGTGTGTCTCTTGGGAACCCTAAAATCACTATACAAATTTACTTGAACTTTACATTTTTTTCACTCACGTATCACTAATATATGTCTCTTTCTCACATATGTGGAAAGAAATATAGGAAAGAGGACAAATATTATAAGTAACTAAATTTTTGAGACAACCTAAGTTTTCAAAATTTTGATCTCTACTTTCCTTTCATGGTTATTAGTTGAATTTCTGAAGTGTGATTGCTCGATGAAGATAAAATAACTATAAGATAAATTTACAAGTAATTACCATAGTTCAGAAATAGTACGTGTATCCATTGCACTCTATTTTTCATCATGGTATTAGAGCTTTGGTGAAGCAAGGAAGTTGAATATCACATTTAAGCCATGAGTTGATCTCTACCTGCCAACAAAGCTAAAGATCGAGGCACCTTATATTAGGGTTCACATACAACATAAACAAGCTATTTTTGTTCCAAAAGTTATGGCTTCAAAAACTAGAATGTTGATAGTAAGGGGCTAGCTTATAATTACTTGTGGTTTGTGATATGTCTAGGAAACTAGTTCACAAGGTGGAAATACATTGATAAATGTACTAAATAATTATCTATGGTTGATAATTGTGAAATATATGAGAAAGTGGTTGTGTAGAAAGCATTAATTGAATTGGTGGCTTTAGGATAAAAGAAGATAGATCAAGGCAAATCCCCTAAATCAATCTGTGCTAGGGTCTGATAAACCTTAAGAATGAGATTGAACATATGTGCATCTGGAGTGTGAAATAAAAGTTCTTTTAAGACCTCAAATCTATCTCAGAGGACCAAAAACTTAAAAAAGTATCAAGCAACTTCAGGAAGCTTGAATTTCTATCATAGGGAAGTTTAGAATCCTTTATCTCCTGGATATTTGATGTAGCATTAGAGATCAATCTGTAAATTTTTCATATGAAAGTTCAATCGCCCTAGTATCTTTTGAAAGAGCATCCATAAGAAGAAGAAAGTTTGTCAACAATCAATTTTTTCTTTGGTCTCATAATTATGGAAAATATGGAAGTGTTTGTTAGCACACTACAACAATAATAAAAGTTCGAAGTCTGAAGACCTATTATAGATGTCGAGTAACCTCAAATCGAACCTTACACTCATAGTGAATCTAGGTGTATCTGAATGACATGTGTCTTCTAAAATAACCTTAGAGTACCATTTTTTTTGGTTACTAATAATGTTTTGATTTGATCAATGTCCCAGAAGGTAGAGCCATTGGAGCAGATTGTTCTTTGTCCTGAGCATAATGATTGCTCTGTCCAATGCCATGGATCTTGAATGTAAAGTGACCATGATGAAATAATAATATGGAAGAATCTTGAATATCATTGAATTTATCTATAAAGTTCTTGGAGATGCCTACATACTTTCATGTAATCAAAAGCCTAGATGCATTTGCAATGAACTCAAGATTGATAAAGGTTTCCATGCATAACATACCTTGTCTACAAGAAATGGCCCTAACACAATATTTTTATCCTATTCTATCATTCTGTTTTAAAATTCCATCTACAACAATGATCTTTGAAGATTTGGAATTGAATCCCTTAATATCATAAGGATCTAAAATTATTTCATTATGAAAAATGCTATTAAAGTCATCCTTTGTGGAGTTTTGGAAGGCATTAATAAAATGTCTTAGGCTGGACTAATATATTAGCCTAAAGTATCCTTATGAACCTCATGACTAGTACATTTCTAAAGGAATAAATGATACTACACTGTGTCGAATTATTCATGGGAATTTAGACCTAAAGGAATAACTATAAAGCCAATGATTTAGAGTAATGACACCTCTATTATGCAAGATGTGGATCATATCACAACCACATAAGAAAATTTTGTGACGTTTTCTCAAATTGAAGTATTGAACATAAGCCTTCTTTGAAAAATGTTGCTATGTCATAAAACCTACGTTGCAAATTATTGCTAAAAGTATATTTGAAGTGTACCTTTGAAGAAAGCGTTCTTATAGTGAAAAATATGTTGAACTGTCTCTTAATAATCATGATGATATGTTTGGAAATAGAGGGTGATGTTATCATAATATTAACTGAGCCCAAAATATCAAACTTTTGAATTGAAGAAGCCTCGAAGTTAGTTATGCAGAATCTAAATATGAATATTTTAAGGTCATTTGCTGGCTAAAATATCTTGTGTTCAGAAGGAAAGGTTGTGCCCCTCTTCAAGCTTATAATTTCTAAGGGTTTACTGATAAATTCATTTGTAAATATTTTACTATGATAGGCCAAGGACACAAATGACTAAATACATTGAAGGTTTTATTTCCTAGAAAGTATTGATGCCAAAAAAGATATCTTCCTTATACGGTTTAAGAATGATGAAGTTGTTCTTTGTACATTGAAATAAAGGCCAAGCTCTTATGAAAACAATATTATTGCTACAATCATTTAGAGAAATAATATAAACATTGGACTCTTTTGATTAATTTTTTACAATGTTAGATATGTGAAGGGCATGTTGATTTTAGGATTCTAAAATTTGTCATTATGAAATTGAAAATCTAGGGTTTGTAAACCCTAGCAAGCCGCAAAAACTTGAATTTTTCATTTCCATTGAATATAGAATCTTATTTCATGTAAGGAATATATGACATCATGATGAAATTGTGGATGAAGGACCAGATCAAGAGGGAGCTAACATTCTTCTCAAAATTTTTCTTCCATGGCCTCCTAGTGAGGATTGCAGGTATTTATTAAAGTTTTCTAATGGCTTTGACAACAGAGGGAGAAGAAGTGGAATAATGAAGAAATGCTTGTGAAAAAAGGATATGTCTCATAAAAGAGATTTGAAGATCTGAGCTTAATAGGGAGTAGGAAGATAAGAAAATTTGAAATCTGATTATTTATGATTAGAGATGAGAAAAAAGAAGATTCTTCAAGAGGGAGATCATGTTTTTTCTCCAATTGTCAAGACTTTGAAGAAGACTTATAATTTAAGAAGGCCCTTAAGGAATCGTGTGGATCAACTATGCTATGTTTTACAAAATAAGGGGAAACAATAAAGGCTTTTGTTAGATTCATAAGGAGCTCGAAATGAGCAAAGTTGAATATATGTGGATCAACTATGCTATGTTTTACGAAATAAGGGGAAACAATAAAGGCTTTTGTTAGATTCATAAGGAGCTCTAAATGATCAAAGTAGAATGTATCTTAGATTAAGAGGGAGTTTTCCATTGAATGTGATATTGAATTGATGAAGCCTGATGAAATATGGATCCTCGTTGGGATTCAAAACATTGACATATTTTCTATAACACTGTGGATATTCAGGATAACTCTTCAATAAATGATAACCACAGGAGCTTGAAAACCAAAATTATTCGTTATTTAATGAAATTGGTCTAAATATTTTCTTTGCGGTGAATACATTAAATCAGATGAAGCCAAAGTATGATCATTGGATACTCTTGTGGTACTACTAATTATTGTTTGATGTATGGGGCAAATAATGAGCTTAGGTTGTTAGGATACTCTAACTTTGATTGGGTTGAAAGTGTTGTCAATGGAAAGAGTACATATGGCGGATGTTTTTGATTGGGCTCAACAATGGTTTCTTGGATGAGTAGGAAACAATATTATGTGGCAATTAGTACTGCTAAAGTTGAATATATGGAGTCTTGTGCAATTTCTTGTGAAGTAGTTTGGCTTCAAAAGTTACTTGTCGAAATTTTTAATTAAGTGATGAAATCAACCATGATATTTTTTGGCAATAAAAGCTACATGGTAGGTCAAAGAAAATATCAAGTACCAATAGTGTAATATTCCCAAATGGGAAAAATAGGAATATAGTGCAAAATCAAGGAAATAGGATTGAATAACATTACACCAAAATGTATGACAACCATGGGGCCATTTTATTATGTAATTCAGTAGAAAATAAGTACAATAAAAATGGGCACAACTCAAATGATCAAGGCAAACAAGCCTTCCATGAATACATATGCCAAATATGAAATGCTGCTACATAGAAGAATACCAGAGAACAAGTACAACATAGTTTTAGATGGTACTCTGCTACTAGAAATGAAAAATAATATAGATATGCTAATTTATGGCTCATAAAGTGCCGGGATTAGAGATCTAAGCTCCCAAACACATTTCCAAGATAACCCGGAAAGGGTTTCCTGAAATACACAAAATGCAGAAAATACAATTATGGCCCTAGGGATAAATAATATCTGCAACTAGATAGATGATAGGAGGTGGATGATATAATCTGAAAATGTATGAAATATCCTCCTATAGATTCTCCCAATGAGAGGTTGATCCCCTCACTGAAATCTATCTCCCCCAACTAGGGCCCCAAACCCTCTACTGAAACTACACTATGAAATAACGCAATTACTTCAGGAAACTGCACTGTAACTAGTAGTAGTACCTTAGCCTGATGCTAAATGATGAAATTAAGCTCAATATTCTCCTTTACAAGCCTCTCGGGTGAAGGGTTGCTCCCTCCAATGGAAATTGATGTAGGGGCATTAGACACTAGCCAACAATGTAGGAGTTTTGTCCACTTGTTGTGTCTAGGAGGGTTCAAAATCACTTGAATTGTAATAGCTAGGTGTCAATACCTCAGCTGACTGTATTATTTAGATTAGTTAGAGTTGTAGAAGTTGAATAGTTAGGTTCGATCCAGTTGTTAGTTCAGTTATTGGAATAAGTTGTAATTAGACCTTTGATTTCTAGAACGGTCCTCTCAGAGGAACCGAAGAGTCATATGTTATGTATATAAATGTAATCCCTCATATGTACTGAAAAAAGAGAAGAGAGGAGAAATTTCTGCAATAAAACTCTGTGTATTGAGCAATTGCTTCCGGTTGAATAGACTTCAAGTTCTGTTGATTTCCAAACTGTTTGAATTGATAATTGTGAAGAATTGTTTAACTGTGAGGTGATTGTGCATTGGAAATTCCGTTTCTCTGTCTTTGAATTCTCGTAAATTGTTTGGATAACCCTGTGAATTCACGCCACCCGCAGGCGAGGTCTGTGTAGAGAACCATGGTCATGAACATTGTTCAAATATAAATTTACAGCTTTGTAAAGAGATAGAGTTTTTGCTTCGAAACCGGAACCGTGGTTTAGACGTGAGTTAATGAACGAGAAGGATAGTACAGCCGGCGTGAACCGTAGTTAAGAAGCTGAAGAAAATGTTGAGATTCCTCCTGACATGAGGCTCCTTAGAATTGTTTTGGGGTCTGCAGTTAAACCCATAATTGAAGTGTCGAGTTATGCAGGGGGACTGAATCCAGAAGAACTGGTGGACTGGATAAACGAAATGAATAAGTGCTTTGATTATGAAGAAATAAGTGATGACAAAAAGGTCAAGTTTGCAGTAACAAAGCTGAAGGGACATGCTGCACTTTGGTGGGATGGAGTGCAGGTAGAGAGGAGGAGAGTTGGAAAGCAACCTATCAAGAGCTGGACCAGAATGATGGCTAAATTAAAAGGTAAATTCTTGCCTAGTGATTACCAGTTGACATTGTATAAGCAAATGCAGAACCTGAGACAGAGGTTGCTGACAGTAAAGGAATACACAGAGGAATTCTACAGAGTGAGCATAAGGGCTGAGCAATTCCAGGACACACCAGAGAAGACTTCCAGATATGTGAATGGTCTCAAGCTGGAGATCCAAGATGAGATTGGTCTCCTTTCTCCTAAGACAGTGGAAGAGGCCTATCATATGGCCTTGAAAGAAGAGGAGAAACTACTGAGGAAACAGTCTGCCAAGAAGAGAGGTACTTTCCGTGGAAATGGAAGTCAGGGTGGTAGAGGAAAGCCTGCTACACACAGGGATGGAGCTAATAGTAGCTCACCTCAGAATGCATCTATAGAGGATGATGCAAGGGGCAGAAGAGGTTCTTACAGAGGAAAAGGAAGAGGAGGCAGAGACAGGGGTAGAGGTAGAGAATTGAGGTGTTATAGATGTCAGCAAGTGGGACATAAGCACTATGAGTGTCCAGAGAATGTGGGTGTTGGTCCAAGGAATGCTGTTGTTGCCCAGGCTAGAGAAGAGGCAGAAATTGAAGAAGAAATTCTTCCAGAGAGGGGAGAGTAATTGGTGGTAAATAAGGTCCTGTTGAAACAAGCCAAAGAGGTCATTGAGCCTGCACAAAGGAAGACTTTTTTTAGGAGCATATGCAAAGTCCAAGGGAAATGCTGCCAGCTAGTCATTGATAGTGGTAGCACAGAAAATCTGGTTTCCACTGAGGTAATAGAAAAGCTGAAGTTGAAGACAAGGGAGCATCCAACTCCCTACAGGGTATCCTGGCTGCACAAAGGGAACTAGCTGGTTGTAAAAGAGTAGTGTGAGATAGAGCTGCAAATGGGAAAATACAAAGACAAGGTCTTGTGTGATGTAATGCCCATGGATGTGTGTCATATACTACTGGGTAGACCTTGGTAGTTTGACAGAGCAGCAGTGCATGATGGCAAGAAGAACACTTACAAGTTCTTCAAATATGGGTTACACCATACATTGATACCCATGGAAAAAGGAGAGCCATCCAGCAGAGTGATTGATCCAAAGATCTTGTTGTTGAGCAGGAAGGAATATCTGCAGCAGATAGAAGAAGAAGAGGTAAGTTTTTCTCTAGTTTGCAAACCTAAAGTAGTTCTTACTTCTACAAAGATTTCTGATTTGCCAGTAGAAATCCAAGAGATGTTAGACAATTACTGTGACATTGTTGTGGATGATTTACCTGATGAGATGCCACCTATGAGAAAGATTAGCCATCAGATAGATTTTATCCCTGGTTCAAATCTGCCAAATAGGCAGCCTACAGAATGACTCCCAAAGAAAATGAGGAAATCAGGAGACAAGTATAGGAATTGGTGGACAAGGGGCTGATCAGAGAAATTTTGAGTCCATGTGCAGTACCAACAGTATTGAGCCCAAAGAAAGATGGAGGCTGGAGGATGTGTACTGATTCCAGAGCAATCAATAAGATCACAATCAGGTATAGATTCCCTTTGCCCAGAGTTGAGGACTTGATGGACTATTTGAGTGGTGCTAAATATTTTTAAAAGATAGACTTAAAAAGTGGATACCATCAGATTAGAATAAGAGAGGGTGATGAGTGGAAAACAACCTTTAAAACAAATGAAGGACTGTATGAATGGATGGTAATGCCTTTTGGGTTGTCAAATGCACCTAGTACTTTTATGAGACTTATGAATGAAGTATTGAAAGAATTCATTGGAAAATTTGTGATAGTGTATCTGGATGATATATTAGTTTTCAGCAGAACTAAAGAAGAACATTTAAGGCATCTTAATCATGTCTTGAAGAAGTTGCACCAAGAGAAACTGCTGATAAATTTAAAGAAATGCTTATTCATGAAAGAAGAGTTGGTGTATTTGGATTTTTTTGTTTCTGCAGAAGGATTGAAGATGGACCCAAAAAAGGTTAAGGAAATTATGGAGTGGCCTTCACCCAGGAATGTCTTTGAGGTAAGAAGTTTTCATGGACTTGCTAGTTTTTACAGAAAGTTTATAAGAAACTTCAGTAAGATCAATGCACCCATAATTGAGACCATGAAAAAGAGAAAACGACCATTTAAGTGGACTGCTGAAGCAGAAAGAAAATTTAAAGTGTTGAAGCAGAAGATAACTGAGAAGCCTGTTTTGATTCTGCCTGATTTTACTAAACCATTTCAAGTAAAATGTGATGCCAGTGGAGAGGCCATTGGAGCTGTGTTGAGTCAGGATGATAGGCCTGTGGCATATTTCAGTGAGAAGCTGAATGACACTAGAAAGAAGTATTCCTCTTATGAGAAGGAATTCTATGCAATTGTTCAGGCACTGAAGAAGTGGAGACATTACTTGATGTCCAGGGAATTTGTATTATATTATGACAATCATGCTTTGCAGTATATTGTACAACAGCCCAAGTTGAAACATAAGCATGCTAAATGGGTTGAGTATCTCCAAGGTTTTAATTTTGTTTTGAAACATATAAGTGGCCAAGCCAATAAAGTAGCTGATGCTTTGAGTACGAGGCACATGCTTGTTCAAGAAACTAATTTTGAAGTTGTAGGATTTGATTTTCTCAAAGAATTGTATAAAACAGATCCAAATTTTAAAGAAGCATTTGAGGCATGTAGTAACCCTGTTTTAACAGATAGAAGCAAGTGGCTGGATTATTTCCTGCAGGAGGACTTGTTATTCAGAAGAAGCCAACTGTGTGTACCAAGATGTTCCATGAGGGAAAACTTGATCAAAGAGAAGCATAGTGGTGGACTTGCTGAACACTTTGGTACTGATAAGACTTATGAGCAGCTGAGTCACTTCTATTACTGGCCCAAGATGAGATCAGAAGTGGAAAAGTTTGTGAATAATTGCAAGATCTATCAATATGCTAAAGGAAGGAGCCATAATGTAGGATTGTACGCTCCCTTGCCTATTTCAGACAGGCCTTGGGACATGGTGAGTATGGATTTTGTTCTAGGATTTCCCAAGACTCAGACAGGGAATGATGCAGTCTTTGTTTTAGTGGACAGATTCTCCAAAATGGCACATTTTATTCCATGCTATAAAACTAGTGATGCCACCCATGTTGCTAACTTGTTTTTCAAAGAATTTGTTAGATTGCATGGGTTTCCCAAGAGTATTGTTTCAGACAGAGACACCAGATTTGTGGGTCACTTTTGGAGGACATTGTGGAAGAAACTTGGCACCAAACTGAGTTTCAGCTCAGCTTATCATCCCCAGACTGATGGACAAACTAGGGTGGTGAATAGGAGTCTGGGAAATTTGTTGAGAAGTCTTGCAGGAGAGCATCCCAAGCAGTGGGATCATATTTTGCTCCAGGTAGAATATGCATATAATGACTCGCCAAACAAAAGCACAGGGCAGAGTCCATTTTGTATTGTTTATTGAATGCACCCCAGAGGAATATCAGAGTTGAGAAATATGGGAAAGGCAGAGCTAAGGAGTGTAGATGGTGAGGAATATGCTTCAGAGATCCAGGCTATACATGAACAAGTGAAATAGAAACTACAAGGCAGCAACATCAAATACAAAAGCAGAGTAGACTTGAGGAAAAAAGAAGTTCATTTTGAAGTAGGAGATCAGGTTTTGGCACACTTGAGAAAGGAGAGATTCCCAAAGAAGCAGTATAACAAATTGAAGTTCAAAAACATTGGGCCATGCAAGATACTTAGGAAGTTTTCTGAAAATGCTTATGAGATTGAATTACCTCCTAATGTTGGAATATCTCCCATTTTTAATGTTGTATATTTGTACAAGTATGAAGATGATGGTGCAGAAGAAAGGTCAGTAGACAAGGGACAGATTGAGTGGAAAGAGCAGCTACCTCCAGCGCAACCATTGCAACCAGAGAAGATATTGGATAGAAGACCATTCAGAAGAACTAGAGGACAAGAGTACTTTCAGTACTTGATCAAATGGAAGGACAAGCCAGAGGAAGATGCCACTTGGATGACTGAAGGAAGGTTGCAAGAGATAGGCAGATCAGTGGAAGAGCTCATAGATAGGAGCCCATGAAGAAGATTTCCCTCGGGAGTCTGATGGAGGGGCATTAGACACTAGCCAGCAATGTAGGAGTTTTGTCCACATGTCGTGGCTAGGAGGGTTCAAAATCACTTGAATTGTAACAGCTAGGTGTCAATACCTCAGCTGACTGTATTATTTAGATTAGTTAGAGTTGTAGAAGTCGAACAGTTAGGTTTGATCCAGCTGTCAGTTCAGTTATTGGAATAAGTTGTAATTAGACCTTTGATTTCTAGAACGGTCCTCTCAGAGGAACCGAAGAGTCATTTGTTTATGTATATAAATGTAATCCCTTGGATGTACTAAAAAAGAGAAGAAGAGAGGAGAAATTTCTGCAATAAAACTCTGTGTATTGAGCAATTTCTTCTGGTTGAATACACTTCGAGTTCTGTTGATTTCCAAACTGTCTGAATTGATAATTGTGAAGAATTGTTTAATTGTGAGGCGATTTTGCATTGGAAATTCTATTTCTCAGTCTTTAAATTCCTGTAAATTGTTTGGATAACCCTGTGAATTCACCCCACCCGCAGGCGAGGTCTGTGTAGAGAACCATGGTCGTGAACACTGTTCAAATATAAATTTCCCGCTTTGTAAAGAGATAGAATTTTTTCTTCGAAACCAGAACCGTGGTTTAGACGTGAGTTAATGAACGAGAAGGATAGTATAGCCGGTGTGAACCGTAGCTAAACACTGTACAAAAACCGCGAGGGGGTTTGTAAGGCAGATTGCCCATATCGCATCGCTTTTGGTGTATAAGCGGTATCTTCCAAACGCAAGCAATTCCACAGACCTGTTGACGCGTGACGAAGTGGACACCCGGGAAACCACCATTTAAACCATGCCATCGCACGTTATAGTTTGTACCAGGACGTCGAGCGATATTGCCGAGAGCCGTTGATTTGGGAAAGGGCCATCGGACGGTGATCGCTTGTTGTAGATGCGCGAACGATAACGAGGTACGGTGCATGCGTTTGATTGGTCACAGAGGTGGGGCCCGGAGCTAAGGTTTATTACACAGTTATTTGTTCAAATAGAGCGTTGGATATATGTAAATCACGAAAGGTATAAACATTGGTTATAAAATTAGGAGATAATATATATAAGCCGGAGATATAATTAAACATTCGAAGTTGTGATTATATTTATTTGTCAATTTCTTTGAAATTGATAAATAAAAGAAGATAAAGAGCCACGTGGGTAAACCAAAGGGAATTGCTAACAGAGCCACGAAGATGGTTGACCATCTCTCCGTGGGGTTGAATTTCAGTTTTGTTGCGTTAGAAATCAAGCTCAGAAGTTGGGTTTCTCAACCCTCCACTGGTGCACCCTGCAACTCAGCACACCTATCAATAGAAACTACATCGTAGAAGTAAGATAGTGCTTGGACTGATGCCAGAATGTGGAAGTGTAGTGGAATAATATTCCTAGAGGCTCCTGAAGGGAAGAAGTGGGATTCCCACTCTGGAACACCCTATGCTAAATAGCACTGCAATCTTAGCTAAGAAGCTGAAGAGAGCAACAAGTATAAACAAACCATCAAGAAAATAATAATCCAATCATGCCCACAATGGCTGACATCCTCTTCCTTATATTCTTGGTGATCTTCCTCACCTTGGGCCCCACTCATTAAAGCCACTTCTCCCATGCATGGAATCTCCCTCCAAAAATGTGTTGTCCCTCAATTAATGCCACTTCTTCCATGCCAACGTTGTTTGATTTGGTCAAGGTTGACCCAGTCTTCATGCTCCAACCACTTTTCAAACATAAGGGTCTTCAATCCAGCCTTTAGATGACCTCCTTTCACATTAGGAGTGTCTTTTATTCCTAATAAGGAGATTTATGGATCTCCATGCCCTCTTATTCCTCTAACTAAGGGTAAAATCAAAATTTAATATTCCAATTAGATGTGTGCTAATTTAGGAATATTACAATCCTCCCCTCCTAAATGTTTCTTTTCCTCAAGCAACTACAAGGATAGAACTAAAGAGCCTCCTCTCTTTCTCATGTAGCATCCTCATATGATGAGTTCCTCCAATTAACAAGGTGCTCTTTTATCAATGTGTCCCCAAGTTTCTCCTCCCATATGTATAAGCTAGCCCTTGGTGATAAATCCAAATGGCTCTCATCATGAAAGAGTGGGATATCCATGGAGGAAATTATATGTGGTCTAGAGGCCTTCTTGAGGTGTGGAACCATGAAAGTATTGGGAACCTTCATTCCCATTTGAAGCTCCAAACCCCAAGATATCATCCATACAAAATGAGTCACCCTCCAAAATGGTAACTCATGGAAATATTCTTCCACCTTTGGCTCCTGCAATGTCGGTGGGCTACATAACTGAACATGGTAGACCAAATGGCCTACACCACACTATCTCTATCTCCACTTGTGATAAGTGTAGAGATACTGTAGAATCTGGGCTACAATAATATTGCCCTCAAGAGACAAAAGGACAATTGGATCTGAAAAGACCCTTTCTCTAGTGTCATGAGCCCAAACGATCACATACAAAGAGAATGGTACATCATCACCATATGGTATCCAAATTAGAAAGATAATGAATGTTACATGAAATGTGGGATGGTACCAATGGTTTCTCCAGTCGATACATCACCGTTTTACCAGCTGTTATTTCAAGACATCATGTGGCGAGTTGTCTCCCAACAAATTCCTAGTTGTGCATGTTTGCCCATCTACTAGGAAGTAGTAAATGGAATTTTATATCAAATGAGCATAACAAGAATAACACCACATTTTCCCAAATCCATGCAAGGAAGGGATATATCTGTTGGTCCTATAATGACCATGAAGCCCAAATGTAACCTTGCCCTCTTGTGGAGAAATGCACTATACATATATGGTAAGAGAATGCAAATACTTTGTGAACTAATCAATAAGTACATAAATATATTACTTACCACGCATTGTGAATAGACTGAAAGTGAGGTCCATGGATGAACTCTCCCATGAGAATCTCCTCATAGTGGTATACAATGAAGGGATGCATACTCCCCTTGGAACACTCCATTAATAGATACAACTCCCAACTGACAACATTGTTGGCTTTGGTGATAAGGCTCTTTCCACTCCATGACTCCATTATTTGACATGTCATATGCCAAAGTCATCCACCATCATGCTACTATATGTGGGAGACTCCTTCCTATGTGGAATTACCTCCGTATCCTCCAATGCTGAAAGGTATCCCCTTTGCACCTTGATTGTGCCATCTTTATCTTCTAAAATATCATGCAAAGTATGGGAGAAATTCAACCCATACTCTCCCAAGATTAGCCAAAGAAACAATAGCTCTTGCTGCCTCTTCACACCTCCATCATATAAACCATAGAGTGAAAACATAATGATTGACATGAAGAATTCCACATCATCCCAATGTACCCAAACTCCCTGCTGCCATATGATGCAAGTGAAATGCCAAGTTCCAACTAATAACATACCCTTTGGAATAGGATATGTCACATGCTGAACAAACTCTTTCAAGAGTAGCCAGCGCAACCTTGCCTCCTGCTGCCCTATTTCATAGATCTGCAAGTGGATTTATAGCCTCTTTCTCATCAACATCACCCATACAACCAATGGTGAGTGTCTATCATCATGCTCCAAATTGGTATCCCTCCAACGGAGAATACCCTCCTCCCAAATCAAATCAATATCTCTACACTTCATGGGATGTTGAAGTGTAGCCTCCTGGAGATCTCCATATGAATACCACTCATAAATGACCATGTTGAACCCATAAGGATCCAAGTATACTGAAGGAAAAATCTTCTCATTGAGCTGTGAAGTTCTTAGCAAGAAGAATCCATCATAATAATGGGAGATAAGATGTCTTTCATAAACCATCTGCCTATCATTTGCTATACATGTAGAAAGGTCATTGGATTGCTCCAATAATGGTTGGGCCCCAAACCCATCACTGCTGCTCCATGACAACGTTGCTGATCTCCATGATGGTGCATCTTCTGTCTCATGAACATATAGTTATGCATTGGATTCTTTAGGACAATGCTCATCCTATCCTCCAAAAATCTACACTCCAACCCCAAGAGTTGTGTGCACTCATCAATAACATACTAGGATGGATGTATATCTCCTCCTTGAACACATCAAGGGTCCTCTGCACAGTGATAGTTTTCTTCTCCAAATCAGCAATGTGCTTTGACCCTAGGTCATCTATTTTCCCTGATGGCATGTTCCCACAATCCTCCATATGATGCGCTGAAATAATAGGAAGTGGAAATATGGGCATACCTTGTTAAAGCTTGGGAACATCTTGTAATAATACAAGGGTTCCTTCCTTTGGTCTGATGACTTCCCCAACTACTGATGATGATGGTTGCCCCTCTATAGCCGCACCAGTGTTGGTATAAGTCTCCTCCTCCTCATGCATCTCCTGAATAGTGCATGGGACTCTAAATTCCAAGAGACCAAGATCACTTTGAAAAGGTGCAAGTGTCCCTTCTCTTGATGCTAGTACTCCTGCAACAAGTGGTGGTGAAGGTATATTTTCCTCTGATTTCTTATTGTCAAACTTCTTGATCAACCTTTGAGTAAAATATGCATATGCAACCACTCTTGTATGACTCAAATGGCTGAACCACCAAATGTTTTCTTCACCCTCAAGGTGCAGCACTGCAACCTCAACAACTTCTCTCTCTACCACTAGATGTAGTAGGAAGAATGCATCCAACTTCATTCCCCAAACCCTTACTGTGCATGTGGATGACACATCAAATGTAGACAACAAAAATCTATTGCTGCAAGGTCTTCTTTCTTCTTTGAGCTGAAAGAACTGTGGGAGAGTTATATTATCCTGTAAAGCTCTTGATTGAGATTTTTATTCTGCAAGATACTCACTTAGAATCTCATGATCTAAGTGTCCTGCATCTCCATGCCTTTTGTCTTCTTCTTTAAAATAAAAGGGCATAGTGTATTTCTTTGGAGGTCTATGCAATACCGGTTTTCTCTCCTACTGATAGGAAGTGCATGGTCCTTCCTCCTCTTGAAACCCTAGTGTGGTTTCATTTCTTTTCTCCACTTTTATTTTCTTGACCTCCTTGGTGAGGTCCCTCTTAAATCTGAAAAGGGATGAGATAAAACTCATTCCTTCCATAATTATGATCCCTTTCTCCTTATTTTTATTCTCTTGATAGCATAATGGCTAAGATCCACAAGCTGAGCCAATATTATGCTCTGATACCACTGTAATATTCCCAAATGGGAAAAATAGGAATATAGTGCAAAATCAAGGAAATATTAGTGAATAAAATTACACCAAAATGTATGAAAACAATGGGGCCATTTTATTATGTAAGTTAGCATCAAATAAGTACAATAAAAATGGGCACAGCTCAAATGATTAAGGCAAACAAGCCTCCCATGAACACATATGCCAAATATGAAATGTTGCTACATAGCAGAATACCAAAGAACAAGTACAGTGTAGTTTTAGATGGTACACTGCTACTGGAAATGTAAAATAATATATATCTGCTAATGTATGGTTCATAATGTGTTGAGAGTAGAGATCTAATCTCCCAAACACATTTCCAAGATAACCCAGAAAGGGTTTCCTGAAATAAAAAAAATGCAGAAAATACAAATATGGCCCTAGGGATGAATAATATATGCAACTGGATAGATGATAGGAGGTGGATGATCTGATCTAGAAATTTATGAAAGCTCCTCCTATAGATTCTCCCAATGAGAGGTTGATCCCCTCACTGAAGTCTATCTCCCCCAACTTGGGCCCCAAACCCTCTACTGCAACTGCACTCTGAAATAACACAATTCCTTCACGAAACTGCATTGTAACTGGTACAGTACCTTAGCCTAATGCTAAATGATGAAATAAAGCTCAAGATTCTCCTTTAAAAGCCTCTCGGATGAAGGGCTGCTCCCTCCAATGGAAAACAAGCTCAGAATTTGGGTTTCTGAACCCTCAACTGCTGCACCCTACAACTCAGCACACCTCTCAATAGAAACTGCATTGTAGAAGTAAGATAGAGCTTGGCCTAATTCCGGAATGTGGAAATTTACTACAATACTCTTCCTAGAGGCTCCTCAAGGAAAGAGGTGGGATTCTCTCTCGGGAATACCTTGTGCTAAACGGCACTGCAATCTTAGCTAAGCAGCTGAAGAGAGCAACAAGTCTAAACAGACCATTAAGAAAATAATAATCTAGTCATGCCCAAAATGGTTTTCATCCTCTTCCTTATATTCTTGGTGAGATTCCTCATCTTGGGTCCCACTCATTAAAGCCACTACTCCCATGCATGGAATCACCCTCCAAAACTGTGATGTCCCTCAATGAATGCCACTTCTTCCATACCAGCGTTGTTTGATTTGGTCAAATTTGACCCAGTCTTCATGCTCCAACCCCTTTTCACACATAAGGGTCTTCAATCTAGCCTTTAGATGACCTAATTTCACATTAGGAGTGTATTTTATTCCTACTAAGGAGATTTATGGGTCTCCATACCCTCTTATTCCTCTAACTAAGAGTAAAATCAAAATTTAACCATTCCAATTAGTTGTGTGCTAATTTAGGAATATTACAAATAGCTTCAATACATATCCACTGATGAAAAAAAAGTTATGTCCTAACTACCCCTCTTTCTATAGGGAGAATTATGTTTTTCAGAGATAAGCTAGGAGTTGTGGTGCATGCCTCTCTCGATGATAGGGAGAAGTGATTTTTCCTACATCATGACATTCTTCCTTTATCACTTGACCATAATTAGTGATATTATCCATGTGTCAAGTTGACCATAATTAGGAAGAATAGTTTGACATATTAGACAACACATTCATTCTTCTTGTGTCACTTAACCATAATTAAGGATATTATCCCTGTGTTAAGGTGATCATAATTAGGAAGAATAGTTTGACATATTAGAAAACATATTTATTCTTCCGATGTCACTTGACCAGAATTAGCGATATTATCCCTATGTCAAATTGACTAGAATTAGGAAGAAGGGTTTCATGGAAAGAGATTCCTCTTATGTTATGTGATGTGACCAAAATTAGGGATGTTATCCATGTGTCAAGCACATCGATTGGAATTAGGAAGAATGGTTCGGTGGATAGACCTTTTTCTATGTCATGTATTGTGATCTGACTTAGGGATATTTTCATTATGTCAAGTACATTGGCCAAAATTAGGGATGTTGTCCTTTTGTCAATTCTAGTGACTAGAATTAGATATGTTGTGCTTTTGTCATGTAAATTGACCAGAATTAGGAAAATTGATCTGGAGGACCAGTTGTAGCCTCCCGACATCATCCTCAAATCTCTTTATAGAGAAATCTTGTTTGATTGATGTCTCTTTTGTATAATATGTATAAAAGTACCATTATTGTGAGATATTGGTTGTTTGATGATGCTAATTTTGATATTGATTTGATAAATATGTGAAACTAGTCTTGATATTTCCTTAGAAAACTCTTCAACCAGCTAGCATCTTGGTAGACATTATGAATACCTCCCTAGATAAGAGGGAGTGTTGAAGAATTTAGCTATGGTCAATCTTCATAATTTTTGATGTATTTATAATACTATCTAAAAACACAAAAGAAAAATAAATTTTAAATTAGAAGAAATCAATGAAAGAAAATCTACAAAACCACCTAAAATTAAAATCCTTGAAAATAGTTCATACTCACGTAAATAACATATTTACCATATATTATTACCCACCATGATTTAAGCAAGTATTTACATAAAATATAGGATAAGGAATAAGATGTAAATAAATATACTTACCAGGAGTTACTACGCACCATTATTTACGTGTTCCTTATCACTTTAACCAATATGAGTACAAATCTAAATGTGTACACTTACTAGTGGTTACTACACACTAAAATTTAATTTTTCAGTGAGGCGTGATTTAATTTTCAAAGAGGCATGCCTCTTAGGCACCATAAAACCCCTTAAAAATATATTTTCATTTTTTTTTCACTCACATATCACGTACATTTCTCTCTCTCACACACACAAGTGGGAAGAAATATAATAAAGAGGCCAAAGTATTTGAGGAGCTAAACTTGAGACAAATTAAGTTCTCAATATTGTGATATTTACTTTCCTTTCATGGCTATTGGTTGGAATTTTGAAATGCGATTTATTGATGAAGATAAAAGAACTATTTTATATATTCACAAGTAATTACCATAGTTCATAATAGTGCGTGTGTCCATTGCACTCTATTTTTTAATAAAATGTAGTATACCTATGGGGAGTAATATGGTGGTACCTAAATAGGTACCTAAGGATATAATAATATAATAATGTAAATAAAATACAATGTTCTTAGAATGTAGGAGTTACTAGAAGGTTCCACCTACTAAAATTTTCCTTCTCTAGAATGTTCTTGGGAGATAGAGAACATTATATAAACTAGTGTAAGCAGTGCAATGGGGCATGGCAAAGAATATTTTAATTGTATCAAGTATTGCTTGGGGAATGCATATCTTATATAAGAACTAATATATGGTGTTTCCATGCCTTAAATATTATATATATATTTCTTGTGTTCAATGTTTTGTGATAGATTTGGTTTATATATGAAGGGTTTCTTTCATGTTATATTTTCAAATATATTGATATACATAACAATTGGTTTCAAAGCACTTTTTTGGGCCAAGAAAAATGAAGATTTTTTTCTCTTTTTTCATATTCTTTTTAAGGGGAAAAAGGGAAATGGAATTATAATTAATTTTTAAAAATTTCTATGTAAAAATTTAAGATACTAGTCAATTGTGTTTACCTTGTATGTTTGGGTGGAACAGATGTTATCTTCTCCACCCAAGTTAAAATCCTTCCTAGTGACATGATAAGATAAAATGTTGTATTGGCTTCGATCCTTGTGAACTATTTAGTGAGCATACTTGTGGGTTGGCCTAGTACTAGCAACCTCACTCTATCCTTCAAGCTAAGAGGGAGGCCAATTTCTTCTCTCTAAAAAAAAAAAACAAAATCAACTAGTTGCATACATGAAATCATCATAAAAAAAATACCTAAATCACGAAATAAAATTGTTTGAAATAGAGTCCTAGAAGTGAAGATATCATCAATTTAAAATATGTTATATCCTATTTTTTCTGGGGATGGCCACCCAAATTCCAGATCAATATATTTCAAGGAAGTGACCAAATTTCAATCAAACCAACATCATTAGATGCAAATTGGGTGTGTCACTTTGTAATTGTGGTTATAATGGAAAATTGGAGAAGTATAGATGTAATTATGACCATTTTAATGTATTCCTCTCAAGGAAAAGTGCATGAATTTCTTTCAAACCCTAACTCTATTTTTTAATTATGGAAGGTGAGATGTATTTTATTGAAAAGGATGATGGTCCTAGTATTAAAGAATAGAAAAAATGGATAAAATTTCAATATCCATCATTTTGTATAAATTTTATACATATATACCTAAGGGGGGTCCTAAAATTTGGTGGAGTGAGCTTAACTTTGAAATTACAAAGACACCATCATATGAACAATATGAAACACTATTTTCTAGATGTATGGTCTAATGTTGGAAAAAATGATAAAAAGAGCATTGATGGTTTATTTTCATGTGGAAAATCTATTTTTAGGGTTCATGGATGTATTGAAAATAAGAAAGTAATAGTTTCTATATGCTCTAGTATCCTACATAACTTCATCAATGCTAATTTGGCTAAAATATGGTAAGTAACTATAAATAATGTTTAGAGTAGATAGGTCGATGGTGAAAATATTCAAATTTTTAAAACTTTCAAATTTATCATGGTTAAAAATGGGTGGAATTATTATTTCCATGCCATATATGTGAATAATGTGGATGTTATTCTTGGATATCCTTAGATAGAATCAATTGGTATGATTATATTAATTTTCAAAACGAGTTTACGAATAATTTGGTAAAAGAAAAAGGAGATCACATTGTGAGAGGTGTCTCTGGGTAAACAAGAAGGGTAAAAAAAAATTCATGCCAAAGTATCTTTAGGGAACACACTTATAATATAGAGGGTGATTCCAAGGTTGAATCAATAGAATATCATAAATAATCACCTAGAAATGGCCACACGAGGGGCATAAATGGGAATAAAACACTTAGGAATATCCAGTTAAAGAGTCCTAGCAAGAATAATTGAGAGCTAAGGTTTTTGTATAATTCCACCCACACCACTGATTGAAACATCAATCATTAAGGCATCATTGTGAGCATAAACAAGCTTATTATGGATGCACATGGTATAAAAATGACAACCAAATGAAAAGCACATGGCGGCATAACAACAGTACATGGAAGATCATCGTATCACAAAAAGTAGCAATGGAATTCTATATCAATATGGCAAGCAAGTAGTGGGGTTCCATGTTCACATGTTATTAAGATAAATGGATTCTAGTGCTTGTTACCAGAGAGATATGTTTTTTTAGTGTTTAAATTACCAAAGAGAATTATAAATTTACTGAGATAAGATTAAAAAACCAACAACAAATCACAAATCATAAACACAATGTTTATCCTAGAAACATCCTAATTTAGGGAAAAAACCAACTAATAGAATATTTTATTAGTCCCTTGGCAAAAACCCATATAATATAGCTAAGTGAGCCTTATTTCTCACCTCCCTATCACATTAAAATGAATTATTCACAAGCCTTTTAAATGGCTCATTACATCCAATCCATGGGAAACCAGAACCACCATTGTTTGACCCAACAACTTTGACTCTTTCATCGAGTCAAGTTTTACCTGACAATATCCCCTTAACCTTGACTTGGCGTTTCCATTGACCAAATCTAGTCAAACCATCCCAGTGAGCCAATGTCACTCACCACCACAACCTATCATCCTAAAATTTTATAATCAGTGCATCTGGTAATTCGTCATGTTGCATATCACCTAAGTCTAACTCCAAGATTTACTAGTAATTTTCTAGGGGTACACATGACTTACCAAGTCTTATATGGTCGTATGTTCATTTACAAATTACTTCTTCAATTTTTTTTTTTTTTTTTTTGTGCATTATTGTTATCTCAACACTTATACCACCTTTCTTTCCCTTCTACACACTTTCTCACAATAGTTTCCCTCCTCACCAGATATTTATTTTGTGGCTACATCTTACACTGTTGAACCTCCAAGTAGGTGATGTCCACATAAAATATTCTTTTTTTGGTTGCATATCACTCTATTGGACCTTTATTTCCTTTTAGGATGCTTATGCTACAATATCCATGCATACTCCCTCATCAACAGGAAAATCACAATGGATTCACACATGCTCATGATTTTGTACAATCCATGACAAACTCCAGAATGGCTTATTTCTTAGGGAATCTCTTTCATATTGGACCTTAGTGATGGAATTTTCAACCACCATCTCCTTCTAAGGCCACAATCCCTTGGCTCAGATACCATGTTAAAATTATCAAAGTGATATATAAATTTATTGGGAGAAGATTAAAACAACCTTATAGTTTAGAATCATTGACGAACCTTGCTAGTCCCTAGCATGCAAAATATAAAATGTTTGACAATATTTTTGTAAAAATATTCAAATCTCTAGTGTTTTTATATATCCTCCATATTTTATTGGAAAATTTTAAGCTTAAATAATTTTATACTATAAAATTTGGGTGAATCGTTTTTAGAAAAAATAGAAATTAACGATTTTGTTTAGAGCATGAAAAATTAGTGCACATGTGAATATTAGCCCCTAAAATTTTCACTATTTATGGGAGAAATATGGGGGTACCTATGGAGGTACCCAAGGGAATAATAATATGATAATGCAAACACAATGTAATGTTCTTAGAAGATATAAGGAGTACTAGAAGGTTCTAATTACTTGATTTTTTTTTTATAGAATATTCTCAGAAGATAGACAACAATATATAAAGTACTATAAGCAATCTAAGGGGCATGGTGAAGAATATTGTAATTGTATAAAACATTTCTTGATTGCATTCCTTCCATAAGGAATAATATATGGTGTTACCCTACCTCCAAGGTTTTATCTATATTTCTTGTGTTAATATTTTGTGAATGGTTCAGTTTATATGCCAAGGGTTTCTTCTATTTTATATTTCCATATCTATTAAGATACATAAAAAAAAAAATGCTCCAGCAAAATTATCACAAGAAAATATTTCTTCCAAGAATTATCCTGTTATGAAACCAACTCCAAAAATAGAAGAAAAGAGAGATCAATGCCTTAGAAATCAGCCACTTTGAGAGGGCAACCTCCAATACATTACATAAATGAACAATTATTGGATGATACAAATGACCAAAGCCTACTTCTATATATAGGAGTCCATGGGCCCACAATATAATCCTATCCGACCTAACAATAAAAATGTAAGGGCACAATAATAACAATATTGGGGTTACACGGGTACAACAATAACAATAAGGGGGATGAACTAATAACAATAAGGGACTAAAATAGAAATAAAGGGACCTAACATGCCCCTCTCCTTCAAAAAGTGTTGTCCTCAACGCTTGAGTAGCTCTGGGTGCTTCTATATAAAATTCTCATCCTCCCATGTAGAATCTTCAGTGGGTAAGTTCTTCCACTTGATGAGATACTCTGAAATTGATCGATTTCGTAGCTGTTGAGTTCTTGTTTATATGACCGCTTCAGGTTCCAATATGATTTTTCCTTCCTCATCAAGTTCTAGCAATATTGTTTGAACTGGAATATTTTCACCTATAACCTTCTTTAAGCATGAAGCTACAATTTGTATGCCATAGTACCAATCTTTTGCAACACCTTGTAAGAACCATAGTACTTTGGCGATAATTTATTATCCTTCTTACCTTGCTTGAGGGACATTTATTTGTATGGTTGTAGTCATAAAAATACCCAGTCTCCTACATCAAAACTTCTCTCACTGCGATGTTGATCTGCCTGTTGTTTCATTCGATTTTGTGCCAAATTTAGGTTATCTTTTAAGAGTTGGAGAACTTCTTGTTGATGCTCGATGTGATATTCCACTGCTTGAACCTTAGAATTTTCTCTTAAAGATGTTGTGATGGATGGTGGATCATATCCATAAAGTGCCGTAAATGGGGTCATTTTTGCTGTAGTATGGAAGGAAGTGTTATACCACCATTCAGCGAGAGGTAACCACTTGACCCATTGTGTTTGTTTATCAGATACACAAAAACGAAGATATCCTTCCAAACATTTATTCACTATCTCAGTTTAACCATCGGATTAAGGATGATAAGATGAATTATGAGCTAATTGAGTACCCAAACAAGAAAATAACTCCGTCCAAAAATTTACAGTAAAAATGGGATCTCTGTTGCTCACAATAACCTTTGGGTTTCCATGTAGCTTTTGAATTATGTCCATAAATGTAGTAGCAATTGTACTTGCTTTAAATGGGTGAGATAATGCACAAAAGTGTGTGTACTTGGTAAGTCTATCAACTACCACCATGATGACACTATTTCCTTTGGAATTATGTAATATTGTGATACAATCCATTGAAATCTCCTCCCAATGTTGACTTCGAATGGATAAAGTTTGTAGAAGACCCGGGGTCTTAATTGTCTCAACTTTATTTTTCTGGCAAACCAAACATTTCGCTACAAACTTTTGCATATCAGATTTAAGGCCATCCCAAAAAATTCTTTTTTCACCCTGTGGTAAGTTCTTAAAAAATCTTGAGAGTTCTCCTAAAGGAGAAGTGTGCAATTCCAAAATAATCTTTTGTTTTAGTTAGGAATTATTACAAAGATATAAGTGATCTTTGTACCATAAGGAATCATTTTTTCAAATAAATGTATCATATGTACTAGGATATTGCTACAAATTTTGAATGAGTGTCCACACTTCTTCATCCCTCTTCCATTCATCCCTTGCTTCGGTTATCCAAGCTGGTTCGATAATAGAAATGGCACAAAGCAATGCTTCCACCTCTTCATTCTTTCTTGAGAGTGCATCTACAATAAAATTTAGCTTCCCTTTTTTGTAGATTATTTCAAAGTCATAACGCAACATCTTTGTGACCCATTTTTGTTGCTCTTCTAAAGATAGTCTTTGTTCCAAAAATTGTTTAAGACTATCATGATCAATTTTTACCTTGAAGTGCCTTCCCATTAGGTAAGGTCGCCATTTCTTTAGTGCATGTAGTATTGCTAACATTTCCTTCTCATAAATAGCTTTTTGTAAATACTTTCCTTTGATTGGATGAATTTAAAAAGCAATGGGTCTTCCTTCTTGCATTAAAACATCACCAATTCCATTTCCTGAGGCATCACATTCCACAATAAAGGTGTTTGTGAAGCCTGGCATAGCTAAGACTGGTGCTAGGCACATTTCCTCTTTGAGATGTTCAAAGGCCTTAGTTGCTTTAGGAGTCCATGAAAATGCATCTTTATTCAATAATGTTGTTAAAGGTGCTGCTATTCTCCTATAATTCTTAACAAACTTGTGATAATACCCTGTTAAACCGAGAAATCATCGCAACTGCTTTATGGTTGTGGGGACTTTCCATTCATTAATTCCTTTAATTTTATTAGGGTCTACCTTAACACCCTCATGAGATACAATATGACCCAAATATTCCACCTCTTGTACTCCAAAGAAACATTTGGATGATTTTTCATATAATTGTTTCTCCTTCAATAGTTTGAGCACCCTGTCAACATGTTGAACATGATCCTTCCAAGACCTGTTGTAGATTAGTATATCATCAAAAAATACTAGCACAAATTTTCTAAGGAAGGGTTTGAAAATGTAATTCATCAACCCTTAAAATGTAGAAGGTGCATTGGTAAGTCCAAAAGGCATGAACAAAAATTCATAATGACCCTCATGAGTTCAAAATGTTGTTTTTGGAATATCTTCAGTCTTCATTCTAATTTGATGATATCCTGAACGAAGATCGAACTTGGTAAAATAAATTGCTCCATGTAATTCATCCAATATTCATCAATCACATGAATGGGAAATTTATCTTTAATGGTGATCTTATTGAGATCCCTATAATCCGGACACATGCGCCATGATCCATCCTTCTTGTGCACCAATACTACTAGAGTAGAGAAAGAACTTTGACTAGGTTGAATTATACCAGCCTCCAACATTTCTGCAATCATACATTCAATTTCGCTCTTTTGGAGATAAGGATATCTATAAGGCCTGATGTTTGGAGGAACACTTCCTGGAATCAAATTAATAGCATGATCATGATCACGAATAGGTGGGAGTCCTTTGGGAGTTTCAAACACCTTGGAATGATTGTCCAAGACTTTTTGCAGATCTGCAAAAATAGATGATTTTGATGTTGGAACTTCTAGTGAGCATAATTGTGCAATTAAGCCTCATTGTTATTTCTTCAAAAGCTTTGTCATGACATTAGAGATTATTATCTTTCCCGTCTTCCCTGCGATACCCCGTAATTCGATTTCCTTTCCTTCTGAAAATAATTTCAAGAAAAGTTCTTGAAAATTAAAAGCTACCATCCCCAAAAATTGTAACCATTGTACTCCTAGTACAACATCGGCACCTTCCATAGGAATGGAAAGCATTGTACTATTCAATACATATTCCCCCATGGTTAGCTTGATATTATGTCATTTTCTAGAGAAATTTATAGTTCCACCATTTGAAACCATCACTTGAAATTCTGGTGCTGGGTATAGGAAACAATTCAATTCCTTTACTACCTTACAATGAATAAAACTATGGGTACTACCCGAATCAATCAACACTATTACCTTTTTCTTCTTGATATGTCCTTCTATATTGAGAGTTTGAGGAGTGGTAATTCCTTCCAATGCATTAAACGATATGGTCGGACTCATTCTTCCTCTTCTAGGGTTGGTTCCTAGTGTATATCCTCTTCTTTTGAAGATTATTGTTCATTTTCTTCTTCCTCTTCATAATCTATGTAAAATAAATTCTTCTCATCACACTTATGAGCTTTAGTGTATTTTCTATCACAACTGTAGCAAAGCCCTTTTGTTCTTTTTTCTTCCAATTGTTGTGGTTTCAACCTTGTAGGTTGTGGAAGCCTAGGAGTAGCAATACTTGCATCTTTATATATGTGAGTGGTAGACTTCCTTGTTGCCATAATTTTACATTCAATTTTTCTTTCCAGCCTGAATTCATTTTCCAATGAACCAGGTTCCCAAACACAAATTTCATGTTGGATGTTATCCTTTAAAGTCCCTATGAAGGCATCAATCCTGTGTTCCTCTGGCATATCTGTTACCCTTATATTCAATTTTTGGATGTCCTCAATGTGCTCCACCACTAAACCCTTTTGTTTGAGATTTATTAATTGACTAAAGAAGGTGTTGCTTTTTGTATCCTCATAATCTACTATAATTTCCTCCGTAAAAATTGATCAAGTGACAATTTTTTTACGGGAGCAAAGCCATCGATACCATACAAATGTATTTTGTTCTAAATGTAAAGTTGCAATGCATACCTTTTGTGTGTTTTTCACATTATTGAGATCAAAATATTTTTCCATCTGTAGTATCCATGTTACAAGATCCTTGCGATCAAACTTCCTCATATCCATCTTTGAAATATGGTGGTTCTTCCATCCAACGTTAGAGTTTACGAAATCATGATTAATATTTATTTTGTTCTCATCATGAGTTTCCTCTACTATATTTTCGCCATTAGGAAACATTTCTTGTATCAACTTTGCCAAACCTTCGATGTCTACTTTTATATCATTCTTCATTTTTTCCATTTTTTCATCAATCTTAGCTTCCATGTCATCCATATTAGCTTCCAAACCATTCATATTAGCTTCCAAGCCTTTCTTCAAACCATCCATCTTAGTTTCCACACCTTTCTTGAAAACTTCCATTTCATTTTTTGTTGCTTTTTGTGATAGCAAAATTTGGTGCACTTGCTCTTGTAATTTTGATATCTCATGTTGTGTTTCTTCATCTTCATGAGTCATAGTAGAGCCTTCTGAAGGCTCAATGGTTGTTGAATCCTTTTGAGGGGGGAATTTTATAACCCAATACTGATATCTATTCTTCAATATGCCCTTGGAATAAATTTAAACTATTTTTTTTTCAAACAAGACTTATGTAATTCGAAAAAATACACACCTTTTTCTTGCTTTTGAGGAGCTCTATATTGAAACTGAATTATCTCTGTGATTTCGAATCTTCAATATCTAAAATTTGGCCCTGAAGTAGTCCTTTAAATCATCTTTCGAATGCCATAGGTCTGACCTGATTTGGATTCTTCAAGACAAAGTTATGCCCAATCTCCCATGATGACCTAATTATGGACTGGTTCAGTAGAGCGAACTTGTATGACTTTCCACGTGTCAATTTTTCCTCCTTCGACTCTGAACTTGATCTAATGAAAGCTACAGTCCGTGTACTTGTAGCCACTTTTTATGGAATCTCAATCTGACACTCAGAGAGAGAGTTATGACGTTTTTCCCACGCTCACCTCTTTGAGATGAAATTCTAGAGCCTAAAAAAATCCTAACTTCCACAGATCATATCTCCAAAATATGAGAAACCAAGATCTAAAATTTTTACAGGAGGTTATTTAGGATTTTGGCTTCTCTATGTGAAAATTTCAGCTTCTCAAACCTTGTATAAAAATATTTATAGTGAACATTCCTCGATGACCTGTTTAGGTTAAATTCGGGAGCCTGCAAAAAGCCCTAACTTCCACAGATCATATCTCCGAAAATATTGCGAACCAAGCTTTGAAATTTTATGACGATGTTCCTCAGGATTTCAGATTCACACTCTAAAAAATTCAGCTTTTTAACCTTCATAGAAAAAAATTTATAGCATAAATTCCAGTGAAACCATAGAATCCAAATCTCTGATACCAAATGTTATGAAACCAGCTCCAAAAATATAAGAAAAGAGAGATCAACGCCTTAGAAATCAACCACTTCGAGGGGGAAAACTCAAATACATTACATAAATGAACAATTCTTGGATGATACAAATGACCAAAACCTCCTTCTATATATAGGATTCCATGGGTCCACAATATAATCCTAGCCGACCTAACAATAACAATGTAAGGGCACAATAATAACAATATTGGGGTTACAGGGGTACAACAATAACAATAAGGGGGCTACACTAATAAAAATAAGGGACTAAAATAGTAATATAGGGACCTAACATATCCAATCTCTCAACAAACTTCAAGCTCTCAACCTTGCCCCACAGAAACCCAAACCAACCCACTACACAATTTCCTCCTCTCTATTTATCAAGTTTCCATACACCTTCTCCAAATCTTCTCAACCACCTTTATTAATTTCCATCAACCTTACTTATAGAATTTTGGTAAAAAAGTTAATTAAAATAAAATATTCAATGAGTTACATAAAATATCAATCAAATCGAATGCAAAATGTTTTTTCTCATGCTATCTTATAAATTCAACTCGTTAATTTTCCCAAAGTTTTATGACAACTCACCAAACCCATTTAATTCATCATACCAACTAATAATCAAAGTCACTAAGGGTATTTAATGCTAATATATATTTATGTATGCAATATGATTCACATAATCATTAAACCATTAATTAAATAGTAAATAAACTAGTTAGGTAATCAATACAACAATTAAGTGTACTAGTGTCCACATGTAAGGTATGTATGTAAACACATAGATTGTGCATGTACTAGTAATAAACAATCATTGCCTCTAGTGAAAAATTCATGTATGATCACATAAAATAATTTGGGACAACAAATCCAATAAATATGTCATTCAATATATTAATTAAAAAATTTATAATATTTATGAGTAATTAATCAATACACTTAAAATGTCGAAAGGGAATGAATTTGAACATTTTAAAAATGATAGGAACCTAGTGATGAAACAAGAGTGGCACATTTAATCCCCAAGAGGAATTCTCAATTAAATTTCAATCATCCCTTCTCCCTAACCTATTTATATATTTCACATCCTATCATTTTCTTTGTTGGACTATGTTGTAGCATCAACAATATTGACCTATCCCCATTTATATCCTGTAAACGGAAGTTTCAACTATTTCAATCAAGCTTCCCCAGTACGAAACTTGTAGTCACCATCACACATATAAGGTAGCATGGCTTAACAAATCCCTCCCATGACACCCAATTTTTGAGGATAAATTGTGTGCAATAATGTCACCCCTCTTGATAAAACTAGGGTTAATAGGATACTTACTAGACAATACTTACATCCTTTATAATAAAAATAGGGTCAATACCCTATATCGAGCCATACTATGCAACTATTATTCTTAGTGTCACATCATTGAACAATCTGCAATATCATAGTTTTGAAACTTTGGAAATACTAAACATGATTTATTAATAAAAGAACCAAGACTAACAGAGCATGATAACCTAAATGTGCTGTGATACCAAAAGAGGGGAAGTGTTAGGGGGTCTAATGGAATTTTACATTCCTAAAATCCTACATTTATTTTTCTACTTATCTTTCCATTATTGTAACCTTCATCCTTCTATGATATTGAATGTAGCCTATAATCCAAATTGGAGATAGGAGAAGTGTATAAAACCAATTCCTAAATCCATGTCACTGCCGCCTCTATTCTAGGAGGTTTGTTCCCCCACAAAAATAAGTTGGTTTAGGACTCTTACTTACCATATTTCAGTCATGGAAATGAAGGGAAATTTGAATGGGAAGATAGAGTTGATTTTTGGAGAAAAGAGAATAGAGGAAAACATATTTTTTACTTGGAAAAAGAAGGCTACCATACTATGGGATGGAATGGTCATAAAGGGAACTCGTTTGAACCTTGAGAAGAGCTAAGAACTAAGAAAATTCTATTTGATTTAATACAAAATGGCTTGGACCATTCTATGTTGACACTAAACAAAAATAGAGGAGGGTACTTCTAGGTTACTATTGGATAGAGAAGGAAGAATTATCCTTGTGTTGGGTGGAGTAGGTATTGTGACTACTAAAACACTATTATATTTACATTCAACAATGGAATTCTTTGTTAGTCTTCTTCTTACTCTTGTGATGGAGAGATGGCCTTGAGATATTGAATTATTCTTTTTGACCCTAGTGGTATCATATCCTAGCGAAGGGGTGACTTCCACAAAGGAATACCTAAAGTTGGGTGGAAAATTGTTTTATCCTAGTCAATTGTTTGGCATTCAGTCTTCAACATAGATAATTTCTTCAACCTTCTCTATAAGTTTCTCCTAATATTTGATATAAATTATATTTTACTCTTTTGGTAATTGTAGTTATTTTCCTACAGGTTGTGTGGCTCTAAGACTGCCTTTTATCAATATATTACATTCAATGATCAACCTTTCCCCTTTGATGTTATTCAATTCTTACTAATATATTAAATGTGTGCAATTATTTTTCACCTTATGTTATCTTCACTTTCCATCTTATAATCAATGCAAGGTCAGAGTTGGTCAATTTATTTGAGCTTGTAAGCAAGTGTCCTATCATTGTATCACCTAGTGATGCATGTGATCTATCCTTTCCCATAGAGCCGACATTTCAATACAACACTTTTTTCACTTATGTAGATTCTAGTGACACTTGAAATGACTCTTATGGCATTTGAAGCATCTCGTGCACTCCTTGAAGTGTGGAATACAGACCTATCTTTAGTAAAGTTACATAAAAAATTTTTACTAATATTGATTACACATGAAGCAATGGAATAAAGATTTTCAATTACATTGGCATTTATAATTTAGCTTGAAATTAATCTTCTTACTAGTCATTTAGAAGTACAAGTTTGAAATATTTATTGTAGCATTTCAATTTGTGAAAATAATTTCTCTATATGTGTATGTAATTAAATGCATATAGTCTAAATTTGACATCTTTGCTAATACTCATTTATATGTTGCTACATGTGCTCACAGGATTTTCACTGCTTTATTATTGTGAGGATTGGGTATAGGTTGAGCAGGCAACTGAGGAGGTCGAAAGGGTGGAGGTAAAGGCAACAATGGAGTAGACTGACTCAGAAGTTGAGGCATTGAATAAGGTGTATGTGTAGATGGATATGACTGCATAGGTGGCTAGTAGGAATATGGAGAATGAGTTGGCCCTCTCCAACCTTGTTGCCATGGTTGAGAAAGTTGCCCATGCTAATATTGATTCCCATACTGCCACTGCTGATTAGTTTTAGGATAAGAATATGCATGTGAATTATAAACAAAATAGTGTGGAGAAAATTCAGGAGCCATACTTGCACCTACCTGAGGCCAATTCCTTCTTGCTCCCATAGCATACAAGTATTCAGCTTCAGGTTGTCCCCCTGTAAATACAGCTTTAAGTCCTGGTATAGAGGGACATTTTTC
The DNA here is from genome assembly GCA_034641835.2 of Pinus albicaulis. Classification (NCBI taxonomy): domain Eukaryota; kingdom Viridiplantae; phylum Streptophyta; class Pinopsida; order Pinales; family Pinaceae; genus Pinus; species Pinus albicaulis. The sequence continues at coordinate 227,139,285 of CM076577.1, read as the reverse complement.
TGTGACATGTTCTTATGCACAAATAGCACACTTATTAGTTTCTTTCAAATTAAGAGGACACTCTTTAGGAGGATGCTTGTCTCTACATTTAGGACAGAAAATACATAATGACTCTTATTCCTTCATGATTTTTTGCTGAAATTTTAAAGAGTCTAACTATTTGGTAATAGTATTCATTATATCAATTTTCATGTTTTCCATTTTATTTTCTAGTCCAATAATCATAACATTAGTAGATTCAGTTTTTCTATTTCTATTTCGAGTTCCTCTACCGGATCTATACTGTTTTCTTGAAAATTTCCTACATAATTCACAAATTTGTTCAAACTTTTGCTGAGAAATATCACCTTGTCCTAACATATTTAAATTATTTCTAGCATTATCAGTAAGTCCTCTTAAGAACAAGGTTCTAATAGTACTGGGATAAAACTTAAGTTTCGACCTTTGTAAAATATACATAAATCTTTCTAGGTAATCTTCAAGAGTTTCATCATCATCCTATATGATTGTAAAAATCTCATCCTACATGTCTCGAGTTTTGCAGTATTCTTGATATTTAGACAAAAACACTCTCTTCATCTGATCCCAAGAGGTTATAGTGTTTCCTCCTAACCCCATAAACCATTATAGAGCTGAGTCCTTGAGAGTAATAGGAAATAATCTTAACTTCTGAGCGTTAATTGAATAATCATAACCTCTACACAGAATATCAAACTCGAATAGAAAAGAGTCAGGATCTTCATGAACTTTACCATGGAAATGAGGGAGAGCTGATGGTGGAATATTCTTCATTTGCGCCATAGTATCAGAATCCACAATTGGAAACACAAAAGTGGATTAATATTCACTTACCTGGTTTTCACCAGTCCTTTTCAAATGATCTTCATGGTCCACCATTGTTTCGCTTTTACTTGTACCGCTCTCAACAGGCTGAACCACATATGAGCTATTGTCATCAGAATCTAGGTGGATTGTTCTTGTGTGATGGGTTTGAATTGTATTGGGCTTCCTGCTTATAGAAGGAGACCCAATATGAGAATTTTTTTCAGAATTCTTTTGGCCCTTCGTGGGCTTCGAACCCTTACCTTTTCTAGGCATTCTTTTCAAAAAAGAAAGAAAAATAACAAACAACTTCTAGTAAAAATGCTGTCAGAAATAAATTAACACTAGTGAAATTCCTTCAAAGAAGCTTTTACAAACAATATTTCAAAATAAAGAAAAAATTACCTCTATTGTATAATCAGAAAATTATTATGAAATCAAATCGCCTCCCTAGCAACAATGCCAAAATGTTGGGTGTGGGAATTATACTTAAGCAGACCCTCGACACCTAATTTTTCAACCCGGGGGATCCGTAAACTTAGAGATGAAGCATAGGAAATACCAGAGATGGTATGAATATTCCTAATATAAATCCCTATTTTATTTAAAGGAAATATTGCAGAATCAAATTAAAAAGAGAAAAAGGCAACTTGAACCATCAAAATATTCTGAGACTGGAACAAGGAAGAATGCATTTGTAAGAGGGAATTAAATATAAAAGGATATCACTCTAGCTAATTATTGTTTAACTACTGAGTGTGTGTTTTTATTTAGCAGAGACACTATCAGTCTCATCAGATGGGCCCTTAAACCTGCTCCTTTAGAGATTTCCTTCTTGCCCTAATCTATCCTGCACTTTTGCAATCTGCTTGCACTAGTGCAGGAACAAAGATTTATGCAGAAAGTGTAAATGGTGTCTTTACTAAAGGATTTTTACTTCATGCAAGGGCTTGAACTTTTCCAGGTTCAAAGCACTCAGATCTCGTGGCAAGAAACTAGTTATTGCACTGGATTAGAGCTTCCTGCACTTAGCATTTAATTCTTAAAATGAGTGGTTAATTATTGCAAGTGCTATTATACAGTTGAATCAAATTGCACACATAAAAAGTGAATGTTTATGATCTTAATAGAGTGCAGGAATAAAGAAACAATCAATATAAATTTATCCTATCATAAGAATTTAATGAAAGAAAGAAGATTGCGGGAAGTAGACTAAGAAGGCTTGCTGCATCACACCAACGTGCACTAGTGCAGGTTCATTTCTCCTGCTTGGACCAGGCGGGGAAAACCAATCAAACAGAATTGTAGAAAATGAGATATCACACCAACGTGCACTAGTGCAGGGTTATTTCTCCTGCTTGGACCATGCGGAGGAAAACCAACTTGAATTCAAGTGCAAGACAAGATATTGCAGGAAAAGGAAATTTATCTATTTCATACAATGGATCCTCTTTCACTCAGACAAGAATGCATGTGCTTAAAATTAAATCACACTTGAAAATGTAAACACAAATTACAGGAAAATGGGAAATGGGGTAAACATATTGGGTTGGCCAGGCCCTAGCCAACCAATGTGTTTCCCTTTTAAATAAAAATTTTGCTCAGTACCTTGATCAATTCATTAGCTCAAATACAGAAACACAAATTGTGAAACATGAGGTGGAGCTCCCTTTTATTAATTCACTGAGGAAAGTACATACATTAATACATCGTCCAGCCCAGATTCGGGCGATAAAAAAATACAGCAACCTATTACCGTCTCTCTGGCTGTGTCTCTGTTCTCTTCTGCTATCAAAACTTCCTATAGTCCTATTTATATTCTACATTATATAGATCTTTGGCCAAAGGCCAAAATAGATCATTCAAGCTATTACATAACCAAACACAGAATTTAGTGTTTTGGCCTTCAAAATTAGATAGTTAGCAAAACTGGTCATAGCCAATCTCCAGCTTTTGTCCTTCACAGATTCGGTCTCGGCTGCCTTTGGATCGATATTGCTGTCGTGGCTGAAGCTGCTCAAAAAGAGGCGGTGATCAAGGAGGTTCGAATCTACTGCAAGGATTTTCTGTGCTAGCAATGGTGCAAGATCTGATCCTGCACCAGGATCAACAGTCACAGTAAGTACTCTAACAACCAAATATACATTGGAGATATCGATAAGTTACAAAGAGTGATTAAAAATAAGAAATCATGTAATAATTAATTAATTAATGCTAAGTTGAATTAAAAATATGAAAAATAAAGTTTATATGAAATATGTCACCATGCCTGGATTGGTGCAATATGAGGGTGCATAAAAGAGGTAAAACAATGGTAAATGGTTATGATTTAGGAAGGGGAAAATGGCAAAAAAAGAGAAAATTTGGGGGCTAATAGTCTTCCTGCATAAGAACATGTTCATAATTTTATGTTAGCTGTCAACTTAAATGCAGTAGTTGAGGAAGATTGCATTGTACAATTATTTCCATATACTTTAAATGGATCTGTAGGATCCTGGTATTTTTCATTACCTACTCACTCCATAAATAATTGTAATATGTTTGAAGAATAGTTTTTGGCTAAATTTGGAGATGACAAAACTACAACAACTCTAATCAATCATATTTCGAATCTTAAAGCTAAAACAGGTGAGAAGATAAAATATTTCAACTCAAGGTTTAATAAATTACTCAATAAAATTCCTGTTACTGCAGTTCCAGGTACAGAAGTTCAAATTGAGTGGTATATTTCATCACTTCCATCTAATATAGCTATTTTCGTTGATAGAGAAAAACTAGCAACTCTTGCATAAAATATGAAAGAATCTCTATCTGTTGAAAAACACATAAATGATCTTGAGAAAAAGAATTCTCAGGAAGATCGTAAATCAAAGAAAATGTCTTTCAAAGATGATTCTAAAAAGAAAACACCAAAAGATCCATTCGATGTAGAAGGTCTTCAAAAAGTTTTGAAAACCATGACCAATGAAATGACAGACATCAAGAAACAAGTTGCTGAAAATTCGAATTCAAAAAAGGTTTTCAGGAATTTCAAACAAAAACAAAATTCTAGTTCTCAACCTCTGAATAGTATATCGAATGTTGAATCAGATCAAGATGACGAAGAAGAACAATTAGAATAAGAAGAAGATTACGAAGAAGAATAAGTTGAACTTAATGGAATGTGGGATTTTATTGTATCAAATGAAGAACAACTTGAAGCTTTGCCTGTGAGCACATGTAGCAAAAAGAATACTGAAACAACATTGTCTAGTCAACAACAAATATTTCTACTCCTGCTAAAGACAAATAAAAAAAAAAAAAATCTAATTCAAAAGCTACGTAAACAAGTCCTATTACAGTAGATTCTTCACCTGTATCTAAAACAATGGTTATCTCAGATACCATTGAATATAATATAGTTGAAGATATGAAGAAGACTAGAGAAAATATTTCGATTCATGAGCTTACCAAATTGAAGCAACAACAACAAATCCTACTAAGAGAATTAAAATTTGTTCCTGCTTCAAATTTACCTGCTCCCGTTATAGTGCAAGATGCTAATGAAATAGATAAACCACCTTCTCCTTCAGAAAAAGTAGATTCTTCAGATTTAATCATGATAGGTGATCGATCCATCTCTCATACTCCCCCATTTATCTTAACCTATGAAATCTATAACAAAAATGTTCATAATTGTTTGATAGATTCAGGGGCTTCTTCGAATATAATGCCAAAATAAGTTTCTGCTAAATTGAACATTACTCCTCAGAGTTCTCCAATTCATATAGTACAACTTGACAGAACTAGAGTAGAAGTATTAGGAGAATTGAAATCTATTACAATTAGATTATCATCAAATCCAAAATTTCTTCAGATAATTGATATTTTGTTTGCAGAAATTCCCGAATTCTATGGTTTAATTTTAAGTCGTGATTGGTCTGAGAAACTTCATGGATATTTTTCCACAGACTGGTCACATATGTGGTTACCACATAATGGAAAGCCAAATCAAATTTGAATTGATGGTGAAAAGTTTATGAAACACATAGTGACTGATCTTGAAGAGATTAATGAACCAGTAGCTTTCAATAATATCATTATTGGAAACTATTCTACACAATAATTTTTAGGAAACTTCAATGCTCCAACATCCCCTTTCTTTGATAACGCGGTTGTATCTCAAATAGAGAATTTTTCCCAACCAGATAACTCTATATGTATCAATTTTTCAGATAAAGAATTAGTCGATTCTTTGTTTTGGACACTTTATTTAGATGGTTCTAAATATGAAGATGGTGCAGGTGCATGTTTCATTTTAATAAAACCAGAAGGTGAAAATACTATGTTAGCCTATCAATTAGAATTTGATTGTACCAATAATGTAGCTGAGTATGAAGCATTAGTTCAAGGTATTAAAAGATGTCAATTTAAATATCAAATATTTGAAGGTTTTAGGAGACTCAGAAATCATAGTTAGGCAAGTGAGAGATACTATCCATTGTAATTTTGGACGTTTAAAACATTATCAATCATTAGTCCAAGAATTAACTACTCACTTTATTGCCTTCAATGTTTCTTCTATACCTCGAATTCAAAATGCTAGTGTAGACTTACTCGCTAATGTATCATCAAAGTTGATCCCATCCCAAGAATTTAGTCCCGATAGAATTTCTATTGAGTTAATTTTTAGACCATCTATTCCTGATAACATTACCAATTGGAGAGTATTCAATAATGACTCGGATATCATAGATTTTTGAACATTTGAAGAATCGTATGATAATCAAATCGTGGATGAAAATGAACATGACTCTCAAATTAGGAAAGAACAAGATGAAAATTCTATTCCAAAATCTGTTGTCAAGTTAGAAGACCTATATGACTTAAAGGATAGATTTAAAAGAGTAACTAACCCAAAATTACAAAATTCTACCTTAAGATTTGAGTTAGTTAATCTAGGAAATGAAGAAAAACCTTAAAATATAAATATAGGTCTCGGTTTATCTTCTGATGAGAGATTATCATTCATGAAGTTATTTAGGATGTACAAAATTGTTTTTTCTTGGGATTATTCTAATCTTAAAACATATTATACTTTTGTAATCCAACATACAATTCCTATGATCTCAGAAGAAAATCCTGTAAAATTGAAATTGAGAAATATTCACCCAAATTTGGAAAATCAAATTAAAACTGAATTGAATAAAATTCTTAAAGATAAAACTATCTTTCCAGTTATACATCCAAAATGGGTATCAAATTTAGTACATGTTAGAAATAAGAATGGTGATATTAGAGTTTTAATTGATTTTAGGAATTTAAACAAAGCTTGTCAGAACGACAATTTTCCGCTACCAACCATGGAACAAGTATTGCAAAAAGTAGTTGGTTCTGAACTTATGTATTTTTGAGATGTATTTTCAAGTGACAATCAAATCCTTGTTCATCCAGATGGCATATTGAAAACTACGTTCAAAACTAAGTGGGGAACTTATGCTTATCAAAAAATGCCTTTTGGATTAATTAATGCAAGTGCCACTTTCCAAAGAGCCATGGACACAGATTTTAGAGGACTCATAAAAAAAATGGTTGTTATCTATTTAGATGACATCATTGTCTTTTCTAAACAGGAAAAACATCATGTTAATGACCTAAAGCAAGTCTTTGAACGATGCATAAGGTATGGAGTTTCATTAAATCCAAAGAAATCATTTTTTTCCTTAGATGAAGGAAAACTCTTTGGATTCATCGTGTCAAAATATGGTATTTATATTGATCCCGAAAGAGTTGATGAAATTAAATTAATTTCTTTCCCTCATAACAAGAAAACCATGCAATCTTTCCTTGGGCAAATTAAATTTGTTAAGATATTTGTCCCTGATTTTTCTCAAATAGTTTTACAATTGCAGAATATGATTAAGAAAAATTCCCTTTTTAAATGGGAACATAATGAAAGAGAAGAATTGAACTGATTAAACAGTCAATTGTTAATGATTTATTCCTAACCACCCATAATATTCTTAATCCATTTAAATTATATAATTTTTCATCGGATACATCATATGCAATTGTTTTAACACAGTTGAATGACCAACAAACAGAAGCACCAATATCATTCTTTAGTTTGAGTTTACAAGGTGAAAAATTGAACTATACATCTATTGAAAAACAAGCATTTGTTGTTTTTAAAGCCATAAAACATTTTAGACCTTTTCTCCTAAAGTCTCATATGAAAATCATAGTTCCATTTTCTGCAGTAAGACAACTTTTGATGCAGAAAGAATTAGGAGAAAAAAGAGCTATCTGGGTAACGACATTGCAAGAATATTTTGTAGAAATAAAACCCTCTAAAATCATTAGAGGAAAATGTTTTTGTAGAATTCTTGCAGGAGCATCACATCCACCACTGGAAGAAGATTTAGGTAATGTGAAAATATCAGAGGTAAGCCTCAATGATTCAGATTCACAATATTATGATCGTATATTTTATTTAAGAAATGGATATGCTCTAAATCATCTCATTTATAAGACAAAAAGAGCTCTCAGACTAAAAGCTAAACAATATGAGTTAGTAAAAGATGTGTTATTTAGAAGAAATTTTGATTATGTACTTCTAAGATGCCTAGAAAAAACTGAAGCAGATAAAGTCTTGTAGGAACTCCATGATGGACTAGTTGGAGGACATTTTTGAGGAAATACAATAACACGTAAAATTCTACATGCAGGTTACTATTGGCCTACACTTTTCAGAGATGATCATGAATATTCAAGGAGATGTAAAATATGTCAAAGCACATCTGGAAAAAAAAGAAAACCAACATTTCCATTACAGTCAGTCAATATTGAACAACCATTTGAGAAATGGGGCTTAGATATAATTGGTGCGATCATTCCAAACTCTTCCAAACAACATAGACATATTCTTACAGCTACAGATTACTTTACCAAATGTGTGGAATAAATTCCATTAAAAGTAGCTAATTCAGAGAATATCATTGATTTCATCGATCAAAATATCATAACCAGGTTTGGTCTACATACTGCTTTGATGTTAGATAAAGCATGTTATTTTTCTAGAACTACTATGATAGATTTTGCAATTAAAAGAGGTTTCAAATTAAAATATTCTGCAAATTATTACCCACAAGGAAATGGTTTAGCAGAATCAACAAACAAAATGTTGATTAGAATTATCAAAAGAACTGTTGATCAGAATCAAAGAAATTGGCATAAGTCATTAATTTTTTCTCTTTGGGCAGATCGAATAACTCAAAAAGCTTCTATTGGTACTTCACCATTTAATCTTGTATATGGAAAAGAAGCTATTCTTCCCACCAATGTATTTATTCCATCTCTTTCCTTAGTACAATTTATTGATGAAATTCCTACTTATTATTTACGATTCAGACAAGCTCAAATTCTTAAGCTAGAAGAAGAAAGAGAAAAAGCCAAACAAACTCATATTCATCATCAACAAATAATAAAAGCCTCATTTGATTCAACTTCTGTCTTGCCAAAAACTTTTCAAATTGGTGATTTTGCATTGAAATGGGACAAAGCGCATGAGGAAAAAGGTAAGCATACGAAGTTTCAAAAACTCTGGCTAGGTCCATTTCAAATAATTGAAGAAATATGCCCATCAACATTTTTATTGCAAGATTTATCAGGAAAAAAGGATTATTTGCCTATTAATGGGCAGATTTTGAAAAAATATTTCTCATAGGAGGTAACCCCTTCTATCCTTGTATATTAAAGACTTTTGTTTTTTCTTGTAAAAATAAAAAGTTGCTTAGTACTGATATTTGGCCTTTCAAAACAAATATCAGATGACTTTCTTTTGATTTTTCTTTTCACTTATAAAAAATGAAAATGTTAAGGAAGGAAAATCGAAAGATTTAGAGAGACAGATTGATTTTATCTTTCTGAAAAATGAAATTTCAATAAAAAATTTATTTGTTTTAATGAACTCTCATTTATATATAGCATGAATATTCTTTTTATCAGTCAAGAAAAGAAACTTTAATATAGTAAAAACCTTTTTGCAGGAAAGCAATCTAAAACTCGACATTATCATCCAGAATCTTAAAAGGACCTATGATTCATCCCATCCGAAAAATCTTATAAAATTTTCAAAAGTAATTCAAAAGAAAATAAAAAGATATGATTTGAAGAAAAACTTAAGAGATAATAAGTCTCATCACAAGCTTTTTTACCATGTTCATAAAGAAATAGTTAAACTGACATTACTAATATTGTCTACCAAAACAGTGTAATGACCTGAGATTGTATCAAAAAGACAAGGGCTCTCATCAAGAGCTATCTTGATCAGTTTCATTACTATTTGTGAATGGAATTGTCATTATTTCGTTACCAAGCCAAGAAAATGGCTTTTAAGTAAATAAAAATATATAAAAGTAAATTCTCAGAAATTAGAATTTACTTATGAAAATTATGAGAAATATTGGATGGGATAATGGATCATATCTGGGTAAAAGGTAACCCTACCAAAAGCTTAAATTTTCCTATTCGAACAGAGGCTCTATCTGTGGTAAAAGAGTAAATTTGTATAAAGCTGATCTGTAAAGGTTATTTACTTTATCCTTTTAAAATTGAGTAAGGACTGATATATATTTTCATACTTGTATCTTTAAAGAGGAATTCTTATGAATAGTGAATAAAAGAAATTTTCATTGTTTAGAAAAGATATTATTTATTTGAAATTTCATTCCTTTAAATCTATTTTATTTTAAAAAAGGTTTAGGAATTTCAAAAGTTTTCATCAGAGACATCTGGTTCACCCAAGTGAATCGCCAATTGTTGTGCTATACAACAACCCCCCATTTATTTTTTATAAATAGGGACCCTTTAGAAATAAATAGGAAATTATTTTTATTATTTCCTAAAATAAAAAACTTAGAAAATAAATTTTATGTTTTTTCCTTAAAGCGCATCTCATATTACATATTTTATTTCAAAAAAGAACCATAAAACATAAAATATGTGAATTGCGAAATGCACTCAAAGCATCTCCGAAGATATAATTTAAAAAAAAACTTGCAAAAAACCTCAATCATCATTATATTTTTTTCCTTTTTGCATCACACTTTACTTAATCAACAAAGCTTTAAGAAGAAAACGATATAAGTTGCGATACCCGTGGACTCAACAAGAAAATAAACCAAGAAATATAAAATCTTTCGGCTATCATGGTCACTTCAATGTTTTTGCAATTCGCATTGTGCGTAACTTATAATATACACTCAAAAATTATCCCATAAAAGTTGCGATCTGCAATTTGCGCATATTGCATTTCGCAGCCTTTAAGAGTCAAGTATCACGAAATATTTTAAGGAATGATTTCGATTTGCGTAGTTAATGAATTCAGCATGTGAAACAGCTTGTGTCATATCAAATGTAATTTAAGATATTAACAAATTTAAACCAATTGATAGATCTTACGTGTGAGGCCATGTGAAATATTAAATTAGAAATTATGAAAGATGATTGATAAATTGATATATTCTCACATGTGTTTGAAGTAAATGATTGATTTAATCTTGTGATACTAATTATGTGTTAAATTCACTTTTCTATCAGGAAACTAATTAACAGGTTGAATAAAATCAAAATGAGAAAAAGGGACAAAGAAATATCTCAAATGTCGTCCACAAAAAACATAGATATGTCTCCATTATTTTCAGATACCATCTGCAACAAAGACTGCGACAGTTTGACATGGGAGGCAATGTATAAACCCTTCGAAGATGAAGGACCAAGGGTGATAAATAAAGTATCTACAACAGGCACTGCTTCTACCTATGATGCAACCCTTTTTGACGTTGCATGCTCATACATTCACAGGATAGTTGCAAGACTAAAGATTCTTCTTTATACAGATATGGTTATGTGGGAAATTGACCACTTAAACATTGAAGATATAATGTTCAAAAATTAAAGAGGAGAAACTATAGGTTCTTTTAAAGAAGAGGATTTAGCAGCAATGTATCATCTACCAACCCCACAGTAGAAATACGGCAATAAATATGTGCAGAAATTCAAAGGAGAACATCTAGATCTTATCAAAGTCATCCATGAATGAAAGGAAAATGAAGGGAAATTGAAGCAAGATAAGTCTGGTACGTACCCAATTGCACAAATTCCTAATCCTTATTGTTATGTCACTGGTGTGTTATGTAGAATATTTTCCAAGCCTGATAGCAATAGATTTTCAAGAGATTGTGTTCCCCTAATTGATGCAATCGTCAATTCATCTATCTTAAATTGGGCAGAAATTTTATCCAATTAGCTAGCCAAGCATATAACTGAATATAGGAATAAAATAAGTGTTTCATTTAGAGAAATACCTCCTTTTTATATGTCTGCCTATTTCATGGATGCTATCTGTTTTACTTCTAAATTTCCTACCATGGGTTGGAAATGGACGACCAAGAACCCTACCCCGATTCACATCTACCACAGAGAACTCTGGGATTCAGAGTTCCACTTACATTTCTATAAAATCTGTTATGGAGTCACATTTCCCATACATCAGATGATTTTCAACAAAAGAGCTCCTAGGGTTTCTGAAGAATCCAATGTAGATATTCTTCTAGTAGCTAGATGGTTTGCCGAAGAAACATTTACATACATTAGAGTATTTGGGAGTTATGCTTCTCCCCATGTTTTACCTTACTATGTTCCTAATAAATTAATTGCAAAAGAAATAGCATATCAGCTTGTCAATGGTGTCACGAAGCAGCTGAAGGATGGTAAAAAGGCTATTTGGCCTAATTTCCCTCTACAGTGCGACACCTTTGCTCTGGATAATATCAGCCATACCTACAAACAGGTTCCCAACGTTCATTTATTGAAATTTTCATTTATGCTAGGAAGATTATATGATCCAAATGATGTGATTAAAAATTAGATCGCGGAGCTTAAAATGAAGCCTTTTGTAAAGGAAGCAGATGGATTCGATGACCTCTTCTAGGGAATGGAAAATTTCTCTGATATTACCAAGTACATTTCTAGTCAACTAAGTCAAGGGGATGCTGAAGCTTTTCAAGCATATAGAAACAAGAGACTAGAAAAGATTCCTTTAAATTTGCTGACTATTGAAGATGAAAAAGATACTCCAAGTGTTAGTCTGGATGATGAAATGAAAGACATATCTGAAGATGCATCAGGTCAATCACATCAGTAGTCTCATAATTCAGATCACTCTGAAAATGAATCCGAATCTAAGAAAGCAAACTCAGAAAAGACAATTGACCAAGTTATTCAAGAGATAGAAATGCTGGAGGAAACAAGAAATAATGGGACAAAATAAAATTCCGAAACAGTTCTATGCAGTCATATCATGCTAGATCAGTCCAAGTCATTACAAGAAAATGATCTTATTAATGAAAGAGAATATTTTTCCGAAGCAATAAAGACTCCCAAAGAAAATCCCAATACTGATCAACCAACAAGTTTCCAAGCACCAGAACCCTCACAGAAAATATTTGAGACAATCAATCCACTACAAAGAGTTCCAGCAATGCATGAAAAATAAATCATACCACCCTACCCTACGGATCATATAGTTCTACAGATTGAAGATATTCCTTCATTAAATATTTTCTACAGTCCCAGTTACAAGTCTGTAGTTAAAAGAAATAAAAGAATAAGGATTGATGAAACAACTCCAAAACCAACAAATGAATCTGTTGATGTACTATGGAAAGATTCCTTAGATGATCCCACTGAACATTTAACCAAATTATCACAATATGCAGGGGCATATGCTACCGCTACTGTTGATAAAGCTACTGAGGTTAGAGTATTGTTGAAACAAAAGGAAGCCAAAGTACAATAATTAGAATAGTTGTTGAATGAAGAGAAAACCAAGTCCATTAAGAAAATAAAAATAAGCACAACCCAATTTCATGAAGATATTGAAAGCCTCAAATTGAAGTATCAGACAAAGCTTAATGAAAAGCATGCACATCTGGAAATAGAAATGGCTGAGTTACAGAGTCAAACACAATTAGAAAAAATTATCAAAGAAGCACTTGATGTAAACACCATACTAAATAAAGAACAAGAAATGTTTTGTCAACAAGCTTCCATGATTGATTCTTATTGTGATTCCATTAAAATAATGATTCAGCAAATAGCAATTCAGAAACTGGAATGTGAAAGACTTGAAAAGAAAATCGAAGAACACATTTCGTGGCAAATTTCAGATACATGAAAGAAAGCTAATCTACCACAAATAGATAATCTTAACAAAGAATTGTTATTCGTAGAATGGGGAGCACAAATTAATCAAGCAGAGAAAGCAGTGACCAAGACGTCCAAGAAATCAAATGAGATTATTCATTTTATATGTGAGCAATTGTTTAAGACAGAACTTCTTGAGGAAAACACGTTTGATGTGTTTTCGAGAACAAGAGAATTAGAAATAAAATGGAGATAGAGAGCAGATACACAAGAGGAAATGATCAAAAAAGTTAATAAGTTTGATCAGCAAAATTACTGGAATTTTTTGATCAAACCTTACCATCAACATCAAACTCTTTTGTCTCTTACAGATTCAACAAAAATATCTCAGTCAGTAATCTCAAATGCTATTTTCAAGGGATAGATTCTATCACTGATATCACAACCAACTCAACTCAAAGCAATGTTAGATATTTGTCATCTTTGTGATCACATTCAGAAAGAATGGTCGAATTCACAAAATCAGGATTGTTAGTTTAAATTCCTAGATTGGTGTTTAAGTTAAGCTTTTAGAGGAAGGTTGTTTGAAACCTCCTCTACTTTTTTGTAATTATTTCATTTTAGTTTATAGTTAGTTTAGTATTTAAACCCTTCTCATGCATTAGAGAAGGGTCTAGAAATTTGTCAAAAACATTTTCAAAGAATGCACTACTGTAAGTTTGTGAGTGCTTTGATGAATTAATGGAACACATTCTGTTATCTTTTAGCAATTAGAAGTTGTTTAACTGATGTTTCACTACATTACTCTTTAAATCACTTGAAAGTGGGAAGGAACAGATTCATTGTTGTCAATTTACAGAGTAGAACTTCATGTATATGTTATTTCTATTCACTTGTGTTAAGTCTTATCTCTTAAATTGATAGTTATTTTTTTATTGCATTATCTATTTGAAAGGTTATCATATATAAATATTACATGCACTTCTGTTTTAATATTTAGCTATGATTTCTTATTGAATATGTAATCACATTGGAAAATGCGATATGTTTTACACAATTCTTCTATGCAAACTATTTTGTTAGAAGAATCATTTGACATCATTTTCATCTCTTTCAACTGTTAAATGATATATATTACTAATAGTTGAAGGATATAATTTTAGATCGCATAAAGGAAAAAAACCCCATGTATATATTAGATTAATTACTTAGATATATGCATATAGATTAAAAATCATTATCCATTTTCATGTTATATTCGCAAACACCCTCATAAAACATCCTTATTAGGAACCTGGTCCCATTATCCCTAGTCGGAGCCACTACACCAAACGAAAAAGGAGTTGCTTTAATGTACAAACTGGGTGTTTTTCCCCCATGTTTTTGCCACATAATTTTGAGGCCTCAATAGGTCTACGACTTAGCATAGCCATGGATGATGTCAACCCATATTTCCTCTAGAACACCAACTGCTTTGTTTGGCCTGTTCTAGTGATCAATAAAAATACCCCCACATGGTTGTTTGTAAACAATGAACATCTTATGTTGGCTCTCATAGTCCCTCGTAGATGACAAGTGAAGAATATGGATATCTACTTACAACCATTGGTAGATGAATTGAAGGAATTATGGTAAGGGATACATGTTTATGATGTATCAAGACCCATCACAACTGAGAGGATTTTTACATTGTATGGCATATGTTCTTACACCATATGTGATTATCAACACTTAGGATTTTGATCTAGTAAATTACATTTTTGTCGATTTTTTTATATACGTAGCATTATTGTTTCACATATTAATTTAATTCGTTGTAATTGTTTTGATCTTCATGGTCACTAATGTGCCAACCTGTATATGATAATTTTGCAACTCTTGTAATAGAAAGGTATCATGGATGTAAATGTTATGGATGTTATCTGAAGGCTAGGTGGTCCAACCTGTTGGGCGACACTATTGTTGTTAATTAATCTCATTTTAGTACTTTCCCAAGTGTTTAATTGTCAATCCGAGGATCATAGACTTACGAAGAACACACGAAATATATGCAAGACTGAAGTGTAATTAAACTAATCTGAATTGCTTAACTGAAAGTAAAATAACATAAAATAAGTTAACTGAGAAAGAAGGAAATTGCATAAGGCAAACAACATATGAAGAGCAACGAGAAAATATCTGTGAGCTCATAATAAGAATGGAAGAATCATATCACACTATGACAAATGGACAACATAACAATGAAATATTACAAAATCATTATTCTAATCATAACTGAATCCCTAATAATCATAACTTCATTACCACTAATAATGAATTCCTCTCCTTTTACCTAATCTCTACTTAAGAATGACTTCCTCATGAAGAGAGAGCACTCTCTTTTATACATGAATTTCCTTTGAAAAGACTCTCTTTTATACATGAATTTCCTTTGAAAAGGAGATAAGCATCTCATAATTACATATCCACTATTCTTTGAACCATTTTCCCATTATTACAAAATATGATCCCTTTAAATCCTCACACATATCTCTCATAAATATTTAGATAAGATATTTTACCCATGATCTTCTCCTTGGAATAGGTTTTGAATAATTATTTCCTTGAAATGGTGGAGGAGATATTCGAGAAATCTTTTGAATTAATCCTTCACATATTCCTATAAATCACAAAGTTCATCCATACTTGAGATATTAATAAAAAGCATATTAATTTTTATAATATTTAATCATTAATTCGCTTATAATACTAAATGAATAAAGTGGAAAATAATAATGGAATACCCAAGTATATTTATGGAAATGGTACGATGAAAGGTTAATGGGATGATGAAATGTAATGAAAAAGTGAATGATAATTTGACATTTCTGAGACCCAACATACTTCCCAACTGAACTTGTTGCATGTCCCCATGCAACCTTGCATCGATCTTCTTAAGAACTTTTAGAATTTAATCTGTGGATTTGAATAATGAGGTTTTTCTAATAGGGGATGCTTCCAAGATGTAAAATACATGAGTAACAACTCATCTGACATTTATTATGGTTGGTTCTTGTGTGACAACCACGAATATAAAGAATGTTGGCTATTGTGTTAACAACATCCATTTCATTTGTCTTCTTGTTGTAATAATAATTTTAATAATACATTCACTGGAAATGATAAGCAATTAATCTTCATAAGAAAGCCTTTGTTTATATGTAGGAATCATGCCAACATGTGTATAATTTGTATGCAACAAAGTACCATTTGGAAAAGAAATGTTGGTGAATGGGAAAAAGAGGAATGACGATATGGTAATGGATGAAAAAAAAAGGTGATAATATGGTAATAAATATAGTTTCCCCTCCCCCACAACTAAACTTGTTGCATGTCCCCATGCAGCTGGGCATGGGTTATAAAAGTAAAATGGAGCAGGGTGAGGGAATTTTCCAATGTTATTAAGCTCTAGCAGTTGAGGAATTACATGATTAAAGGTTAGAAAAAAAATATACCTTCACTTAACCAAGAGTGATTATGAAATATGAAATATGAATACGACTGATGTTGTTGCTTGATCACTGAAGATGTCACTACTGCAAGATCATAGAAATGTAACAGTGAATGCTTCTACGGGTGTAACTGGATCATGGGAAGTGAAGGAATCTGAACTGTTGCTACTAAATCATGGAAAATGTGGGAGGAAGAGGATGGAAATGAAGTATTTCTTGATATGGTTGAAGGCGTGTTGTTTTAAATGCTGATGAAGTCATGAAAAGGAATGTATAGTCTTCACCCGCTACGAAACCCGAAGGAAATATTCCAATCATGCGAATGAATGTGTCGATGTCGAGCATGAAGGGAAATCATTGGATTACCAACCATTGATGAATATCTTTAACCAAAGCGAGGAAAACTCACCATTGATGTCAATGTGTGCCAAGGTACTAGAGTACATGTTGTGAAGTTCGAACAGATGTGTTGATGTCGAGCCACTTGTACGATCCAATGATCAAGGGACATTGATGTATTCCCATGATTGTGAGTGAGAGAACTTGAAATTAAGGCATGCAAGCCTCCAGGTACTCACAAGGAACTTTAGTCTATATCCCAAATACGGCGCTGAGGTCAATGGGGCAAGACTTGTTGAAAGTTGGGCCTTAAGGAATCCCACATCAGTCAACACGAGTTTAAAAAAAATATTGGTATAACTATAAATAAAAATATCTCACAATCAGGCAGTGCATATCGTAAGACAATGTAAGCATGGAAAGGGAGACGGGGTTTTATGGACAAGGCAAAATGAACTGAAAAATAAGAAGGAGATGATGTATGCAGTTAAGAAAAATAGGCATGTGTGAACTCATGATGGATAAGGTAATGAAAAGTGGACTTCAAGTCATGGATAATTAAGGCGCTTGGAAGGAGAAATGTGGGTAAACATATCATGATGCAAAGAATTTTTTGTAGTATAAAATGTCATGACATAATGAAGAACTATTTCCTCCAATATTTTAATGATGCATGTTTCATTGTCATTTCTGAAGAGCATTTCTGCATGAACTTGGATCGTCTGTGAACCTATAACATCTTAGTACTAATCCTACATGAAAACGGTGAGAAGTTTGAAAAGCATAGAGTGCAGGAATGAGTATGAATGCTAGCAACCAAATAAAATGAAATGCATTTACCTGTTTTCGTTGCATGCAAGTTCCTTTTAAGTAACTCCAAGAAACAAATTAGTGGAAATTGTTTTCAGGAATTATCAGATGTCCATTTAAAAAATCTTTTTTTTTTAAGTTTATTTTTTTTTAATTGTTTTGATTGTTAATTTGTCTTTATGTTTACACAACCCTTTATAGAATAGAAAAAATAACTTGAATAAGTATGAAAAAAATTGTCAACCGAATGATCAATTAATCAAGAATACATTTATCCAGAGAATTGTCGTTAGCAGTTGTAATGTACCATCCATCTTGACTCACTTCAGCACTTTTGAGTGGTGATTTTGTCTCCAGAAATTGAGAAATCTTCTTTGTCCTTAAATGATGAGTGAAATAACTTTAGCATGACGTTCTACAATCACAACTTATACCAGGCCTTGTCGGTTTAGTTTTGTGAAGGCTAACGTCTAGCTGCCACATGGTACAACTTCTTCACTTAATCATCTCAGGGGTCTAATCATCAACGAGTCTAACATCAAAGGCAATCTTTGTAAAGTTGTTCATTGCCATTAGGTATCAAGATAATTTACCTTAGGATATTATTATAATTCAATCTTTAAAAGATTTAAGTCCAATCCCTTGGGATATACATATATTTCTGCTCATTTAGTTGTTTTATATCTTTCTAGACAAGAGAGCTAACTTAAAAATGGAGCCTCTCCAAAAATGCAGAAAAATGTCTAGATAATTTTGGTTGTAGGAATTTAACATTAAATCAACCAGGGGTGCAGCCTTCTATCAGAATTCAAAACTTCTGGTACTAGGAAGATGTTGCTCTCTATGGGTGGTGATTAGAATAGTGCCATGGAATTGCAAGCCTGGTCACTTATCACATTCGGACTCCATACAAGACTCTTGTACTCTCCATTACTCCAGACCTTCATTATGTTGCTGAGGGTGACCAAGAAAGTTCCATCCTGTGGGGAGACGCGAACCTAACCATGATCCATGTACACTTCGAGGCTATCGGAAGTGTTGTGGTATAATATCTCAATGTACAGTTGAGTTTGGCACATCCCTCAGGCCGTATATTTCTGATAACATAGTCAATCTGGCTCACCTCTTTTTCCAACCAAAAAAATTCTTGTCTCGTAGAAGTACTAGTATTGCATACACCATCCTCGAATTCAAAAGGAGATTCAAGAGACCTTGATGTCACTTCATTTTTCTCGAGAGCTGGCTCGAACAATCCACCGGAGTCCTTCCCGGCTCTCTTCGCCACATCTCAAGAAACACCATGGTTTATCACATGAAAGAACCTAAACTCCACAATAGAGTCAGTGATATTCCATACCAAATCATCCCTTGCAGAAGAAAATTCAATTACAGGAAGATCGCACTCCCTCACACTTGTATGCACGGGGGATTATGGAAAAACCAGACTAGAAATTCTGAGCGATTTCTCAAGAAACGTCGAGAAAGAATCATTATTAAATGTAGCAACAATGGAGGAGTTTTTGCCTCCTTGGCATGGCATCGGAGGCAGAGACCAAGAGCTGCCCAAAGTATTTCCCTGCTGGTGTACATCCGCAGAAGACATATCTACACAGATTGATAATTATCTCACAAAAAATTCGTTACTGATAATGAAACTTCAGGTAACGATTCAATCTATAGAACATATGGAGGATTAGTTCATGAAATCCTCGTTGCTCAATTAACAAAACTTTATGATCCTTTCCGATCAGATTTATTTGATGTTATTAAATAATAGATATAAAAACTATCCCGCCCATCCATCCGGAAGAATATTGTGAAGAGATTGTTGGAAATACTGAGAGGGGGGTGAACCAGTATTCCTTTCAATTAGTAGTATTATTAATCTTTTAGAGCATTGGTTAATATTCAATTACTATCACTGTTTGTACAATGATAGCAGTAAACAAAAGAAACACAACTTCACACAGTTTTTTTAAGGTGGAAAACCTCTCTAGGACAAAAACCACCTGAATGATTTTCTAATAATTATTTAATATTCAACTCCAATTGAAAATAAAGCTCCAACTTCCTAGAATCTAGAAAAGCATTCTTCTCCAGCTCCAGCTGGATGGGTTCTCCAACAAACGAGATTCTTCAGTAGTCAACTAAACGGATGCCCCAACACCCAATGCGCTACAATTCACCCTAACACCACCCTACCTGCACCCTGAAGTTTTCACGGGCTTGAACCTGTTGGTGACTTCATGCACCAGCCTAGCACCAGCCTATCACCCTATAGAATAATAAAATAAGAATGGACTCTCGTACCAGGGAAAATGGTGCACTTTACAATGATATAGAATGATGTAGAATAAGAAGACACACCAGACCATAACCCCAACTATGACACAACCACCTAATGATGATCCTATACCTCCTGACACTGCATCTTCAACTCTTGGTAGATAGACACTTGTACAATTTTTACAATGAATTAGTACAACGATACCTCTAAAATTACTATATGCAGTGATACCCACTTGAAGACTTCATGTGGTGAGCTTCTTGCTGTTGTTCTACATCTATATTTCTGCTCTTTTCATGCTAAGATTTCTCACTCTTCAGAGCATTATATCATGCATTTATTATTATCTTGATGAATATATAATACCTGCAAAAATTCTTCAAGGAAATAACCATGACATGATAATATCAAAACTTACCTCATCCTGCAGAGCATATGTCAGTCCTAAACAAAAAAGGAAATTAGAATACAAAGAACCTAATGCAATTAAGAAATGAACATCCATGCATAGAATATAATTACCTGGAGCTTACCTCTACTGCGCCTTGCTTTTCTTTTCTTCCCTAGAAAGTCTGGTCCTTTGCATCCCTTGACAATGCATGATCTAACTTTTTCTTTCCTTCTAGGAGCTCGATATTGAATCCGGTGTATATCTGTGTTACACAGCAATTTGTCACCGTCCCTACCATTCCCCGTCCCGCACAATGGAGGACCCATAATGTGACCTGTGAACACTGTCATGCACTGAAAACATCATCATTGCATCCCTCTGAGTATGAGCTTCATTTCCCCTTGAGACATCTCCTTGCAAAATCCATGAAAAACAGCTCTTTTTGCATTGGCGCGGGTAGACGGTTCATTGCTCGCGCCAATCAGGGAAATCCTGTAAAGAGGTCGCGCCACTTGGCGCTCTGTCATAGAGCAGCAATCGCGCCACCCATTTTAGGGACTGTTTTTTAAATATGGATGGCGGAAGTTGAGTTCAAACAAACTCACAGCCATTGCCTATCTTGAGTTGGGAGGTTTGGCTACGGGAGTTCTATGGAAGGGAAGTGGTTTTGCCACCTTCTATGGAACCTTCCTTGTTGATAGGGCCAATCCCATAATAATAGGGATCCCAACTCCCTCCTTCCCCATCTATAAAAGCTTGCTTAGATCCATGGCAAGCTAGTCTTGAAGTGCTGAAGCTTTGCATCTCCCTATTCCCAAGTGCCTTTGTGCTGTAAAGAATCCCTTCTTTCCCTTAAGGCCCATTAAGCAAGGAGACCATTGTTACGAGACTCTGGAGAGGTTTCCCTTTCCTTGGCGAGCTTTGCGAGACGTGGACAACCGGGGAACCGTACGAAGGAGGCTGCGACGTCAGAACTCGGTTGTAACTTCTATTCGTTTATCACTTTAATAGATGACTATGATTATGGTTCCACTCCTTTTTCTATCATGTTAATGCGAGTAATATCTTTTCTGACCGATGTTTAGTTACGTATGTTGGTTCCTATGCATGTATCTGTTCGTTTCTTCTGCGTGCAGGTGTTCATCCACGGAGATCGTGGAAGGATTGTGATCTGCCAGGGCTGAAGGACGGGGACATCTTCTTCTTCAGATCTAGCGTTGGAATCCGGGTAGGCTCTTATCCCAAGTCTTTCATTCGTAACTAGGAGCTTGCGTCATAGCATTGTTTGTTTGTTGCTAGACCCCTGCTGGGCTAGTAGGGATCGCCTCTGTCCGCAGAGGGGATTTACCTCCTCAAAAAATTGGCGACTCCACTGGGGATCGTCCGGTTTTCCTTGTCCCGTTTATGATTGGTTCGCTTTGATTGTTTCTCCTTGCTTGACGAACCTTCTGGGTTGGATTCTTTCATCATTTTAGCCTCTTGGTTTGCTTAGCTTGTGTTGGTCTCTTTTCAGATTAGCTTGTTTTTTAATTTTCATTGAAGAACTCGACTGGCGCGGGTTTTTACCTGACAGTCGCGCCACTTGGCGCGTGTTGCATTTGTCTGTCTCGCGCCACTCGGCCTCTGGCGCTAGTTTCAAGGCCACAGTCGCGCCACCCTTGTGACTTTTTTGAGTTTCTTCAATTTTTGGCTTTCTGAGCTTGACCAGTACTTTTCTTCTTGATTTCCTGATTGTTTGAGTGTATTGGAGTCTTGTTTGACTGGAATTCACCGCTATCCTTTGGTTGTTTGCCTCTGTCTATCGGTTTCACGATTTGAGCCCTAGGGCATCTAGTGGTATAGTGAATCGAGCCCTCCTTGGGAGTTTTGGTGTCTTGATTGTCCTGTCAACTTGTTGATTGATTCTCCACGCCCTCTTAGCAGTCTTTGATTGTTTTGTTGCGTCTTTTGAGTGATTGTTCATTCTTTCATTCAGAATTCGTTTGCCCTTGCCTTGGACCCAGATCACACGGTCCATTGGGTGTTTTCGAGTCTTTCTTCGATTTGAGAGACTTTGGGTCGATTTAGAGATTTGGTTGCTTGCTTTGTTGAGTGAATGTTGTTTGCTTCACTCTCTTAGTTATCATTTCTCCAATTGTTCCTTTTGCTTTCAGTGCACATTAGCCATTAAACATTGAAAATCAAAAAAAATATATCGTCTCTTTTGTTTTTTTTTAATTAGTGCAAATTGTCATCTTTTCCGTATTACTAGTGATTAGTATTTGAATGAAAAGTGTGCAATTGCATTAGTTGCATTAGAGACATTCTTGTTTATATTCCGTTCATTTTGTTTGTATAAAAGCTCTCAACTCTCATTTAACTAGTTTTCATCGAATGAAATGTTGCATCGTGGCATATAGCTTGCATTTAGGAGACACTACATACGATAAGGCCTGGAAATTGAAACTTAATTGAAGATCAACTGTAAAATTCATTCAATTAACCTAAGGCAACATTGGAACTTAACGCAACATATTTAGAAGGTCTAGGCTAGAGACGTGTTCGGGCGTCGTTAAACCTAGCAGCTGTCGTTCGCCTATTGGCTTTAGACAGCACTAGTACGGACTTGCGCTCCCCGTACCGTCGAGTATATAAAGGGAGACCCCTATAGGTTTGCAATCCTTTATCCACAGGAAGCCGAGTCTGCCGCCTTATACCCGTGATACACCGAACACAGCATTCGGGGAGACTACCTGCACGTACGGAAAGTCCTTGGTCGATTTTTGTTTCATTATTGAAACCAAGGTGTATATTGCGGTTCACGGATATTTGGTACACCCTTTGTGCCTAGTTTTTCCTGAGCAGTCATTTGGTCTTTTCTGACTCCCTAAACTTGAAAAGACCGTCAAGCGCTTGTCCTTTCACGCTTGTATCAACTCTGAAAGAGATAGAGTCATCTTTTTATCGTTTCTCGACTCTTAAAACATGAAACGGTAGAACTTGTTTATTTTCCAATGTGGTAAAATCAATCTCCCACGATAACACACCCGTTTAGATATTGCTTGTGACTGTTTGATCGTGTGTCTTAATTCGTTTTCAGCCCGTGTGTGTGTGTGCTCTCTTCTTCTAGTCTTTTGTCACGGTGGCGGAACCCTTGGTTTCGTCCACTGGTAGTCCTTACACGGACGATTCTTCAGAGGCTTTTGAACCTTCTGTTGAACCACAGCAGCCTGTTGTTTCCGAGTTCCCTGACGGGGGACCGGTCCTCGCCGAGCAACCCTTTGGAGAGCCAGTTGAGTTCCACTGGCCCTTTTCGGACCCTGTGTCTGAATTGAGATTAGGAGCTGATTTCCTTTCTCTTACATCGGGTTCACCGTTCATTGCTGCTGTTTTTCCTCCTAGTCCTCGCCGTCTTCTGCGTGATTTAACGGCAGGATCAACCATGAGTGATTCTGGTGAGGAAATTCCCGGGTCTGATGACTACGAGCGCATCCCTCGTAGATTGTTTGAGGGAGATGAGTCTGAGCTGGCTACCACATCGTCAGCTGGTCCTTCTTTGCCACAGGGATACAGATCTCTGGGTCAGATTATTTCGGCTGCTGCCTCTATGGGAATATCATCTCCTGCTTCGAGGCCAGCTGCTACTACACCCGGGGTGTCTCCTTCGACACCCGTCACTTCTGTTCCCGTGCGACCCACTGTTTGTGTGGCCGCCTCTTCTGCTGTTGCCTCAGCATCTGCTTCTAGATCTGGGCCAACTCCAGAGGACATTTATCTAGCTACTGCTATACCGGAGAATATCTCTCCGGAGGAGTATCGGTTGTTTTTACAGCAGCCGAACGCCGGAGCTGGACAGTTCCCCCAAGATCCTTATCGGTCTTTCTTTTCGCACTATGCACAAGACGGCACTCCCGTGTATGGTTTTCCGGGTCAACTTGACGAGCATGGGGATATTTTGCGTCTCCCTGCTCCTGAGGCCTATCTTTATGTTCAAGGTTTACCGTACAACCAGGCTCAGAACTTGCAGGCACAACCTTTCCAAGGTCAACCTGCAGGCCAACCTGGCTATCAGTACGACCCACAGGGACAGCCCAATCAAGGCTACTCTGCGGGCTAGCAAGGGCCATTCTATAATCCGCAAGGACCATATTATAACCCTGCTGGTCAACCTGCTCAGCCTCAGCCGGGGTATCAACAGGGACCGACCTATGGACCTGGGGGGCAAATCCAGCCTTCCTTACCGATGCAACCGCAGTATCCTGTTGTCTCTAACGTTGCATATCAGCGAGGACCTCTTTACGGTTCTGCTTCGGGTCAAACTGGTTTCCAGCAAGCACCTGGTCCTGTTCCACCACTGGGCCAACCGGGTCATCCGGTACAACCTGGTGTCCCGCCTCCAGGCCAACCGGCTTATTCGGTGCAACCTGGGGCTCACTTACAACCGGGTCAGCCTGCGCAACCAGCGCCACCCCCTCATTCGGGTCAACCTGTTCATTCAGGAGCGCCCCCTCATTCGGGTCAACCTGTTCATTCAGGACAGCCCCCTCATTTCGTTCACTCTGCTCACCAGCCTGCTCACTCAATGCCGCAGCCAAATCAACAGCTGCGCCCTACGTACCAGGCTCCGCAGGGTTCCACTTATCAGCAGTCTACTCATCCTCAGAGTAGTTATTATCCGCATGGTCAATCTCAACCGAACTATAACCACTCTGGAGGCTCTCAGTATCCTCCTCCTCCTCACGGTTCTAACTATGCTCAGCAGCCAAATCCAAACGCTGCTTATACGGGGCAGACGCCTAATCAGGGCCCGAACCCTGGTTATCAGGCCCCACACAATGGTTACAAGAAACCAAATCAGTCTGGCTATACGAATTATGCCCCTCACGGTCAGAATCCTACGGGACAGAACCCATGGGGGCAGGGATATTCACAACCATCGTGGAGCATCGGTACCGGACCTTATTCTGGGACTGGCATGGGAATTAACCCTCCATTGCCGTTCCTGGCTACCTTGGATCTACCGGACGTTTCGAAGTTGACCAATGATCCGATTTCTCATAATCCACATTGGCCCCCGGTTCCGACCAAGATACCAGGAGACTGTCCCAAGTTTGAGGGCAAATCTGGAGAAGACCCCCAGGCGCATGTGATGACGTATCACCTCTGGTGCTCGTCTAACTCTTGGACTGACGATTCGGTTCGTTTGCGTCTTTTCCAGCGTACGTTAACAGGAGCTGCTGCTAAGTGGTACATAGAGCTATCCCGTGGTATTTTTCGGGATTTCAACTCGTTAGCTATGGCTTTCCTCACGCATTTCCAGTTACCAGTCCGGTATGAGACCGGGACGCACCTCCTGTCTTCCCTGAAGCAGGACTCGGCCACTCACATTTCGGATCACATCCATGAGTGGCGGCGCCGTCGTCGACTGATCAAGTTTCACATACCTGGTCAGATTTTGACTCACTGGTTCACCACCTCCTTTGTGAACAAAATCGCTCAGGATATCGCAATGGGAGCGTGTGTGACGGAGGAACAAGCTATCGCGCGTGCCCAGTACTTGGATCTGGTTTATTCGCAATCTGGCACGCTTTATGACATCCTGCCTGATGCACCACGGCCCGGAGCCAAAAGACCCAACCCACCCCTTCCGTGGATGGTGTCATTGGTTCCGTTTCTCAAAATTCGAAGAAGTCTTCGAATGGGAAGCAGAAGGCTAATTCTTCCAATAATCCCTCTGCCAATCCCGCCTCATCCGATTCTGGTAAAACCGCGGAGGTAAATGCCGTTCAGGCCAATCCTGCGGACAAATCCTCCAAGGGGAAGAAGAAAGGCAAAGGCAAATCAAGATCTGATGCCCCAAAACCGGAATCTAAGTCTCGATCTGAGGATGGCTCACAACGTAAGCCGAAATTTCCTTGCCTCATCTGTGAAGGAGACCATTACACTAAAGATTGTCCAAGACGATCCGAAGTCAGTCAACTTCTTAAAGGCTCAAAAGGAACTCCGGCTGTTCTAAAGGAGCCATTTCCATCTCAGCAGACCCAGATGGTCGAACAAGGTTCATCATCTGCACCGTTTGGGTCTCAAGTTTTCATGATGAAGACTAATGCACCTATCACTATCGCTACGAGGTCCAAGGATTACAATAATCAGCAGCAGGCACCCGGGAAGGCAGTGGCGGATGGACCGCCTCCCGCATCTGCTTCTGGTTCATTGGAAATTGAGAAGCCGACTCTCGAACCCGTTGTGAAGCCACCTCCCGAGGGTGTTCTTCGGAGATCCTCTTATAATCCAAACGCTCGTGCCGCCCAACATTACAGTATTGTTGAGGATCTGGCACAGGCGCCATGTGCCATGTCTGCACTTGAGGTTCTTCAGAGTTGTCCTTCACAACGGAAGGCTGTATTGTCTGCCATCGGTGGTATTGATCCCGCCGATTCGAGCCTTCTCACCTTTGATCTGGAGAATTTTACTCCCCGGCTTCCACATCAAATCGCTTTGATTATTCAAGTCAGGATTAACGGCCTGGACGTTCACAGAGCCGTCGTAGATGAGGGTGCATCTACTTGTGTTATGTCCTCCGCTTGTTGGAGAGCCATTGGTTCTCCAACTTTATCGTCATCTCCCAATGCCCTTGAGGCATTTGATGGCCGGGAATCTAAACCCCTGGGAGTTCTCGAGAGTCTGGCGATTACATTACAGGGAAAAACTGTCAACGTGGAAGTAGAAGTAGTTGACGCTAAACTCAACTACAACATACTTCTTGGCCTCAGCTGGACCCATGCCATGCTCTGCGTGCCGTCTACTGTCTTTCGATTCATCAAGTTCCCTCACGAGGGCAAGATTGTCACAGTAGACCAGTTGTCATTTTTTACCTCGAGCTCCAAGAACAACGTGCCGTATGTGGATCAAATTCCGAATCCCCCAGACAGCATAGGACCTGGTCTCTTCAAAGACCCAGTCCTCATGGGTATTTTCCCTGCGCCGCCACCGAATACGGCTCAAGTTAACATGTTGTCCAGGACTGATGACCCCTGGCTGATTCCTACACCTGAGCAGGTATATGAGTTTGGAGAGTCCATGCCTTTAACGCCAGTAGAGATCAGCTACTGTGAGATTGTTGCTGCATCGGACCCTCCACCTCCTCGGCATGCTCCGATGAGCATGGCTCTTGACGTCTACTCACAATCCCCCTGGCTTGGTCAGGCTGATTCGCCTGATCCTCTTAGAGAGACTTTTCCCTCAGATGAGGCTATAATTGAAACTATGTCTCTGGAGGAGCTACCTTGGGGCGATGGGCATCATCGTTCCTCGTTTATGCCTAGCTTGGGGGCAATGAAGGATTGTCTCGAGCGCTATGCTACTCAGGTTCCTTCCCCTCCTCTTCAAACACCGATCTTGACGCATGAGGTCTTTTCGGAAGGCAATCTGAGTAACATTACTCAAACGGTTCCTATCAACATCTCTGTCAAACCAGGGATTGTTGAGAACATTCATGTGGGTGTGACCTGTTCTCCTGAAGAGATCCAGGTCTATACGGAACTTTTCAAAGAGTTCAGAGATGTCTTTGCATGGTCCTACGAGGAAATGCCAGGAATTGATCCTAGTATTTTCATGCACGAGATTCCAACCTATCCAGGTGCGAAACCCGTGCGCCAACGCTTGCGTCCCATGCATCCTCGGAAAGCCGCCGCTATCAAGGCAGAGGTTGAAAAACTTCTGAACGCGGGGTTTATTTATCCTACCCCCCTTACAGAATGGGTGTCCAATATCGTCCCTGTCGATAAAAAGCAGGGTACCATTCGAGTCTGTGTAGATTATCGCGATATCAATCGCGCCTGTCCTAAGGACAATTATCCCACTCCGTTTATCGATCAGATTATCGACGATTGCGCCGGGAGTGAGATCTACTCCTTAATGGACGGTTTCTCAGGTTACAACCCGATTAACATTGCACCTGAGGATCAACATAAGACCACATTCATCTGTCCGTGGGGCACTTTTGCATATAAAAAACTCCCGTTCGGCTTAAAGAACGCTGGCGCCACGTTTCAACGTGCTATGTCATATGCTTTTCATGATATTCGCCATATTGTCCGGCCTTATCTGGACGACTTGCCTGCCCATTCGGGTAAGCGAGAGGATCATCCGGAACATCTTCGCCAGATATTTCTTCGCTGCAGACGCTACAATATTAGGCTGAATCCTCATAAGTGCGTCCTCTGCGTCGACTCTGGCCGTCTTTTAGGCTTTATAGTCTCGAAAGACGGAATTCGCCTCGACCCTCTGAAGGTTGAGGCCATTATAAATCTCCCGTCACCCTCCTCCCTTTATCAGTTGCAGAGTCTGCAAGGGAAAGCGAATTTTCTTAGGCGCTTCATCCCGAACTACGCCGAGGTGGCCAAAGGATTCACTCGTTTGTTAAAGCGGAATGTTCCCTTTCATTGGGACGAAATCGCTCAAGAATCCTTTGAGAAGCTGAAGACATTGCTAGTCAATGCTCCGTTGCTTCGTCCTCCGGACTACCACCGCGACTTTACATTGTATCTAGCCGCCGCATTAAGCACCATCGCCATGGTCTTGGTGCAGGATGACGAGAACGGTGATGAACATGTTGTTTATTACCTCTCTCGGAACCTTCTCGACCCGGAAACGCGTTATGCACATGTTGAGAAGTTGGCCTTAGCAGCCGTACACGCTGTACAGCGTTTCCGCCATTACATCCTTTTGCGCACGATAACGGTGGTTTCAGACTGCAACCCCATGACATATATTCTTTCCAGACAATTGCTGGGGGGCAAGTACTCCAAATGGATCGTCATCCTGCAGGAGTTTGATTTGGAGTTCACCACTGCCAAATCAACTAAATCACTGGTCTTTGCGGATTTGATATGTTCGCTCCCTACAGACTCTCTTCCTGAACGCTCTGAAGATCATATTCCGGACGAAACGTTGTTTCTTATCGATACTCGTGATCCTTGGTACGGGGACATCATAGTGTATCTTCAGACCGCGACATTCCGGTCTGAGTTGGATAAAGCTGCAGGCCGTCGGATTCGGCACCAGTCCCAACCCTACCGCATAGTGGGAGATACCCTATATCGTATTGGAGTAGATTCGGTGCTCCGACGATGCCTTACCTTGGACGAGGCTGAGAAAGTCTTGAATGACTGCCACAGTGGCGCCTGTGGTGGACACATGTCCGGATATGCCACTGCCCAAAAGATTCTGAGGGCAGGTTATTTCTGGCCGTCTATATTCAAGGATTGCATCACTGCAGTCCGAAAATGCCATCCGTGCCAGATTTTTCAGCGCAAGATGCGCGCGCCGCCGTTGCCTTTGCATCCCGTTATTACCGTCGGCCCTTTCGCGAAATGGGGCGTAGATTTTATGACGTGTAGCCCTCACTCGGCCGGGGGGCATGCGTATATCATCGTCGCCGTCGACTACTTCACTAAGTGGGCCGAGGCGATGCCTACACTTGCTGCTGACGGAAGAACGGCTGCTTCTTTTTTAGTCAACCATGTTAGTGCACGATTCGGGGTCCCTCAAGCTATCGTCACTGATCACGGTACTCATTTCCGTGATTACATGATGGCGGAGCTGACAGCTGCGTTGGGCCTGCGTCACGACGGCTCAACGCCATACTACCCTCAAGCTAACGGTCAGGTTGAAGCAGTGAACAAGGTTTTGGTCACTATGCTTCAACGAACAGTTGGGATTCATAAATCCAGTTGGCATCTCCAACTGTTCTCAGCTCTATGGGCGTACCGAACATCTACGAAAAGTGCAACCGGATTCACACCATTCCAACTGGTGTACGGTCTGGAAGCTACTTTGCCGGTTGAATGTGAAATTCCTTCGCTTAAGTTAGCTGTGGAGCTCTTACCGGATACTTCTCCTGAGGAAGAGCGTCTTTTGTATCTTGAACGGTTGGATGAAACCCGTCGTCTAGCTGCTTTGATTATCGAAGCACAAAAGAAGAGGGTCAAATCGCATTTTGATCAATCTGTTTCTCCCCGTTCTTTTATTGAAGGAGACCTAGTCCTCTTGTATGATCAGGCACATGATAAGCTTGGTGCCGGTAAAATCCAGCCCATGTGGCACGGTCCCTATATAGTGAAACGTGTTTTGAAAAATGGGGCCTACGAGCTTATAGACTACGAAGGAGTTCCATTGGCGCAGCCCAGAAATGGGCTGTACCTCAAAAAGTACTACGCCTGAAATGATTTCTTGGTGTGGTGTGTGTACATAGGTGTGTGATTTTCATTTGTGTGCATGGTGTGGTGTGCTTTGTAAACGTCTTTCTGCTGATCGGGTCTTCCTGGTTGTGCAGATGTCTACTCATCCATTTGTTGGTTTCGCGGACGGTGCCTCCCGCAGTACCAGGAATCTGTCTTCTGCAGCCTGGGTAATCTACGATCCTGCTGGTGAGTTGATCAACCTGCAAGGTGTTTGTTTAGGACGTACCACGAACAATATCGCGGAATATAGCGCCGTATTGGAATTATTAACCGAGGCAGTAAACCTTGGTATCCGTGAATTGCTCGTGTACCTAGATTCACGGCTTGTAGTGTTGCAGCTGAACGGGCACTATTCGGTAAGAAACCCGTCCATTTTACGATTGTATTTGCGTATTCGATTACTGGAAAGGAATTTTGAATATATTACATATCATCATATACCCAGACATTTGAATGCATTAGCAGATACAGTAGCAAATTTGGTGTTAGATAGACATTTTCGCAATTTATAAATCATCATCACATGTAAAGAAGACTCATCCGGAAATAGATATGCATATATAGATATCGAAATGTTTACATAGAAGTGTGTCACATAAAACTCAAAAAATATACATAAGTGTCTTAATACATCCGGAGACATTGAGTCTCTCAAAAAATAGGTGTGGCTAAATCCTAGAGACTAATCAGCATGGTGCTCATGATAGCACGTTACTGCACGCACTAGCCGCCTCAGGATTCGGTGGAGCCGATTTGGGACTCCCACCGTATGGCGCTGGTACTCCAGTGGTACATCTGACAGTCGGGCATAGTATGGGATCCCATGAACGATCCCCTCAAGGTTCTGAACCAGTGCCCCTCCTCCGGCACCTTCCCCCTGGATCTCAGGGGCGAGCTGTGTCCTCCGGAAGATAGGAGACATCCCGGCTGGTCTCTCAGGTCCTACATCTGCATGCATGTATATTTGTGTTAAGATAACTGTGTATTAATAAAAAATCATATAAACATAAAATCAAAAATATGAGGTCTTACCCAGCTCTTCGTCCCAGTGGTCTCCTTCTGGTAGCGGGAGATCCGGGTCCCCTGTAAAGTCAGTTCCCGCATAGGGCCAATCTTCCACAACGTTCAGTTGGCGCCGTATCCATCTGAAGAACTCGGGCTTCCAGGACATCTGTTGCCCGCCTCCAGATCTGGGCATCAGTGCTGCCCAGCGAGCCATTCTCGGCTCTCGTGGTACTAGACTCGCCACAGGGGCCTCTTGGCCCTGGAAGGTTGGTATGCGTTCCAGAATGAACGACACCAAGATGGAACCATACCCAAACTGCTTCAGTTTGCCCTTTTTGCACTTTGTGAGCTGCCTTTTCATGTTAATGGTGACAGTTGTTGCCCAGTCATACAGTCGGGGACCCATGCATTCTGAGGCCAGTAAGAGTTGAGCCTTTGAAGCCTCGTGCGGTGCCTGCGATCCAGCAGCCCGCGTAATGGTGTGGAGTACGACTCTCAGTGCTAGGTCGGGGATGGTTGAGATGTACACCTTCTTACTCCCTGTTCCTGTTTGTGCCCCACGGCACACCCGCGCCATTACTTCTTCCATCTTCTCCCCTGATGGTCTGCTCCCAGTCAG
The DNA here is from genome assembly GCA_034641835.2 of Pinus albicaulis. Classification (NCBI taxonomy): domain Eukaryota; kingdom Viridiplantae; phylum Streptophyta; class Pinopsida; order Pinales; family Pinaceae; genus Pinus; species Pinus albicaulis. The sequence goes on along the minus strand of CM076577.1, from coordinate 227,107,112 downwards.
TACAGGGATTGGACCCCTGCGGGATAATCCAATAATAAAGTAAATGTCGGTGACCTCCAATTCCAACACCTGGTCTCGTATTCTGAATACCTGGTCATTTTCATCCCAGAGGTTGATCAAATATTGGAGGAGCTCAGGCTGAGCTCGTAAGCATGGCGTGAGGAAGAATTTCTTTAGGCCACAGTCCCTTAGAGCGTTCATGCAATTCTCATTTTGCATGGCCTCTTCGTCCTCATCTCCGTGTTCCCGTTCCTTCCATTCAATCACCATTCTGACTGTTTATCTGCATTCACACGGTTCAAAGCCCTTGATTAGATCTTCTTTAAGCTTAAAAATTCAAGAATTTGGCATATAATAGAGGTTTTTTTAGGCGGAAATTTGGGTTGCGCCGCTGGCGCGACTGTTTTGCTGACAGTCGCGCCACGTGGCGCGGGCCCTTTGATAAAAAGAGCTCAGTGGCGCGGGTCCGTGCCCTATACCCGCGCCACTTGGGCCGGCCCTAAAAATTCAAGAGTGCCCTTACAGAGCTGATTTCTAAGGGAAATTCATTAAAAAATACATGGAAAGAAAGAGAAAAGGAGCGCCTCTTACCTGTCGCAGACGAGACGCTGAATGGTTGCCTGGATCGGTCGCAATCGCCGTCAGAAGATTCTGCTCCAAAATGGACCACTTCTACTCTCCACAAGGTAAATAGTAAAAAGTAATTTCATTTTTTACCATTGGACATATTTATAACTTTTCGACGTTAAAATGTGTTTTTAAAGTTATTTCTTGTCAAATATTTGCATGTATTATGTCGAAAATGGATTTTACGCTTGTTGGGTATGTGCAGTGACAGGTTTTTGCGGCTTAGAAGGTGGAAACGAGTTGTATTTTATACTTTTTCGGACTCGGTAAATACACGAAAAAGTCACTCTGGAGTCATCTTTCAGCTCTTTTCTGACTCTCTAAATATGAAAAGATCGTCGAGGCCCTTGTCGTTTCGATCTCGTTAAAATGGACGCGAATCGACATTCACCCAGTATAAGTTTAACCCTTTTTCGGGCTGGGCTGGATCGATTACGAAAAAGGAATACCCTAGCCTATCGCGACTAGGAGGTTTTCCCGGATATTGTTTTCTACCTTTTCGGATATGGGGAACTATTTACGAAAAGGGACCTGTGGAGTTTTCTTTTCCGCTGTCTTTTCAAACTCTCTAAACATGAAAAGACGCCGAGTTCTTCCTTTGTCAGACTCGTTAAACCCAGATGACATTGGATTTCGTCGAAATGACGTTCTCCGAGTTTCTCCTTCCTAGGACTCGTTAAATGCACTAGGATGGATTCGCCCGAAGGGCGGACTTATATCACAAGCATATGCTATCCCCTTCAAGCTTGTTATCAAAAATAATTGGGGTACTCGCGAGAAATGGTGGGGGAAAAATGGAACCATCGTCGTTGTCGTCGGCAGTATGTCGCTCTTGAACATGGCACTTGTCTGCATTCGTGTCGGGTTGGGGACATCTCATCTCGTTGCTTCACTTTTCTTCCATGGGTTTGGGTAATCTCTTTTGACCTCTCATCTGTTCACTGCCTCGTCGCCATGACCTTTGATCCGTTGATGTCAAATACTGCCAAGTCCATTGTCGTGCCGTTTATGTGTTCAAGAGAAGTTGGCCTCTGCAAATATCAACCTTCCTCTGTTTCTCATATGGTTCTGATTCACAACAAAACATTATGTTCCTCTGTCTCGTGTCGATGATGTGGGAATCATTATGGCCCACCTTCGATCAAGATCACTTTCTGTCGACTTCAACTCATTATCCAGGAAGTTGGTCTAGAGACTCCTGATGGTACCTTGGAGCCTGCATGCCTTAATGGCAGGTTCGTCGCATTCGACGAGAGGTTTTCATTATTGGCCTCCGATCGGATGATTCTGCGGGTGTTCGACGTCAGCTCATTTATTCACACGCCGTAGATTGTACCTGTAGTACCTTGAGAACCATCGTCATTATTGGTGGTTTCTCTCGCGTCTGTTAACAGCTTTCATCATTGGCTGGTAATCAGACGATGTTCTTGCATGTTCGACATCGGCTCACACATTCGCATGCTAGAACTTGTACTTGTTTGGGTCGAGATGGAGCGCAAGACCCTGGATTGTGTCTGTTGTAATCCAGGCTGCGATTGTGGATTATTGTCATTATGTACGTGACTCAATGATTGGATGGCTGCGACCATACCTGAGTCTATTTGTTTGATCTTAGTTGGATGGCTGCGCCCATACCCTGGATCCGGATTATAGCATACTCTGTTCGGATGGCTGCGTCCATACCATATACATCATGTACTTGAGATATCAGTTGTATCTTTCTGCGCAGGTTTTCCGACGGCGGGCCTTCGGTTGAACATGTTCTCGTAAAGCATTTCACCCCTCTCTCTCTCTCGGGCCTCATGCTTTAGGGGGCATCTGTTACACAGTAATTTGTCACCGTCCCTACCATTCCCCCGTCCCGCGCAATGGAGGACCCATTATGTGACCTGTGAACACTGTCATGCCTTGAAAACATCATCAATGCATCCCTCTGAGTATGAGCTTCATTTCCCCTTGAGACATCTCCTTGCAAAATCCATGAAAAACGGCTCTTTTTGCATTGGCGCGGGTAGACAGTTCAGTGCTCGCGCCAATCAGGGAAATCCTGTAAAGAGGTCGCGCCACTTGGCGCTCTGTCATAGAGCAGCAATCGCGCCACCCATTTTAGGAATTGTTTTTTAAATATGGATGGCGGAAGTTGAGTTCAAACAAACTCACAACCATTGCCTATCTTGAGTTGGGAGGTTTGGCTGCGGGAGTTCTATGGAAGGGAAGTGGTTTTGCCACCTTCTATGGAACCTTCCTTGTTGATAGGGCCAATCCCATTATAATAGGGATCCCAACTCCCTCCTTCCCCATCTATAAAAGCTTGCTCAGATCCATGGCAAGCTAGTCTTGAAGTGCTGAAGCTTTGCATCTCCCTATTCCCAAGTGCCTTTGTGCTGTAAAAAATCCCTTCTTTCCCTTAAGGCCCATTCAAGCGAGGAGACCATTGTTACGAGACTCTGGAGAGGTTTCCCTTTCCTTGGCGAGCTTTGCGAGACGTGGACGACCGGAGACCCGTTCGAAGGAAGCTGCGACGTCAGAACTTGGTTGTAACTTCTATTCGTTTATCACTTTAATAGATGACTATGATTATGGTTCCACTCCTTTTGCAATCATGTTAATGCGAGTAATATCTTTTCTGAACGATATTTAGTTACGTATGCTGGTTCCTATGCATGTATCTGTTCGTCTCTTCTGTGTGCAGGTGTTCGTCCACGGAGATCGTGGAAGGATTGTGATCTGCCGGGGCTGAAGGACGGGGGCATCTTCTTCTTCAGATCTAGCGTTGGAATCCAGGTAGGCTCTTATCCCAAGTCTTTCATTTCGTAACTAGGAGCTTGCGTCATAGCATTGTTTGTTTGTTGCTAGACCCCTGCTGGGCTAGTAGGGATCGCCTCTGTCCGCAGAGGGGATTTACCTCCTCAACAATCTGTTATTTCAGATCCCCAATATTTGATTCCCAGTCCTGTAGTATTCCTCTAAGTCTTCTTTCCAATTCCATAGGTCTGACCCAATTTTGATTCTTCAAGACAAAGTTATGCCCAATGTCTCACAATGACCTAGTTATGGACTTGTTCAGTAGAGTGAAATTGTACGACATACCATGTGTCATTGTTTCTTCATTCGGCTCTGCAATTGATACAACTCAAATTACAGTCTATGCACTATCAAATTCTTCTTACATAATTCCAATCTGATACTCAAGGAGAGAGTTATGACGATTTTCCCAAGGTCACTTCTTTGAGATGAAGTTCAGGAGCCTGTAAAAACATTGAATTCCACAGATCATATCTCTAAAAATATTGTGCACCTTGATCTAAATTTTTTACAGGAGCTTCCTCAGGATTTCAAATTTTCCTCATGAAAATTTTAGCTTCTGAACCTTCTTAGAAAAAACATTATAGTGAAAATTCCACAATGACCTGTTTTAGGTAGCAAAATCCCTACATGAGGAGGATATGAGGATCAAAATTTATATAAATGATTAGGTTGAGAGGGACTTCAACAAGTGAACATGGGAGGGAATTTAGGAGCTTAAAAATTATTAATTATTGACTTTTAAGTGACCCATGCCACAACCCCATGGTGTTTTAGCCCACTAACTGGGTTACAAACTTCAAACATGAATATCTCTCAAACCGTGAATAATTATGTGGCATTCCATATATCAACGGTAGCATCTAGACAAGTAGAAACCATCAAAAACATTCTTGACCTAGAATATAGTAATTTGGTAGGTCAAAATTCGCATGCAAGATTGGGGTAGCCCTTGGTGCTGCTTGGGTTGACATCAATGACAACCACTGATCAACAATATCCCCCTTTGGCATTGATGGAAACATAAGTACTCCCCCTACGATCATGACACCTCTTCCTATAACATTCTCTCCCCCTTTGACATCAATGGCAAAGGGTAACTCCCCCTGACACACAACCGTCTTGTGGACCTGTACCAACTTCCACTCCCCCTTTATATTAATGACAACTTGGGAGAATCCCAAGCTTCTGGAAAAGATATTCAACATTAGGGGAATTTTGAGTTATAAAATGGGCCTCCTAAGGAAATTATAAAATAATAATGGAAATAATAAAATAAGATTTGATTACATCATCAAATTTAAGAGGGAAAAAAGAAAAAACTACTTTTTCAACTCATATTTTCAACTTATCTCCCAAAGTTTTTACTCAAATTTTAAGCGGGAGTACTCATTGGATGCAAAATGTAATTCCTCATCCAAGGAGTACCCATGTTGCATACTTTCTATGGATCCTGCTACATGAAAAATGTGATTGCAATCACGTTTTTTCATGTATTTCTCATTTTTCATGTAGCAGGGTCCATCAAAAGTATGCAACATGGGTACTCCTTAGATGAGGAATTAAATTTTGCATCCAATGAGTACTCCCACTCGAAATTTGAGAAAACTATGGGATATAAGTTGAAAATATGAGTTGAAAAGGTGGTTTTATTATTTTATTATTTTTAAATATTTTAACCCTTCTACTTAAAAAATGGTGAATCATCCCCCATGGTTGATATCATCATCTTGAATCCTATTGGTTTTTATAAAGTTTATTTTGGTTGTACATTTTTCTTAGGAGGCTCATTTTAGACCTCAAAATTCCCCTAATGATGCTTCACGAGTACACTTACAATCATCAACACTTCCTACCCAATCTACATCTGTAAAGGCTTGAATAATGAGATTGTTACCCTTACAATACCACAAGCCATATTCAGTTATTCCATTTAGATATCGAAGAGTTATTTTGATGACAATAATATGCGATTCTTTTGGTGCTACTTGGAATCTTGCTACTTGTCTAACTGCTTGCATAACATCTGGTCGGGAGGCTATTACATATAGAAGACTACCAATCATAGATCTGTACAACCTCTGATCCACATCCTTAGATGAGTCATCTATTGTCAATTTGCAACCTGTTACCATCGGAGTAAGGATGGGTTTGCATCTTCCATTTTGAAATTCTTGAGCATTTCCTTGATGTATGTGGTATGACATATAAATATTTCTTTCTCTTACTGATATATTTGAAGCCCTAAGATGTATGTCAGCTCACCAAGTAAAGACATCTTAACCTCACTTTGCATCTTTGTAGCAAGGTTCTTACTTGGTCGATCATCATTGCTACAAAATATTATATCATCCTCTTTAGCTAGTAGACGTGCTTTATTTGCTTCATCCAAAACATATATGTCATTTCGATCTCAACTTTTTGTAGCCAGAATTTCACCATACATGCATTTCCTAGTTTCAAATTTTGTGGAGTTAAATAGTATTGTGTGTCATTAATCACACATTTTTCCAACACTAAGAAGATTGTGATTCATGTTTTCAACCAATAAAACATTCTTGGCTAGAGAATATTTGCTTCCGAGAGTGACAGTACCTGATCCTAAAACATTTGAAGATCCATCATTTCCAAAGGACACGCTTACATCCTTCTTCTCCTTCAGAGACAAATTTATTTCTATCTCCAGTCATATGCGTTGAGAAACCGCTATCAACATACCGTATGTCTTTGTTGTTTTGAGTCTTCCATGTTTGTTCGTTCTATGGCTTTGAAGATTCTTTTCGAGGATTTTCAAGTCTATAGTCTCTAGATATGTGTCCAAATTTTCAGAATTTGTAACATTCAATATTATTTATTAAATGTTCAAATCTATTAATGTTTCATTGAGCCCTAGGAAGTTCATATTTGACAGATCTCCTGGAATTGTATTGGTTCCTAGGGTACGTGCGACATTCTACAGATTTATGACCAAATTTTCCACATGAATAACAATAGCCATAAAAAATATGTTGATACCTGGATGGAAATATTCTTCAAGGAATTGTCTTCCAAGGTTGTTCTTGCAAAACTTGTCCAACGAAGTCTACATGCATGCCAGATCTCATAGGTTCATTTTATTTTATTGTAGAAGGTTCTGCTTCTTCTTATTTGTAACCAAGGCCAGTTCTATCATTGTAAGATCATTGATTTTTGATGAGTTCTTCCAATGCCCTTGAGATGTTGGCATAGTTTTGGACAATTTTTCCCTTCTTCACTTCCTTATGCAGCGAGACTACTTCGACTTCTAATGCTTCCCTTTCTTGGTTCCTTTCTTCCAACTTCTTTTGAAATGACTCTTCAATACATTTGTGTTCTTCAAATTCAATTTTGATACCTTGAACTTGTTCTTCAAGAGTATTGGAATGGATCTTCTCAGCCTTGAGCTCTTTTATAATCTTGATTGCCTCCTTATAAAATTATTCTATGGTTAACCCTTCTTATTTGTTTTTTGATACCTCTTGTTTAATGTGCTTGGCCATAAACAATAATCTCTCATTGCCTTCTTCTTCACTGTCATTGTCTTCATCGGATGATGAGATATCTTATTAAGAGAGGAATTTCCTTTTGAATTCTTTCTTTTTTCTTTTCTTGTATAATTTCTTAAAGCCTTCATTTTCTTTTCATTGTCCATCACTTTTGTTCAGAAATTTTGCTGCGAAATGCCAAACCTCACCACAGCTGAAACATATCAATGGAATTTTACCCTTGAATTTTCCCTCCCCAATTTTTAGTTTTCTTGTGAAGCAAGTATATTATCCAACTAAAAGACCTTCTTCATCATCTTCCTTTTCTTCACACTTGCAGGTGCAGTTCTATGCCTTTGAAGGTTGTTTCTCCTTATTGGTTTTCTTAGATTTGGTGAACGTAGTTTATAGATGTGAAGTACCCTCTTCTTCATCAAGTCTCATTTCATATGCTATGAGAACTCCATGTAATTCCTCTTTGTGGAGTTTTTCCAGATTTGCACTATATTCTAAGACCGATACCTTTGGGTTGAATCTCCCTGGTAACGTTCTAATAATATTTCGTATAATACTCTTCTCGTCAACAAGCTCTCCCAATCCTTCCAGAGTGTTGGTTATTTCATCAACGTGTTGGAAGCATGCAGCAATGTTGTTATCTTCTTTCATTTTGAGTTGCTCAAAATTTTCTCTGTAGATTTGAAGCTTTGCTTCTTTGACATTTGAGTCACCTACATATATATTTTCAAGCTTGTCCCATACATTTTTGGTGGTTTTACAACCCAACACCTTATGATAAGAAGATTCAATAACTCCACTAATAATAATATTCTTTTATTTTGCATCATTTACCAAATTCTTCTTCCCTTGTTCATCCGCGGTTGATGTAAATCCCTTTTGAACAGTGTCCCATACTTTGTAACCTTTCGCCAAGAGATAGACCTCCATTCTTCCTTTCCAGAGTGCATAATTATTTTCATTGAACATGTTAGCCATCAGTATTTTTTACATGTTAGTGATGACTATATCTACAGCTGAGTTTTCTAGAAACTGATTTCCTTATGTCAATATGTCATCCAGAAAACCCTCCTAATTTTTTTTTTTCGCGCGCCACTCACATCCCCTAGATCTCAGCACTAAGCCCAATCTCAAGCTGACTATTAGGTTTTTTCACAGTGTTCTATGGTTTCTACAAAGGCAGGAAATATAACTTCATCTCAGGAGGAAATGCTTGAATTTACAGTTAGAGGAACAGCTGCTTCTAAATGTAACTTGAGCCTGAGATATGCCTGCAAAACAGAAAGCTACTCATCCAGACTTTACAGTTCTTTCCAGCATGAAAATCACAGAAAGACACCACTGTCACAGCAAACTGGCAAATGGTCATGGCCCAGAACCTCCTTCATTTACAAGCAGAGGGTTAGGGCACCTCCTTCATCCACAAGCAGAGGGCGTTGGCCACTATTGACTTTGAAGATTGCAAGAGTCCAGGTTTGCCTTGAACTGAACAAATGAAACAGAGACTCCAGGTTTTATGAATGTGACTGATGATCATAACAGGAATACAGTTGAAATATGCTAGCTCAAGGGAAAAAAGAGTCTGGTCTGATAAAGAAAGCCATTTGAAACTTTCAAATCATGTGAAATATTGAACTTTAGAAAAGCATGTCATTAGTAAACATCCCAATCATAAGAAGCCTGTTTGTCCACAAGATCAAATGGAATAGATGCTGACAACAAATGCCATTACACAGGCAGAAAGAAAGTTCTTGGTTTTTCAAAAGGCACTAACCTCCATAGTCACAGAAACTATTTTTCAAGTAATCTGTCATGAGATGACCAAACCAAATGATGATATTTCAGTCACCCCTAGAACAGTGCAGAGAGACAATGTCACTTTGGCTAGGGTTTTTGCTGAAATACAGTGATGCTTGCAAGAAGAGATGCTAATATTGATGTTTTTCAAGAGGTTCACTTACCATCACATCCAGAGAAAATCTGTGTCAAACAGAGTTGTCAAAACACCTTCAGATACCTTACCTGATGAAGAGCCTCCTCCATGTATGAGCAGATGGCCAAAGCCATTGCAGGTTGCTGAAACTGATTGATATAAGAATGCAGTGGAAGGATACAAAGAAATTAAATAGAAGTCATTGCACAGGTAAATGATAGTGTTTATGATGCAAAGGTATTGGTTTCCCTATTCAAAGAGCTGTCTGTCAGACTGTACCTGTAGTAGAAAAGAGACAATATTGAATATATGTATGCCATTAATACCAAAAAGGGGGCATTTTCCTTAAGGGAAAGGATCAAACAACAAAACAATATCACATGCCAAAGGTCCAAAGAAGCGCTTTTCAAGAAATGGTGTTCAAGGTTTTCAAATGTTTCTGGCGCATTATGAATGGTCTTTCCTTGATAAAAATCACCAAGAGGGAAAACAGTGAACATAGTCTAGTTATGAAATGGTTCTATTTTACAAAAAGGGGTCAACACACTGGTCAAAGAAAAATGATGACTATGTATCAAAGAGCCCTGTTTTCCTGTTTTACAAGCTTATCTTTTCAGATGGACAAGGCAAATGGGTATACAATCTTATGAATAGGCAGAAGAAGTTTGTTTTGATAAATTGCCACTGTTTAGATGTCTTAAAACAAACACAGTTGTCATCATTCCAAAGGGCAGATGTAGCACAGAAATACATGGAAAGAGAACCAGTAGACAGGGCTTTTTAAATGCTATCACCAAGAAGATATCCCCTTTTGAGTTATTGTTCATTATGTTCCAAAGGTCATTCAGCATATGATCATTGTTTGGATAGTTTAAAAAGAAGCACAACCTTTTATTATTTAAAAGAACAGAGGTATTATATACTACACCTACAGACAGGGAAGTTTTTGACAAAGAGGCACCCTTATCAAATCAGAAGGTCATGATCAAGTCCAAATGGGGTCAGCAAGTTTGGCACCTGCTGTAGATGAAGGTTGAAGAAACTATCGAAGACCAAGAGCTGTCAGAACAAGTTGGCAAACTAGCCCTGTCCTTCAAAGAACAAAACGGTGTTTAAGCATTCTCTTGACTGTTTTAAAGAAGGGTTTCTATACCTCATATATGTGACCAGTGTTGTTGAAAACAGTGGCAGAAATAGCATAAAGATTATGGAGACATGTTTCAGAGTTTAAAGGTTTGGTGTTGAAATATTCCCCAAAGGACAAAACCGGAGAAAATCACCCTATGAAACAACGGCTTACAGAACAGAGTGCTGACTTCCAGTTTCTTTTATTTTCATAAAGGATTTGGTCCATTGATTGGACAACCCAACAGCATCAAAAACTTTCAAATACATGCACAAGATTATGATCTTAGTTTCGCAAATGCACCAAAGGTTAAAGTGATCAAAGACTGTGAAAACTTCGCAAAAAGCCAAACCAAAGTTCTGCTTTACATTTTAAAATGAAATGACCGTTGGAAATGTTTTTTGAAACAACATAAGTTTGAAGCATGAAAGTGAGAATGTCATTTTCAAAATTTAAAATAGAGCCCGCGCCTCCATAGCATCAACACAAGGAAGATCTGGTCGAAAGTTCAGGAGTTTGCACTGTTTAACGCCGAGCGACGCGCCTGCATTTCTGCGCGACGCACCTGGGCGAGGATTTACACGGGCCGCCTGTGTTAGCGCGACGCACCTGTACAGTGGCGCGACGCGCCTGTACAGGCCGCCCGACCGCCCGACAGGTCGACCCGACAGGCCACCCAGGTCTTTTTTTGCGCGACGTTCTTTGCTGAAGGAGTGTCGCGCATGCTTTGAAGACCCCCGGTTTTTCTCCAGCCCTGCACGAAGAGTGTTTGTCAAAATTGAAGGTATTTTCACATAATTCTCCCCTCGTTTTCAAGGTTTGCTGACTGTTACTTCAAAAAGAAGCCTCTAAAAGGCAGAGGAGAATTCGTTATAAAGAAACAGGGTTTGCATGTTTGATAGGAGCTTAGGTTATGGGAATGAATAAGCTAGTACGACCTTATTAAAACTATAAGGCTCATTTCAAAGACTGTCACTATTGTTCCATAAGCTGTGAATTTCGATGTATGCACGCGCTGGAAATTAAAATTTGCCTGTGTACGATCCTGTTTGATGGAGGTATCACACATATAGAGAAAAAGTGAGGATTAATAGAGGAAAGTGTTCTTGATCAAGCAAAAGCTCACAGGTCGAGGCTACAGGGGAAAGCTGTTGATTGATTGCTTTGTGTTGTTCAAAACCTATTTGGCAAGTGCTATTCATCCTAGCAGAAGTTTTTATAATATCACCAGAGGGCTGCATTCATAAGAGACCATTTATTGTTTTAAAAAGAGAAAACTCATATAACCTCTGTCTAAAGGCTTGTGGTCTTCTAAAAACTCTGTCATTTTTGCTCCAATCCTGTGTATTGATAGTCTGAGCATATGTATGGTGGTTTGCTAGAGATGCAAATTGTTGAAAGATGGCACACTTATACAGGGCAAGGTTTTTAGTGATTGAAAGCCTCCTTGAGCAAGGAGTTTTATATATTGGTTGACATCTAAGACTTCAAGAACAGAGTGATTATTGGTATTTTCTCACAGCACACTCTTTTAGCATACTGCCCCTCTTTCACTGTATTTTTTCACTACTGTGAATTTGTTGAACAGAGATTTTCCAAAGGTGCAGGGCCACTTTCCAAAGGACAGGTTGTTGATGATTAAATTTTGACATTGGGGACAGAGGTACAAAGGTGGTGGCTGATTTCTTAACTTCACAAGTGAAAGGTGTTCTTCATAAAACACTGTGCACTGATATTTCACCTAACCTAGGTCTGCCCTTCTTTTCACTACATTGTATCATTTTGAAGAGCTGTTGACTGTGATATTTTTCAAGAGGAAGACCATTTCTGAAGAGCAGGGTTTTTAATATTGAAGATTGGTCTTAGAGACACAAATGCAAGTGTTGGTGACCTCTAACAAATTCACAGGAGGAATGATTGCTTAACACTGTATACAGGAAATTTACACAGCATATTGTCTCATCTTTACTGATGGTGTCCTATTGAGAATTTTACCTGGCTGAGGTACCTCCAAAGGTGAAGGGCTGGTTTTAAAGAGAGCAGAGTTTGTTTATTCAAAGAAACACTTGTTGCAACCCCTCCATCTCACATTTTTCTCTGTCCAAACAGTCTAGTGACCAGTTTCAATCCAGCAAAGCATTTTTACATACAGTGAAGGCAGTTTTCCTTTTCCAAAGCTTGTTCAAGTCAGAATGCCTCCAAAGCAGGATCACAGGAGCGGTCCACATAAGAGATATGAGCCTATCTCCACGGAAGAAATCAATGCTCACCCATCGGTGCTTTTCAATTTCCATGAAGTAGGCTGTCTTGATTTCTGCCAGAGGATAGAAGAAGTCAAGAGTTTTTCGCCACTAACACATTTGTGCGCTTTGAGATTCAAGGACAAACACTTCCAATTGGCGGGTCTTGATTTCAAAATTTCCCCAAGGTATGTGTCCAAGGCTACCAAGATCCCGTATCATGGTGAAAAGTGGTTTAAACAAGCTCATCTTGATTTAGAGGATTATAAACTTTTCATCAAGCCCGAACATAGGGAAACTATCACTGCTATTTTCCCTTTTTCCTATCTTCTTGACAGTTATGCTCCACTGATGAAAGCCATAATGAGATATTTCACTTGTGAAGGGAGGTTTAATCGAATTTATGCCTATCATGTCCGCTTGTTGATGCATTTTACCCGAAGCAGGCAACTAAACCTTCCGTACTTTTTGTCCAAGAGCATAGAGAAAATGGCATCTACTGTCCAAAAGAAGGCTCAACCTCAGCAAATCCCTTCTCTCTTTCATCATTCCTTGATCAAGATTATCTTCTTACACCAGCTAGAGAAGAAAGGGGTTTCATGGGATTCATTCATCAGCCATTCAGATTTTGCCACTATCCCTCCTGTTCATGTGTCGCCTACTCAGCCTGTCCATCGCCCAGTGCCTTTGTCTAGTAGGCCTACACCTAAAAAACTCAAAATGACTACTGGGCAGCCAAGTCAACAGAGAGAAGGAGAGGGCAGTGAAACACAGGGAGAAGGAGAAGGCAGTGAACAGTAGCAGCTAGAGGTTGAGGAACAGCAGTAGTTGGAGTTTGAGGAACAGCAACAATTGGAGGTTGAGGAACAACATCAGCTAGATGTTGATGAACAACAGTGGGTACAGGTAGAGGGACAGCAGCAGACAGCAGTTGAGGAGCAGCAAGTTGGGCAAACAATTGAGGCACCTTTTGAGCCACAAACTGGACAGGATATTGAGGAAGGACAGCAAGCTAAAGCTGCCACCTTAACAGTAGCAAAGATTGTTCCTAGAAAGAGGAAATTGCCCAAAAAGACACCTTCTAGCTTGCCAAGAAGGAAAAGCGCCAGATTGGCTTTCAAAGGCAAAAGCATAGTTGGAGAAAGTGCCAAGCATGGAGGTGAATTAGCTGTCATCCCTATTCCAAGCGATGACAGTGATAATGAGGCCCGCATCCTTGAAAACCTCCTCATTCACAAAGAGAGGCAAATTGAGGTGTTACAAGAAGATCTTCAAAGGGCGAGGAATTTCAACCACTTATTGGAGGTTGAAAACAAACAAATGAAGTTTCATGCAGCTATTCATGAGGCAAGGGCAATCAAGTATAAGAAAGAGGCAGAAAAGGCACAAGCAAGAATTGAAGAGCTCATTGGTGAGTTTGATGATGAAGAGGTTGATGATGAAGAGGAGGAAGAGCAGCCTAGGCAGAAGAGGCCTAGGACCATCGGGCTTAGAAGAGCCTTGGAAAATCAGAGAGCAGAAGAACAAGCTCATTTCGAAGCCTTTCCTCTCACTGCCCTCCTTGAGCAGGAAATTGAGGAAAACAAAGAAGCATGGCTTGAGAGAGCTAACCAGCATTTGGAAACAAAGCTTGAGAGGGCGAACAGGGATCTTGAGCTATAAAGAAAGAGGACTCTTCACTTTCAGAAGCTAAATCAGTTTGCCAGGCGAAAATTAAAGGTAGCACAAGAGAAATTGAAGAAGTTGAAGGAGAAGCGCCTAACACGGAAGGAAGGGAAAAGCATATCAGCCCTTGATATTTTGGCCTCAGCTTCGGAGCACGTTGCTATGGACCCTTGAGGGTCATGCATGCCAATTTTGGGCCTTGTTCGACAACTTTTTGTTTTTTGGCATTTTTTGGGTTTTTGGTCGAAAACTCATAATTTCGCCACTTCAGTTTGATGAGTTGTCAAGGGAGGAGAATGATACCCATGTATGCCATAATTCCATGAGCAGGTCTCCAGCGATTTTCAGAGCATTTGGAGATCATTCTCCCCCTCAAATTGGCGAAAAACACCCTCATTTTGCACGTTCTGCCCGCCATATCAGCAGTCTGCTATTTTCTGGGTTTTTTCACACAGGTACAGTTTTGGATGACTTCCGGACCTCGGATTGAGTTAGTTCCAGTTGCGCCGGAAAGTAGACACAGAGAGCTTTCCAGCAAGCCCTCATGAGCCTCATTTCGACATCGGGAAGGCTGCCTATTGCATCCAGAAAGTCAGGGGACCTTTTTCAGGCATAAATATGAAGTATTTTTGTAATTTTTGAACTTCAAAAATCTGCTTTTCCCAAATGTGCGTTAAGCTATTTTTATCATTGGGAAATGATGTAAAGTCAATATAATTTCCGTTTTTAGCAGTTTTTTTAGATATTTTGTGGGATATTTTGTGCCTTGGGCTTTGCAAAGCCTCAAGGACAAGTTTAGATATTTTGACTTGGCCAATGGGATAGCTAGTTGCTCCATGAGGTTTTCCTCCCTCAAGCCTATTTATTCCATGGGTTTCATTGTAAATCAGAGGCTGACCTTGAGAGAAGAATTAATACATTGGTCATATGAGCTTTGAAGAATACACTTGAGTTATGATTTTTGGACTGCCTCTTGGATGCTTTTGAGGAATGATGAAGGATTGTTGATGGATTCCTTGACATGGTAGAATGGTATAGTGTTTCTTGATGTGTTTTGTCTTCTAGTTTCCATTCATACTACATATTTCTTGCTGTTATAGATCAGTAAAGATTGATTTTGAGATATGCCCATGGAGGCACCTCAAAATCCCTGAATCTTCATAGCTTGATGTTTTCTTCTCCCTTAGTTATGCTAAAGAATTCTTAGCTGCTCTTTAGTAACTTAAGGTGTTGTTGCTAAGTTTTATTCATAAGTTCTATGTATGTTGAGTAGGATGTATGGTTTTCCCTACCTACCTATCAGCTGCCCATAGTTCTGTCCATAAAACTTTCTCTTTGACTGATTTGTTGATCATCTTGTTGAACCAAGGAGGCCTAGTCCCGATCTAGCCCTTTGCCTAAAACTATGAAAACTTGTTTGTCCAAGTGCCCAATGACTTAGAGACTATGTTTACGCATTCCGGCGTAGTTTATGAGTTGTTACTTTGTCTTATGTGTTTTCCCCAAAGTCTGATAGCCATTTCCCGAAGTTAGAGGGTCTTATACCTCTATGTATGGCTGGAATGTTTTGATTTCTATGTATTAATTAGCTTATAGTTACACTTAGCATGATTAATGGCCTGCTATTACATGTTTATGTCTGCTATTAACTAGTTACACTTGAAATCCCTTGTCTTTCACCAACTTATTGTCCATTTAATCCATTTTTCCCAGAGATCCCTTCTACCGTGAATCAAATCGGCCCTACAGCAGCTTTACATCATCACTTCATAGCTTCCTTGATCTGTTTGACCCCATAGCCCAATTTATCTACATCTTGTTATCCAATTTATGTATTTGATCAGTTTCATCCCTCACAAACTTAAAAACTAAAAAAACCAAAAACACACTTCATAACTAGCCTAATATCAGAACATCGCAAGTAAACACACCGACATCTTCTACACATATAGAGAGAGCCCTCTC
The DNA here is from genome assembly GCA_034641835.2 of Pinus albicaulis. Lineage (NCBI taxonomy): Eukaryota > Viridiplantae > Streptophyta > Pinopsida > Pinales > Pinaceae > Pinus > Pinus albicaulis. The sequence continues at coordinate 227,091,233 of CM076577.1, read as the reverse complement.
TGAGTCCAGGAAGGCTAGGTCCTTGGGCTCCAAAGCTTTGTTTGATGTTACATCGTCATTTGGCTAGCCAATCGGCCAAATCACGGGACCCTAACATAATGGCGATCACGGTGGGACTTATTGAGTACATGACAGTCTAGCAAACTTTTATAGGCTCTTTAGTCCTTCAACTTTTAACTTAAACCATCAGCCTCTAGAATCATTTAGTGTAAACTCTCTGTTTCACCATCCTAGCAAAGTGATGAATCAGGTTTATAACACTCTTACATCCTAGGCTGCACATAAAACTCAGAAAAAACCACAAAAAACTCCCTTAGATTGGCTTTTGACAGTATTGGTGGTGGACCATACACATATACCTCAAAACAATAGACTTTCCACCTGGCGACTCCACTAACTTCTAGTGAGCCTTACTATTTTACCAAATTCTAGGCTACTATCCGATAGACCTATCCCATCGCTCACTAACATAGCGGGAGATGATAAGACACTGAGTACATAATAGTCCAGCAAACTCTTATAGACTCTTTGGTCCTTTAGGTACCATAAACAGGCAGGCAGTCCATAGACCCATTTAGAGTAAACTCTTTTTGTTCTCATCACCCTAGCAAAGTGTTGAAACAAGTCTAGGATACTTTGAAACACAGGCTGCGCATAAACTCAGAAAATCCAAAAAACATTCTCAGAGTAGTTATTGGTGGTGGACCATAGCTATCTTCACAACAAAAACCCATTTTCACCTGGCGACTCCACTAATCCATCCCTTTACTTTTGACCATCCTTCGCCTTAGTAAAGCCTTAGAAAAATCACCCATCCAGAATATTCACCAATACCATTCTCTCTAAACTCTGGATCTAAAATCTGGCTTCACGAAGAATCAATACCAGATCTCATCCATACCCAAATCCCCCTATCATAGTAGATGACCCAGAAAAGATTCTGTGGCAAGCTTCCGAAACTGATCATCTAGCTACTAGTAGAACCATCCGTAGAGCAAGATCTGTACCTAAGCATCGCACTATCCTACTAGATTCGCCTTTGGAACTAGAGTCATCACAAGCTCTTCCCAGAAGCAAATCATATAGTAAGATAAACTTTGACGATCTTGAACCCCTAAACCCACCACAGAGTCCTATTAGAGAAGCTTCACCCACTACTCCCCCTGATTCCCAGCTTCTTTATCAATTTGGCTCCTATCATCCCAGATCTGCTCAAAACCAGATCACTAGTCCAAGTTCATCCGCCACACCTAGTCAAATCGCCACTGTTCAAAACACTTCATTTCAGCCTACTAGTCCTCATCTTGTACATCATCCATTAGCTCCAGTCATGGCTGCCTGGTACGCACCTTTGGTGTTACCACCACCCTTAGCTCCTCTCCCAAACAAATATCAAGACAAAATCCCACACTTTACTGGAGAAGACACCACCACACCTCAACAGCATATAAGTAGAATGACTGATGCTTATGAATACCTGGAGGTACAAGACGAGACCGTCAGAATGAGAATATTCGCCCAAAGTCTTGGTGGTGAACCCAAAACATGGTTCAAAAGCTTAACTCCAAACAGTATCCACAATATCCCAGAACTACATCAAGTCTTTAGAAATAGGTGGGAAATCCGAAGAAACCCCATTCAAATCCTGTCAGAATATAACAACCTAAAACGGGAAAATGGGGAAAGTGTCCAAGCTTACTGTACTAGGTTCAACAGTGTATATAACTCCCTACCACCTCATTTCAAACCTCCACTTGGTCTAGCCTTGGAAAAATTCCCCGAAGGTTTCGATCCGGACATGACATATCATCTGAGAGATAAGGATCCCCCTACCTTGGAGGAAATGCAACAAATAGCTATAAAAGCAGATGCCAACTTAGCTGAAAAAAGAGCTAGGACTAGATCCGAAAGGAAGGTCACCTATAGAGACGAGGTCTCCACCTCATCACCTTCCCTAGATCCTAGAATAGATGACTTAGTCAAATCCATGGCCAAAATGTGGGAAAAGATAAATGAAAAAGCTCCTGTTAGGGAAAACTAGCCAAACCCTCAAATCAGAAACCGAAACCAAAACTTTAGGAGGGAACAGCCCCAAAACAGACCAACGGAAAATGACCAACAGATCAGGCCATCATTCAATGAAAACTATGTAGAAGAGGATGATAGGGATACAGAACCTCTTGATGAAAGTCATCTAAACCTCATAGGGTCTGATAGTGAGAGTGAGGTGTACCTCACAGAAGAAGAACAAGCCTTATTTTCGCCTGATCAAGATGAGACCAATTATGAAGATCTTGACGACCCTGCCATAGATTTTTAGAATGCCATTATAGAAGCTCACAGGCAATATGACCTTAGAAGTAAAAGAAACCAAGACAATGTCAAGAAAGGTAACTCAGATACTGCTAAAGTCCCTAATACCATCCTCAAGAAAGCAGTAGGCAATGACAAAATCAAGGTTGAGAAGACTGACCAAAGCCAAGCTAAAGTTACCCAAACTAGTCCTCTCTCAGATGCTCCTGATACTTCTACAAAGGTCACCAAAACAACTATGGCAAACAAAATCCCTAAACAAGGTCAACAAACTCAGAACATAGACAAGGTCTTAGCTGAAAAAGCTGAAACAAACATATCTAAACTTCAAGTGCCTTTTAGCTTTGAAGGCGAAATCTCTAAGATCAAAATCACCATGCCTCTTACTGAATTCATTGCCCAAAACTCTTATAAATCCCAAGTACTAAAAGTCTTAAATCTAGGGAATGATGCAAACACTGTTAATCTCACTGATGACATTCCTGAAGTATTGTTTGGTCCAAAGGTAGAGGGAAAATTCCAAGAGGGAGCTACTCTTCCTTTTTACATTAGCCTAAACATCCACGACCAAATCCTCCACAATGCCATGCTAGACTCCGGCGCCTCGCATAATCTTATGCCGAAGGTAGTAATGGAAAGATTAGGCTTGGAAATCACAAGACCATACAAAGACTTGTATTAATTTGATTCAAGCAAAGTCCAATGCCTGGGTTTGATCAAAGACCTTTGTTTTAGTCTGGCCCAAATACCCGCGAAACATCTTATCATGGATATAGTAGTGGCGGACATTCCTCCCAAGTACGGGATGCTTCTATCCAGATCTTGGGGAGCCAAACTTCAAGGGAATATCCAACTGGACATGTCATATGCCACCATTCCTGTGTTTGGTCAGACCAGGATACTCTACCGCGAATCACACATGAAATACATGATTAGCAGTCAAGATAGGCCAGATAACATTCCAATGTGTTCTTTGCGTTCCGACTTAAACTCTTTCATTATGCATATTGATGTAAACATGGAGGAAGAGTCAGAAGAAACTGATGTAGACTTAGATCCACCACATCAGTTGTCCCTGGTGCCTTATGATGAACTAGACACTCAAAACTACCATGATCATGAACAACTGTGTCTTGAGGAAAGTAAGGTTCCCCTTTCCAAAGTAGGATTAGAGCAAGAAGCACAAACCCTCATGTACTATCAAGCAAATTGCTCTAGCTTTAGTCAAACACCAGCAGTAACTTGTGGAAATTTCTTCCGGGTAAAAGCTTTAGAAGACCTACACATCATAAACCTATTTGGAACCCGAGAGAAAGGGAGTTTAATGTTTCTACCATACCTCAAAGATTTACCATCATGTGACCCTCCTACTGCAAATAAAACTTTGACCATAACCTCAGTAGCTCAACATCTTGAGAAAATGCCAGATGAACTTCTTATGAGCAAGGATGACATTTATAATCCCAGCATACCTGAACTACTGAAATTGGCTCATATTTTGTCTTTTCATGAAGAACTTAGAAATGCTAAAATTAGGAATCTCATGCAAAATACTAATTTCTACAGAAAAAACAAGGGAAAACATTGTATCACTACCTTTTCCTCAAAGAACAACTTTAACAAAAGCAAACACAACAAACTGAAACAAACTGAAATGATCAAGGATAAAACTAGTGGCCATAGAATCTGCTTTGATTTTAGAAATAATACTACATCTCCATATAACAAAAATCATGTTTTTTCTACCCAAGATCATGATTCACCAATTAAAAGTGCTTTTAATCATGTATTCTTGCAAGATCATGTTTCAGGTCATAATCATAAGATTCCTTTGCAAAGTAGACAACTTAAAGATTTTTTCCAGTTTGCGGAAGGTAGATCTGATTTCAAGTTCAAAATTGCAAAACCACCCAATATCAGAAATCTGTTCATGAAGGCCATGTTCCCAGTTTTAAATTTCTGTATTTTTGCATACCTTGATGATGTCATTATCTATTTCAAGAATTACCAAGAGTACATACATTACCTGAAGAAAGCATACAGTAAGGAAAGGAGTGGAAATCAGATATTCAGAGAGGTACAAAGGGAGGATACCGGGCTCTTTAGAGATTCTTGCATGAATCCCTATGTCATGTTAGAGAGAGAAAATTCCCCAAATTTTTCTTTTCAGGAGTTAAGTGGGCCAAGGGTGAGAGGAGATCCTTACGAGGATAAGATGCTGAAATTCCGTCATTTCCAAGATTTTTGAGGTTGAAACACTTTCAGTCATTGTACATACCATTGTTTGAAATATTGAAAAAATAAGAAAAGTCAAAAACAGTAAAAGATAGAAAGTCAAAAACAGTAAAAAGCAGAAAAGAGGGCAAGTGAAGATAGAACAAGGGCCCCATGTTCTAAAAAATAGTCTTTCAGAAAGCGAGCAAGTCTAAAATGCCGCTACTAGTGCTCCAATGTCTTGTTCAGCTATCTAGCCTAATCATAGCTGAGCATGTTTAAATTTACTTGCTGATAAGTTAGTGAGTGCCAAGATAGTCAACATTGTGTAAGATTGACTTATCACAGAGCTTAGATTAGGGAGAGATTCTGGTTCCACATGCCTAAAACAGAACCAAAGAGAGAAGCAAGGGATGAAAAATACATTGTACATCTTAACCCCGCTTGTCTAGTTTCCCTTTATTGCAAAATAACATTTGTGTGCAGCTTGTCTTTTATGCCGCAAATGCATGACAAATCAGACTGCCTAATCCTGATTTGATCATTTTTGAATTTCATGTTGTAGATTAGAGAATGAAATCCTGTCAAACTTCTTAATCTTGACAGTCGATCTAGTTTTAGGTAGAGAAATGAAGGAGTTCATCAGCTTAATCTGAACTCCCGGCAGATATAAGAGTAGAAATAGATAGGTTCATTTTGAAAAAAGAAAAATATGCATTGTCAAAAGGCTGCTAGTTCAAATGCGCCAAAGAGAAGAAAAAAATGTTAGGAAAGATAGTGGGGTAGGTAGAAGTATCATTGATGTTAACCATGCTGTCACTTTTCAGAAATAACATCAAGAGAAGGGTAAATTTTGCGCCAATGGATAAGGCACTGGTCTTCATAAGCCAACAATCTGAATTCTGGACACCTCCTGACGAGGAGCTGCCCTCCCCAAATGGAGCCACTGTTAGCCATCAGTATTTTTTACATGCTAGTGATGACTATATCTACAGCTGAGTTTTCTAGAAACTGATTTCCTTATGTCAATATGTCATCCAGAAAACCCTCCTAAATTTTTTTTTTCGCCCTTCTACCTTTTCAGTTCGCCCATGTCGAAATCAAAACCTCATTATCACAATCCTATTTAGCTTCAGCCTTATTGGTCCGCCCATCAGCTTTAAAAGGCAAATCCACATCTGTTTCAAAAGTCTCCCCTATGTTAGGAAGTGGCGCTTTAAGACATTTCACCCTTGGCAATCATCAAAAAGCCAAAAAGCCTCCATCTGCAACAGACTTACCATGACTGACCTCTTACTTTGCAAATGAAATTGACAAACAGCCCTAAGTCGCGCCACTCACATCCCCTAGCTCTCAGCACTGCATAAACCCCAATCTCAAGCTGACTATTAGGTTTTTCACAGTGTTCTATGGTTTCTACAAAGGCAGGAAATATATTTCATCTCGGGAAGGAAATGCTTGGTTACGGTTAGAGAGTGATGTTGCTTCTCGTGTAACTTGAGCACGAGATATGCTACAAAAGCAAGCTGCTCATCCATACTTTACAGCTCTTTCCAGCATGAAAATCACAGTAAGAAAGACACCACTGTCACAGCAAACTGGCAAATGGTCATGGCCCAGAACCTCCTTCATTTACAAGCATAGGGTTAGGGCGCCTCCTTCATCCACAAGCAGAGGGTGCTGGCCACTATTGACTTTGAAGATTGCAAGAGTCCAGGTTTGCCTTGAACTGAACAAATGAAACAGAGACTCCAGGTTTTATGAATGTGACTGATGATCATAACAGGAATAGAGTTGAAATATGCTAGCTCAAAAGAAAAGGGAGTCTGGTCTGATAAAGGAGGTCATCTGAAGCTTTCAAGTCATGTGAATTGTTGAACTTTAGAAAAGCATGTCATCAGAAAACATTCCAATCTTCAGCAGCCTGCTTTCCACAAGATCAAATAAAATGGATGCTGACAAAAATACCATTACACAGGCAGAAAGAAAGTTCTTGGTTTTTCAAAAGGCACTGACCTCCATAGTCACAGAGACTATTTGTCAAAGTAATCTGTCATGAGATGACCAAAGTAAATGATGATATTTCAGTCACTTTTAGAGCAGTGCAGAGAGACAATGTCACTTTGGCTAGGGTTTTTGCTGAAACACAGTGATGCTTGCAAGAGGAGATGCTAATATTGATGTCTTTTAAGAGGTTCACTTACCATCACATCCAGAGAAAAGCTGTGTCAAACAGATTTGCCAAAAAACCTTCAGATACCTGACCTGATGAAGAGCCTCCTCCATGTATGAGCAGATGGCCAAGCCATTGCAGGTTGTTGGAAACTGATTGATCTAAAAGTGCAGTGGAAGGATACAAAGAAATTGAATAGAAGTCATTGCACAGGTAAATGATAGTGTTTATGATACAAAGGTATTGGTTTTCATATTCAAATGAGATGTCTGTCAAACTGTACCTATAGTGGAAGGGAGAAAATATTGAATATATGCATGCATTGATACCAAAAGGAGCAGTTTCTTTAAAGGAAAGGGTTAAAAAGTACCCCACTGTCACCTGCCATTAAGTTTAAAGGATCTCTTTTTGAGTAAAACAGAGAAGTATAGTGTGAAAGCATGCAACCACAAGAGGGCGCTGACAGTCCAGGGAGAAAACTTATAAATCACACAGAACGGCAAAAAGTATAAATACATTGGAGAAACAGTGTATCCTGATAAAACATTCAACGAGTCACTTAAGGTTTCAAAGAAGGGTGCTAATACATTAGAACAGTCTTCTGATTGTCACTAAGAAAGGTAAAAGCAATTGGATAAAAATTTTAAATAACTTTGCAAATGGCTCTTCTGAAAATTATCAAATACCACTGGTCAAAAGTCAAACAATAACTAGGTTTCAAAGAACCCTGCTGTTCCTGCTACACCAGTTTATCCTTTCAGACATACATCACAAACAGTGGGAGGTTATTCAAGTTTAGCTCCCAAGAAGGACTTGGTAAATAGGTGTACAATGTCATAAATAGACAAAGAAGTGGTTTGATAGATTGCCAGTTTTGGAGTTTGGAATAAATGCATCTTTTTCATCATTCAAAAGAGACAGATATATCATGAGTAATGTACCTTCAGGCAGGAAATTATTTTAAAAAAAGGGGGGCGCCTTCTTGAAATCGAGAAACCATAACCAAATTCAAGTTATGACAGTAAACTTGGCACCTGTTGTATTTAAAGATTGGAGAAGCTGTCAAAGGCCAAAGACTGTCAAGACAGATTTACAAAACCAGCCCTGTCCTTCAAAGAACAAAGCAATATTCAGGTATTTCATTGACAGTTTTAAAGGGGTTGTTATGCATCACAAATACGACCAGTGTTGTTGAAAACAGTGGCAGAAATAGTATAAAGGTTGTGGAAACGTGTTTCAGAGTTTAAAGTTTGGTGTTGAAATGTCCTCCAAAGGACAAAGCTGGAGAAAAATCACCCTATGGCCCAAGTAGAGTCAGCCTTTGCAGCCTTCCTCCAGTGATCAAACATGCTCTTTCAAAGTGATTTTAAAGTGTCAAGGTCAAATGTTGTCATTTCAAAGAGTCTTCGAGCAAAATTTGGTCACTAGGCATTAGGTCTAGGGTTTGCTTTCATTCCTTCCAAAGTTGTCCAAGTGTCAGTCCATGTCACCATTCAGCTGAGTGTACCATCATTCAGAGAGTTTTCATCATCATGTCAAGTTCCATTGAGTCATTTTACGCCTTGTTCATGCTTCAGTTGTGCCTAGGTAAGGTCCATTTCCCTCTCCTAGGGTTTTGGAGGTAATTTCTCTTGGATGGTCAAAACATCGAAAAAACTTGTATCCTGATGTTCACACACCTTCCCCTATCCTTAATATACCTTATTAAACACTTCCCATCACTGAGATCCCCCAAATTCCTCATTTTTGCACAAACCCTAGTTTCTAGCCAAAACTTGGCAATTTCCTAGGCTAGGCCTGTGTTTTGCCCTTTTGGACCCCTTCCCCTCACTCAATCTCTGTGATTCCATTTCCCCCTGCTTCCTAACATCCCTCCCTACTTCCCAAAATTTCCCCAAGAATTTAGAAGCCCCCTATCCCCTTCATTTCGCTTCATTTCGACAAAATCCCTTGTTCCACACATCGGGATCGGTTTCACTCAAAAGATGTTTCAGAGCAATCAAAGATGAAATTTGGGAAACGGAGAGAGGTTTTTGTCCACAACATGTCAAGGAAGAAAAACCTCTTTCACTTTTTACACAGGTATCATGGTTTTGGAGAAATGTCAAAACTACCGTTGCCTCAGGAGAATTGAATGCACCTCTGAAGTGACCTTGGGAAAATCAATATTTCTCCTAGCATGGTTGGCCAAATGACTTGCATGATGAGTCAAATGATAACTAGACAGAAAGACCTTTCCAATGAGCTATCATGAGCTCAATTTGGAGTTGAGGAAGACCTTCAAAAGTTGACTGCAACAGCGCTCTGCCTTGAGGCAGCCTCATTCTGATCATTTTGACAAGTGTTGGGAGATTTGATTTTTGACAGGGTAAATGGAATCCAAATTGCATAATTCCACTTGTGTTGGAAATTAGACTCCAATAGCTTTCCAACGAGCTATCACACGCCCGATTTGGACACCGGGAAGGCCTCCAAAAGCTTTCTGCAAAATGCACTATGAGGCAAGAGCGACCCACTTGAGGGGAGCGACCCACTTGGGCAATTTTCACAGTGTAAAAATGAATGGGAGCGACCCACCTGGGCAGAGCGACCCACTTGCCAGCAGAGTTCAGAAAATTGTGTTTTTGCGCCCAGTTTCGATTCGAATCAACTCCAGTTACTTGCAAACAAGTTTTTATCATTGCTCAGTAGTTTTTCATGTGTTGATGGTATCTTGAAGTCTTCAAACATTTGAATGGAGGAGTAAAACCCTACATACATGGCTGACTTGTTCCTCACGGTTTTGAAATATGTATGGATGGTTTTATGAGTGTTTTCTCCACCTTATATCATTGGTATATCCACCTTGGCACGTATGTTCAAAGCCCACTGTCTTCACACCTATTATACCACTGTGGTCTTCATTACCATTTTACCACTGTCATGACCTTTGTTCCATGATGTTCATTGACATATTATATCCCATTGCCCATTGATAACACGTTTTCATAACTCTGTTTTATTTCCCATTTGACACCTTTGTTGTTATTACTCATGGACAAACACATTCATATGATGCCATGCTCACTTTGATAAGATTTGTTCAATATTTTGAAAGTTGCCCGCTCCCTTTGGTCAAAAGTTTCACTTGCATTTAAAACAGAGATTGTGACTCTTTTCCAATCCACCTAAAACAGAGCTATTATCATTGTTTGTTTCCTTATGGTGCTTTGACAGTGGGGGATATTTGTTGGGTGTTTGAAACATACATTATAACTTTGCTTTCACTGCATTTATATCAGTATACATAGTGCCATTATCTTGTTCCAGGCCATGTCAGAGACAGAGTCAGAGTATGAGCAGGAGTCAGACAGTGACTCAATCGTTGAGGTTGATGTACTGAGATGGAGCATAGCAGTGCGCCAGTAGTGGTAACATATCAGAGAAGCCACAGAGCTTTGTTTCAACATCACGACGAGTACTATCTTCACCCGGGGTGGAAGGGGTCTCGTTGACTTCATCAGCAACGCGAGTACTATCTCCACATGGCGTGGAAGGGGTCTCGCCTTCTTCATCAGCGCAGGTACATTCACAGGATAATGATGGAGACAATGACACCAAGGTCCCATTTTTCATTTTCAACAGGTTGAACATACACATTGCTACATCATGGCTGACAACAACACATCATACAACCGAGACAGTGTTTTCATCACAGGAACTGCATGCACCAGGAGAGCACTAAAATGGCGGAAAAGGCCTGATCCACTCCGGATTTTGGCCGAGGCTTCATTGACTGAGCAAGACACATGATGGAGGACCTCCGCTCCGAATTTGGGCAAATTCGGAGAAAATTTTTTCATTTTCAAATTTTTGGTCTAAAAAACAGGTTTTGCAGTTACGTGGGTCGCGCGCTCATGCGCTCACTTTTTTTTGGGACACTTGCTGGAGGAGATTTTTACATTTTTGGATTTTTCATGGTTAATTATGCATCCTCTGAATTCAACTTAGCATTTCAACAAAATCTGGATGGTCAAACAGCTCAAAAACACCATGAAAATCACCTTGCTGCCACCTTTTGCACCAGCAGGAAGTACCTCTGGGAGAATGCGGTTTTGGAGGGTCAAATCAACTCCAAATTCAGAAATTCAACTTGGGTTGGAAAGTAGACATCCAGGGCTTTCCAACGAGCTATCATGAGCTCAATTTGGATGCCGGGAAGTGCCTCAAATTCAGCCTGGAACATGAGCGACCCACACAGTTCAGGAGCGACCCACCTAGAATTTTTCCTGAATTTTCAGCTGCCAGCTCAGTATTTCGCCTATTATGGACCAGTTTTGCTTTTGGATAGAATTTTTGGGTTTTTATGATGTAAATTCATGCTTGGCATGTAACTTTGGCTTGTTTTTATCTCTTCTAGAAGATTCACTCTCAAATGAGTAAAAAATCATGTAATGGATCAGTTTCCACTCTTTTAGAGGCAAGTTGTTAGCTGCCTAGATTGTAGTTCCATGATTAGAATTGGTTGAAACTGATCCCTGAAGAGGGAATTTGACCCCTAGAGGTGGGGAAAGGTGTTAGAGTGATCTATATATTGTAATTTCTCAATCATTTTCAGAGGTTGGAGAGGTTGGACTCTTGGGATACTTTTGATATCATTGTACATATTTTTCATATTTGGCTAAGGAAAGATCAGGGGTTTTGCGGCACTTGTTGGGATCCTTGTGGTGTTCTGCTCTTGATGATGTTTCTCCTTTGTTTACTGTAAGTTTCTTCATGTTTAATGTTGCCATCCTTTCATTATGCTTCTGAACTAAATTGAATGAGTGAAATAAGGTTGAATCCATTGTTTACAGTGCTTAACCTTTGAATTCAGTTAGTTCTATATGTTTTCAGCTGTTTGGAGAGGATCCAAGTTCTTCTTTGCCCTCTTCAGCTCCTCGTCGGTCTAATCTATCCATATATCCAATTCAAAGCATCAAGATCATCACCTACCTCGCCCCAGCTTGAACTCTGCAAAGGTCTGACCTTATCCCCGGACCCAAAATTTGTTTTCCCATTACTCCAGCGAAAACCCAAAAAACCAAAAACCAAACATACCTATCTCTTTACTAGCCTAAAATCAGTTCTTATTACAAGTCATCTCGCATTCTATTGCTTATTTTCTCGAGATTGACGGAGAGAGCCCTCTCCTGTCCTCGTAGGGCTAGCTACGAGGCTGAGCGTGGTTTGATGTGGCCTTGAGTTTACTTATCACTGAGAGATTTCATGCTAATGTAAAACAACTCGTCTACGTAAATGCAGTGCCAACTTCAAGCTTTTGTTTTCATAAAGGATTTGGTCCATTGATTGGACAACCCAACAGCATCAAAAACTTTCAAATACATGCACAAGATTATGATTTTAGTTTCGCAAAATGCACCAAGGGTTTAAATGATCAAAGACTGTGAAAACTTCGCAAAAAGCCAAACCAAAGTTCTGCTTTACATTTTAAAATGAAATGACCGTTGGAGATGTTTTTTGAAACGACATAAGTTTGAAGAATGCAAGTGAGAATGTCATTTTCAAAATTTAAAATAGAGCCCCGCGCCTCCATAGCATCAACACAAGGAAGATCTGGTCGAAAGTTCAGGAGTTTGCACTGTTTAACGCCGAGCGACGCGCCTGCAAGGTTACACGTGCTCGGGCGAGGTTTTACACTGGCCACCCAAAGAGCGATGCGCCAGGCTGCCAAGGCTGACGCTCAGATAAAGGCCGCTCGACCACCCACAGTCGACCTGATGCCACCAAGTCTTAATTTTTGTGCGACGTTCTTTGCTGAAGGAGTGCCGCACATGCCTTGAAGACCCCCGGTGTTTCTCCAGCCCTGCACAAAGCTTGTTCATCAATTTTAAAGGTATTTCTCATACATTTTTCCCCTCGGCTTCAAGAAATGGCTAAGTGACAAGAAAGGTTTAAATCAAACAGTCCTATTTTTCAAAACTTTCAAAACCCTCTAAACCCGGTCACTACAGCTAAAAACAGTGCTCCGAAGTGTTGAGATGTGATAAAAGGTTGACCGTGTTATTCAAAAAACACCTCGAGGCTACAGGGGAAAGCTGTTGATTGACTGCTTTGTGTTGTTCAAAACCTATTTGGCAAGTGCTATTCATCCTAGCAGAGGTTTTCATAATATCACCAGAGGGCTGCATTCATAAGGGACCATTTATTGTTTTAAAAAGAGAAAACTCATATAACCTCTGTCTAAAATCTTTACAGTCTTCTAAAAACTCTGTCAATTTTTGCTCCAATACTGTGTATTGACTGTCTAAAGACTAAGGGTTGATTTCACATGTGCAAGATCAGTGGAAAGTGGGCACACTTATGCAGGGCAAGGTTTTTAATGGTTGAAAGCCTCCTTGAGCAAGGAGTTTTGGTGTATTGATTGACATCTGAGACTTCAAAAAACAGAGTGATTTTGGCATTTTCTCACAGCACATTGCCTTTCTTTCACCGTATTATTTCCTACTGTGAATTTGTTGACAGAGATTTTCCAAAGGTGAATAGGACACTGAAGGGCAGATTTTGTTGATGGGAATTTAAATTTGGAGGCAGAGGTACAAAGGTGGTGGCTGATCTTTTAACTTCACAAGTAAAAAGTGTTCTTCATAAAGCACTAAGCACTGATATTTCACCTAACCTAGTTCTGCCTTTCTTTTCACTATATGGTATCATTTTGAAGAGTTGATTGACAGAGAGATTCTAAGGGTGAATAGGGCCACTTTCTAAAGGACAGGTTGTTGATGGGAATTTAACATTGGAGGCAGAGGTACAAAGGTGGTGGTTGATTTCTTAACTTTACAAGTGAAAGGTGTTCTTCATAAGACACTGAGCACTGCTATTTCACCTAACCTAGGTCTGCCCTTCTTTTCACTACATTGTATCATTTTGAAGAGCTGTTGACTGAGATATTTTTCAAAGGGAAGACCATTTCTGAAGAGTAGTGTTTTTTATAATTAATATTTGTCTTGAAGACCAAATATTGGTGTGTGGATTGGCCTCCAACAAATCCACAGGAAAGGTGATTTTCAATACTGTGCACAGGGAATATACACAGCAGTTTGTTTGCCTGGTTGAGGTACAATCAAAAGTAGAAAGTTGTTTTCAAAGGGAGCAGAAGTTGTGTGCTACAAAAGCTTGTTGCATTTCATCCAAACCACATTGTCCATATCTGTCCAAACAGTCTAGTGACCAGTTTCAATCCAGCAGAGCATTTTTACATACAGTGAAGGCAGTTTGCCTCTTCCAAAGCTTGTTCAAGTCAGAATGCCTCCAAAGCAAGATCACAGGAGCGGTCCACATAAGAGATATGAACCTATCTCCACAGAAGAAATCAATGCTCACCCATCCGTGCTTTTCAATTTCCATGAAGTAGGCTGTCTTGATTTCTGCCAGAAGATAGAAGAAGTCAAGAGTTTTTCGCCACTAACACATTTGTGCGCTTTGAGATTCAAGGACAAACACTTCCAATTGGCGGGTCTTGATTTCAAAATTTCCCCAAGGTATGTGTCCAAGGCTACCAAGATCTCGTATCATGGTGAAAAGTGGTTTAAACAAGCTCATCTTGATTTAGAGGATTATAAACCTTTCATCAAGCCTGAACATAGGGAAACTATCACTGCTATTTTCCCTTTTTCCTATCTTCTTGACAGTTATGCTCCACTGATGAAAGCCATAATGAGATATTTCACTTGTGAAGGGAGGTTTAACCAAATTTATGCCTATCATGTCCGCTTGTTGATGCATTTTACCAGAAGCCGGCAATTAAACCTTCCATACTTTTTGTCCAAAAGCATAGAGAAAATGGCAGCTACTGTCCAAAAGAAGGCTCCACCTCAGCAAATCCCTTCTCTCTTTCATCATTCCTTGATCAAGATTATCTTCTTACACCAGCTAGAGAAGAAAAGGGTTTCATGGGATTCATTCATTAGCCATTCAGATTTTTCCACTGTCCCTCCTGTTCATATGTCTCCTACTCAGCCTGTCCATCGCCCAGTGCCTCTGTCTAGTAGGCCTACACCTAAAAAACTCAAAATGACTACTGGGAAGCTAAGTCAACAGGGAGGAGGAGAGGGCAGTGAACCACAGGGAGAAGGAGAAGGCAGCTGTAGCTCCATGGAAAGAATTAGAGGTTAGAGGAACAAAGCACAGCGAATAGAGTGAGGATGAGGCATTTGATATTGAAGGACAAGATCAGACACTGTGAAGAGTGGGACAAAGAACAGACAAAGCAGCTCAGGAGCAAGAAGGCGTAAAACCTCCCAATTCCTTTGCTTCACAAACTATTGTGATATTGATGAAGAACAGCAAGCTAAGGCTGCCACCTTAACAGTGACAAATATTGTTCCTAGCAAGAGGAAATTGCCCAAAAAGACACCTTCTAGCATGCCAAGGAGGAAAAGCGCCAGATTGGCTTTCAAAGGCAAAAGCATAGTTGGAGAAAGTGCCAAGCATGGAGATGAATTAGCTGTCATTCCTATCCCAAGCGATGACAGTGACAATGAGGCCTGCCTCCTTGAAAACCTCCTCATTCACAAAGAGGGGCAAATTGAGGTGTTACAAGAAGACCTTCAAAGGGCGAGGAATTTCAACCACTTCTTGGAGGTTGAAATCAAACAAATGAAGTTTCATGCAGCTATTCATGAGGCAAGGGCAATCAAGTATAAGAAAGAGGCAGAAAAGGCACAAGCAAGAATTGAAGAACTCATTGGTGAGTTTGATGATGAGGAGGAGGAGGACCAGCCTAGGCGGAAGAGGCCTAGAACCATAGGGCTTAGAAGAGCCTTGGAGAAACAAAGAGCAGAAGAACAAGCTCATTTCGAAGCCTTTCCTCTCACTGCCCTCTTTGAGCAGGAAATCGAGGAAAACAAAGAAGCATGGCTTGAGAGAGCTAACCAGCATTTAAAACAAGCTAGAGGGCGATCAGGATCTTGGAGTTACAAAGAAAGATGACTCTTCACTTTCTGTAAGTTAACCGCTCTACAAAGGAAACTAGAGGCAGCACAAGAGAAGCTGAAGAAGGTAAAGGGTAAGCGCCTAGCACGGAAGGAAGGGAAAAGCATATAAGCCCTTGATAGTTTGGCCTCAGCTTCGGAGCATGTTGCTATGGACCCTTGAGGGTCATGCATGCCAATTTTGGGCCTATTTCGGAAACTTTTTGTTTTTTGGCATTTTTTTGGTTTTTGGTCGAAAACTCATAATTTCGCCATTTCAGTTTGAGGTTTTGCCAAGGGAGAAGGATGATACTGATGGATGCCATAATTCTATGAGCAGGTCCCCAATGACGCTGTGGCATTTGAGGACCATTCGCTCAAATTGGCGAAAAACACCCTCTTTTTGCACATTCTGCCCGCCATATCAGCAGTCTGCTATTTTCTAGGTTTTTTCACACAGGTACAGTTTTGGATGACTTCAAGGCCTCGGATTGAGATGGTTTTAGTTGCGCCGGAAAGTAGACACAGAGAGCTTTCCAGCAAGCCCTCATGAGCCTCATTTTGACATCGAGAAGGCTGCCTATTGCATCCAGCAAGTCAGGGGACCTTTTTTAGGCATAAATATGAAGTATTTTTGTAATTTTTGAACTTCAAAAATCTGCTTTTCCCAAACGTGCGTTAAGCTATTTTTATCATTGGGAAATGATGTAAAGTCAATATCATTTCCGTTTTTAGCAGTTTTTTAGATATTTTATGGGATATTTTGTGCCTTGGGCTTTGCAAAGCCTCAAGGACAAGTTTAGATATTTTTACTTGGCCAATGGGATAGCTGCTAGTTGCTCCATGAGGTTTTCCTCCTGCCTATTTATTCCATGGAGTTCATTGTAAACGTAGGTTGAACTTGAGAGAAGAATTAATACATTGGTCATATGAGCTTTTGAAGAATAATAATTTGAGTTATGATTTTTGGACTCATTTCTTGGATGCTTTTGAGGAATGATGAAGGATTGTTGATGGATTCCTTGTCATGGTAGAATGGTATAGTGTCTCTTAATGTGTTTTGTCTTCTAGTTCTCATTCATATTACATATTTCTTGCTGCTATAAATCGGTAAAGATTGATTTTGAGATATGCCCATGGAGGCACCTCAAAATCCATGAATCTTCATAGCTTGATGTTTTCTTTCCCCTTAGTTATGCTAAAGAATTCTTAGCTGCTCTTTAGTAACCTAAGGTATTGTTGCTAAGTTTTATTTATAAGTTCTATGCATGTTGAGTAGGACGTAGTTTGCCCTACCTACCTATTAGTCAACATAATTGGCCCATAAAACCTTCTTTGACTGATTTGTTGATCATCTTGTTGAACCAAGGAGGCTCATCCATCTAGCCCTTTGCCTAAAACTATGAAAAGCTTGTTTGTCAAAAAGTGCTCAATGACTTAGAGACTATGTTTAGGCGTTCCTACGTAGTTGATGAGTTGTTAGTTTGTCTTGTGTGTTTTCCCCAAAGTCTGATAGCCTTTTCCCGAAGTTAGAGGGTCTTATACCTCTATGTATGGCTAGAATGTTTGATTTCTATGTGTTAATTAGCTTATAGTTATAATTAGCATGATTAATGGCTTGCTATTACATGTTTATTGTCTGGTATTAACTAGTTACACTTGAAATCCCTTGTCTTTCACCAACTTGTTGTCCACTCAAGCCATTTTGCCCAGAGATCCCTTCAACCGTGAATCAAATCGGCCCTACAGCAGCTTTACATCATCACTTCATAGCTTCCTTGATCTGTTTGACCCCATAGCCCAATTTATCTACATCTTGTCATCCAGTTTATGTATTTGATCAGTTTCATTCCTCACAAACTTAAAAAACCAAAAAACTAAAAACATACTTCATAACTAGCCTAATATCAAAACACCGCAAGTAAACACACCAACATCTTTTACATATATAGAGAGCGCCCTCTCTGAGTCCAGGAAGGCTAGGTCCTTGGGCTCCAAAGCTTGGTTTGATGTTACCCTGTCATTTGGCTAGCCAATCGCCAAATCACTTGAACCTGTCAAACTACTTGAGGGAGAGTATAACCCTCCCTATGTGCATAACCTAAGCAAAGAGAGAAATTACGATATTATACTGCTGGCATTCCCTATCCGTTCAATCCCGTGCCTCCTACACTTCCTAGCTCACTTTCCTAGCTCATTATAGGAAACCCTTGTTTCCTCGAGATGTTCATCTTCCTATATGTCATCTCAAAGATGTACCAGCTTCGGAAGGAATCTTAGTGAGGAAGTGAAGACGATCCTGGACTAAGAAACCATTAAAGATCAAGGGAAGATCTTCAGTGACTTCTCCACCACTGTATTACGCGCTTTATGCATTACAGAAGTACCATCTTGTTCCCGAGATATACGTGTTAGTGTTTGCTTGCATATATGAGGATATTGTTATTTAAGCATTCATTATGGTTTATTTAATGTTATATATGGATTTCACTAACATTTAGAGTAGATATATGCTGTACAACCAGTTCTTTGTGCTTGTTTCTTCTTGTCTTTTAGGTTAAGAAGGAAGAAGGGTTGTTGGGGGTTTGGACCCCGCGGGATCTGCTTCAACCGTAGGACCTACGGGTAACTTCCTTGATCTACTCTATTTAGTTTTTCATGAACATGTATGGTTGTGTGAGTCCTTCTTAAGTAGCATGCCCTGCTCTGTGGAGGTTTAAACCCAACAAACCTCTAGGGTGATTTTCCCCGAAACAGAACTGGCGACTCCGCTGGGGATCACATTCTTGTGATTCCCCTGTTGGGTGGTTTCAGTTGTTTGATAGGTTTCCAACAGTTTTAACTTCTATTTGCAGTCCAGTTTACTCTTTCTCAGTCAGACTGAAGTCCTGGTTTCTTATCCAGGCTTGATCCTTTTTGTTTTTTCATTATTTACCTTTATATACGCGCTTTTTTCTGCACACAGTCGCGTATACACGCAAGTTTGTCTAAAGGGAGTCACGTATACGCGAGTTTCCTTTAGCACAGTCGCGTATGCACGCTTGTTGCTAAACTGTGAAGTAGCGTATACCTAGGCAGATTTTGAATTTTTGGATTTCTTGACTTTTTGGTCCTTTCTGGCTGTGGAGACCTGTCCCTACAGTGTCTTTGCACTCTCTGGATTGTGAAGAAGGTGGTCTTTTGTCTTTTCTCTCTTTCGTTTGATTGAAAACTAGTCTTTTTGGAAAAGTGTTGTTTCTGGTGCTGGCACTTCTGGTTTGAGTACCAAGATAGCTTTCTGAGCATTATTGGCTGTTCTGCTTTATCAGAACAGAGAGCTCCTCCTCATTTACTCTTTCCTCTCTTTTTGTTTTGCTTGGCACTACGATTTTTGCTCATTTCTTGATTGGTTTTCTCGAGTTCAGTAGGCTAGGTCTTGTTGCAACTTTTGAAGAGTTTTTCTTGCTTCTTCGAATTTTTTGTTTGCGGCAAGTTTATACTATTCTTCTAGGCTGAGTGGCTGAGTTTTCTTGTCTTCTTTTGCTCTTATTGATCTTGCTACTAGTTAGCTTTATAAGGTTTGGAGCATTGTTGAAGTTTGTGCTTGAAATTCAATCTTGTTTGGTTTGGAATTTGATAGTTTTGCTTGGTCTTTTTGGGCTCTTTCTTTATAAAACTAAAAAGCTCAAAAAAAATTTGCTTTTCTTTTTGTTCTTGCATTTCAAAGGCTCAAAAAAACATTTTGTCTTGTTATTTGCTTTTGTTGTTGCATTTTCATTTTCGTTTTGCTATATCTTTTGAAGCTTTTGGTGAAGTTTCTTGCTTTTGGATTTTGACTCGATTTTTGGGAAGGAGTCGTTATTGATTTCTTTCTCTTGTTTTTAAGTGTTTTTGGTGTCTTCATATTAAGAGTTCTTGATTTCAGGAACTAGCTTTCTGGACAACCAAGAAGAGTTAAAACTGAAGGACTTTTTGGGAAATTTCACTCTGCTTTAGGAGATTTGCATCTTAGGATTTGCATGCTTGTAGTGATTTGCATTAGGTGCATTTAAACATTTAGTCACTTTCATAGTTTTTGTGAGTGTGAGTTTGCTATCTGAAAAGAAAAAAATACAATTTTTAATCTCGTAGAACCCATGTAGAAGTTGCTTTTCATCGAAAGACAATAACTGCATTCGCATGTAGTTTGGTTTTTATTAATTTCTTTCTGCGTCAAAACATCATAAGTTTCATTTTCGCATCCTTGTGACTTAACATAACATCCCATTAAAATAAGCGATATAATTTAAAATCAACTAGCAAGTTTTCTATGTGTCATACACCAACTAGCTAGGTTGTAGGGCCTTGGATTAGGTGAGTGGAGAGTTAACTCTCCAAGGCCGCTCAAACAAAACATAGAAGTTGATTAATTGAGCGAAATCCAACTCCATTAGGTGGACCGGGAAAGCTCTCCTCCAGAGAGTCAAGCGTGAGGGGAAGTGAAGGCTGAGAAGAGGGATACCCCCTCTCTGATTAGCTGAATCTGACCTCAAGACCGTTCCGCCCGGCTTCTGACACGGATTGGTGCCCATAGTTGCCACTCCTAGGTTCCACACAGGTGACTGCGGGGGGGAATACCCGTGGTACCTGAGGCAGACGTCGCATCACTTTCAACAGTACTTCTGGGGGGTGCCCTTGCGAAGCTTGGGTGCTTGAGCCGGCAAAGGCTATCATTAGGAGGTCGGCGTAACTATTTCTGATACCTTCGCTAGTTGTTCTGGGCCCTAATCATCCCAGACTGCTTTCAGGAGGTCCTATATTTCGCTTTCCTATATTTTGGTGTCCGGTCCTCATCACCAGGAGCGGAAATACTTGCAGGTTGTTTGCTTGATTGTATCTTAGGGATTTTTCTTTTAGTGAGTGCTCTTTGCTCCTAGCTTGCCTAGATTTTCACTTTTTTGAGTCTAATTTAAAATCTATAAAAGTGGCTGATCAAGCACCTCGTCGATCGAGGAGAATCCGAGGGTTATCTCCCGAGAGTCCAGAGCCTTCTTCGAGAAGGCGTAGGAGTGATTTAGCAGGTGGTTACCACCCTGTGACATCTGACGCAGTGGAGAGAGATCCTCCACAAGGGTCTGAAGGTTTCATAGCTGATTCTGGTGTCAGTTCCGAGAGGAGCGTTCCGCTCACCTCACGAGTTTTATTTCCTCAGGAAGAAGATTTTCAAATCGAAGAAGTACCTGAACCTCCTGCGTCAGGTCCATCTCCCCTTCCTCCTGATTATCCATTCGTTGTTCAATACATCGGACCTGAGTCTGAGAGACCGGAAGATCTTTCGTATCATTCATACCTTTCGATGGCCACGACGGGGAACGCGGCTTCTGCTGTGAGTGCTACAGGCATTCAGACTCCTGCTTCTGTTGAAGGAGGAGGCACTATTGCTTTATCTTCGATTGCTTCTAGTGCTGCTGTGTTTGGCTCTGGTTTCACCCAAGCACATGCTTCTCATTTTGGTCCCTTCTGTTCAGGGATGCCCACTAGTGGGAATCCCTCTTTTTCCTTTTCCGCTGCTGCAGCTGGATCTACACCCATGTCTTCCATGGCTAGTGGATCAGCTTCTTTTCAAGGGTTCCCCTTCGAAACTGGACACATTCCTAGTTCGAATCCTTCTTTAGGGTCCTTTCCGTTTACTTCCCAGACCCAGAGTTTTAACCCTTGGTCTAGGGGGCAAAGTTCGACTACTTTTACAGGATGGAACCCTGTGTTCACTACAGCGGGGGCAGGGAATCAGTTTTACATAGGTCATCAAGGGAATACTTCTTTCCCTTCGTCGAGTGCTTATCAGACCTTTTCTCCTCTTTCTAATGCCTGGAACCCCTATCAGGGGCTCTCCTCTTCATTTCATACTTTAGCGGGGGGAACTGGTCTGGGCTTTGGTAACTCTGCGTTGGGAGGAGGTTCTTCTCCTTTTTCTACGAGTCCTTTTTGGCAACCTGGTGCCTCATCAAATCCAGGGTATTCTTTTCAGAATGTTGGGAATCCATCCCATCAAGGATGGAATCCTCAGGCTCCGCCTCGCTTACCTTTTCTGGCAACGTTAAACTTGCTAGATCTGTCGAAGTTGACTAATGATCCGATTCGTTATAGTCCGGGGTGGCCTCCGGTCCCAACCAAACTTCCTTCAGACATTCCAAAGTTTGAAGGTAAGAATGGAGAGGATCCGACTGACCACATCACCACTTTCCACTTATGGTGTTCTTCGAACTCCCTGATCGATGATTCGATTAGGTTGAGATTATTTCAATGCACCCTAACTGGAAACGCTGCCAAATGGTATATCGAGCTCACTGGGGGCAGTTTCGCTACATTTGGAGAACTGGCTGTCACATTTCTAAACCATTTTCAGTTTCCTGTCAGATATGAGGCTGGGACCGAACTCCTGGCTAATTTTAAGTAGGATGAGGCAACTCACATTTCTGATCACATTCAGGAATGGAGGAGAAGGAAGAGGCTTATCAAAGCTCATATTCCAGGTGAATTCCTTCTCGAGTGGTTTTTGAAATCTCTGCAGTCAGATATTTCAAAATATGTATCCCTATCTGGGGTATTTTCTGAGGAGCAGGCCATTTTTAGGGCCCAGCAGCTGGAACTGATCTATTCTCAGTCTGGGGTCCTTTATAAATATTTGCCCAATGCTCCTCGCTCCAAATTAGATTTGTCGAAAACTAAACCTGGTCCGCATGGTGATGGGCTTGTCGGATCGATCAATAGTGGTGCAGCCAGCCTGCTTTCTCAACTGCAGCAGTTGTCTTTACAATCTGCTCCTTCTGGTCAGGCTGTGCCTGCTGATTCATCACCTTCCCAGTCTTTGTCCATAAATGTTGTCCAAGCTTCTGATCCCAAAGGAAATCAACAATCCAATGGGAAGAAGAAGGGACGAAATAACAAGAAGAAGGGCAAGAACGGGAAGGGTAATGCAAATAAAACCAACGAGCGTGTTGGTGAGGGTCCAAAGGAGAAGAAGAAAGTGAAGTTTCCATGCAAGCTATGTGCTGGAGACCATCTCACGCACCTTTGCCCTAAAATTCAGGATGCTCAGCGCTTGTTAGCTCAACAGGGTTCTTCTAGTTCCCAGGCTGTGTTAACAAACCCTTTTCCCCAAGGGCAACAATTAGTTGTTGGCGCGAACCAAAATCCTGGGGCTTCCTCTGGGGGCACCCAGGAAGGGGAAATTCCATCGAACATTTTTATGATGAGTGCTCACACGGATATCGCTACGAGATCCCGTGATTATGGCGGAGAAGAGTCTTCGAAAGCTAAGGAAGTTCCTGATGCTACTGAGCCACTTCACATTACGAAGCCTACTGTTGAGTCTATGCCTCGGATGCCCAAAGCATCTGCTAAGCGGTCAACGATTAATCCGAATGCAAGGGCTGCCCAGAACTACTCGATTGTAGAAGATCTGGCGCAGAGTCCTTGTGCTATGTCAGCTTTAGAGGTACTCCAGTCTTGTCCGGCTCAGCGCAGTGCTTTGCTCATTGCCATTGGGGCTATTGATCCGAAAAATTCTCTTCTGATTACTTTTGATATGACTAATTTTAAGAAGAGACTTCCTCATCACATGGCTTTTCATATTAAATCATCGTACCGGAAGTGTAACATCTTTCGGACGGTTGTTGATGAGGGTGCTTCCACATGCGTGATGTCTCTCGCATGTTGGAAGACACTTGGATCTCCCAAAGCTGTTCCATCTAGCACTGTTCTTACTGCATTCGATGGTCATTCTCACAGACCCCATGGTATTGTCCCGGCTTTGCCCATCTGTGTTGGGGGAAAAAATGTCAACATAGAGGTTGAGGTAGTGGATGCAGCCTTGGACTACAACCTTCTGTTGGGGAGGAACTGGATTTATGAGATGGATGCCATTGCATCCTCATTATTTCGAATTGTATGTTTCCCCCACGAAGGGAGGATTGTTACAGTGGATCAACTGGACTGTCCTCCTGTAGACCCGAATGCGTCTACTGACTCATCTATTCCTAAGTTGGATAATACTAAGGCGCCTGTTGAGAATTTAGGAGTTGGAATGTATTCTTCCTTGATGGGTACTTTCGATCTTCCTCCTCCTACGGTGCATATAAATGCTATTTCATCCTCCAAGGTTCCTCTTCGAAGAGAGTTCTTCAGAACTCATTATTTTTCGGACCCTTGGACCTTACCTTCCCCTACTGCCACATTAGCGGAAGGTCAAGTGGGTGGAATGGCATTTCCTATTTCTACAGCTGAGATTGCTTATCAGTCTATTGTTGACTCTGCAGAATCCATCCCAGCTCCTCTTTCACCGGAAGAGTTGGATGGAGATGTGGCTCCGGCTTGGACACTTAGTTCTTCTTCTGCCCAGGATTGCCTTGATACCACTCTTCCATCTGAAGAGGCCATCCTGGAAGCTATGACTGGTATAGATAGACCGTGGGATGACTTGCATCATTGGTCTTACTTTTTACCTGATTTGAGTGAAGTTGAAGCAAGTTTTCCAAGTCCTCAGTCTCCTGGTCCTGTTCACCCAGTCCTGAACCCTTTAGCACCAACACAGGTTTATGCTGAAGGGAACATGGCTATGATTTCTCCTACTATCCCGGTGAACATTTCCAGGGATCCCAATATTATTGAGAATGTCTTCAACGGAGCTGAATGTTCCCGTGAAGAGATTCAGATTTACACCGAGCTCTTTAAAGAGTATAGGGATGTATTCACTTGGTCTTATGAGGAAATGCCTGGTATAGATCCATCTATTGTCCAACATGAGATCAAGACTTACGAAAACGCTAAGCCGGTGAGGCAAAAAATTCGTTCGGTCAATCCTAGGAAGGCAGCAGCTATCAAAGCTGAGGTTGAGAAGTTGCTTAAGGCGGGATTCATTTTCCCTATTCCTTTGACTGAATGGGTTTCAAATCCTGTTCCCGTAGATAAAAAGCAAGGAACGATTCGAGTTTGCATCGATTTCAGAGACCTAAATAAAGCATGTCCTAAAGATAATTACCCCACACCATTTATCGATCAGATCATTGACGAGTGTGCTGGTAATGAGATTTTCTCCTTCATGGACGGTTTCTCCGGATATAATCAGATTACTATCCGTCCTGAAGATCAGCATAAGACTACCTTTATTTGTCCCTGGGGTACTTTTGCATACAAGAAGATGCCTTTTGGTCTTAAAAATGCTGGGGCTACCTTTCAGCGGGCCATGTCATATGCCTTCCACGACATCAAAAATATTATCGAGGCATACTTAGATGATTTAGCTGCTCATTCTCGAAAGAGGATGGATCATCCTGGTCACCTCCGGCAAATATTTGAACGATGTCGGTTCTATAAGATTAGATTGAATCCGAAAAAGTGCGTTTTCGCGGTTACATCCGGTCGGCTATTGGGATTCATTGTGTCTAGGGAAGGGATAAGGGTAGATCCCTTCAAGGTTGAGGCAATACTTCGGTTGCCTCCCCCGTCTTCCATCCGTCAGCTTCAAAGTCTTCAAGGAAAGTCTAATTTTCTTCAGAGGTTTATCGTCAATTATGCTAAAGTGACAAAGGGATTTATGAGACTGTTGAAGAAAGGAGTTCCTTTTCTTTGGGACGACTATGCTCAACGCTCATTCGATGCTTTGAAGAAAGCATTGACCTCTGCTCCTTTATTGATTCCACCTGATTATAGAAGAGATTTTCTTTTATATCTGGCAGCGACAGAATCTACCATTGGTATGGTTCTGGTTCAGGAGGATGATGCTCTTGCAGAGCATGTTATTTACTACCTTAGTCGAGGACTGGTAGGACCTGAACTTCGATACACTCCGATAGAAAAATTAGCCTTAGCAACAGTTCATGCTGTGCAGCGACTCCGGCATTACATTATTCTTCGCAAAACTTATGTTTTGGCAGCTGCCAATCCATTTCAGTTTGTCCTCAGTAGGCGAGTGATTGGGGGCAAATACAATCGATGGATTGTGATTTTGCAGGAATTTGATCTTGAATTTATGTCTGCCAAATCCAAGAAATCATTAGTTTTTGCGGAATTGATCTCCGAGTTTCCCTGTGGAGAGGAGATGATCTATGATGAGTCCTTTCCGGACGAACACTTGTTTCTTATCTCTT